>OU383780.1:61121789-61638459 GCA_910950805.1 Acrocephalus scirpaceus scirpaceus
TGGGATGTGGGGGATCCACGCTGGGGATGGCAGCCTGTGGGTGAGGGCAGCACTGTCACCGCACACCCCGGGCACACCCTTTTGTCCCCCTGAGCTCTGTGCCTCCTCTGCAGGTCTGCTGGAAATTTCTCCCGTGGAAAGGGGCGTGGTGAGCATATTTGGTGTCAGGAGCGGACTCTTCGTGGCCATGAACAGCAAAGGCAAACTCTATGGATCTGTAAGTAGCCACTGGGTGCGTGCCATGGGGAGGGGACCGTGGTCAGCTGGGGTGAGATGTGTGCATGGTGCTAAAAGCTGCCCAAGCCCCGTCCTTGCCCCCTCCTGGGTCAGGCAGCACAGAGCAGCCCTTCCTGCCTTGCCAGCAGAAGGTGTGCTGCTCAGTTATGCCCAGTTATGCTGCTGACTGAGTTTTGGGAGCAAACCCCTCTCTTCTGCATTGAACCTCCTTGGTTCTCACATAAAACTGTAGCCACCCAACCACGGCTGCACATCCTGCCTGCCTCACAGCCAACAGATCATTTGTCATTGGTGTGGCAAGACCAGGAGCTGGGCTTAGTCCATGTATTTGTTATATCTAAGTGCAAACAGCCTTAGCCAGGTGTGGCAATCACTCACTCCATCCCTCAGAGGGCTCTCGAACTTGTGATCAGCCAGGGCCCCACAAGTGACCCTTTATGATGTGATGATCACCTATTGATCACCTCTTGTTAATGCTCTTGCACAGACAGTCAGTTCCCGTGGCAGTTCAGCATTCCTGGGGTCTGAACTTCTGTTTATGAGAAGGAAGATCCATTAGGAGACAATGCAGACCTTCCTTTACATGGGATCTTTGGAAAAGATAGGGACAGCTTGTAAAATATACTCGAAATAGACAATAACGGGGTGTCTTTGCCCCTGTTGAGCTGTCCTCCTGCCTTCGAGTTCAGCTCTGTACAAGTGACTGTGATCAGCAGAGTTTTAAACTCATGTCCCTGGCTCTCCTTCCTCACCCACGAATTTTCTATGTCATGCTGCCCAAGTGAAGAAACTTGGGCTGAGAAAGAGCCAAACTATGTCAGAGTTAACCGGGGCATTCTCACATAAAGGCATGAGGAATCCAGAATTATTTTCTGAGGCACTGGTCCTGTTACAGAGGATTTTGACTTGTATAAAAGCCAGACAGAATCAGTCCCCAAAATGCATCCTTTCTTAGGGATCCTGCTGCCTTGGTGTCCTGGGTAAAATAATCCCCAGTGCAGTGCTCAGTGTGGCAGGCTGGGATGTCTCTCACAAACCCCGAGGTTTTTGCCCAACAAGAAGAGATGAGTTCATTTGTTCCTTTCCAGATAAGACACTTGCAAGGCCTGTCTCTCTTTGCACGCACTTGCAAATGAAAGCACATCCCTGAAAGGTTGCCTGGAGTCAGATCTGTTTTCCTGATCCATTAACCTAAGCTATCCAAACCCTTCCTTTGATTTTAAATCTAAAGAAGCAAAATATACTGCCCACGATGAGTGGCTTTAAGATGCCTCTTTCTCCTCGAGCAGCATGAGAAAGTGCCAGTATTCTGACTTTCCTGAAGCCTCTCAGGCAATTCATTGCTGGTGGGACCACCAGGAGCAATTTGATGAGCAGGACCACAGAACTTTTGGGCCTCACCCAGCTCAGCTCTGTTGAGGTGACTCTGTCCCACCTGTGGGTGTCCTTCCCACCTTTAGGTGTACGTGCCTGGCCCGGGCACAGCATCCCTGATTGATCCTCTGGTTCCTGAGACCTGTTTGAAGCTTCAGAGGCCACTTCAAAAGATTGTTAAGTGGAGGGGGCTCACCTGCACATTTGCCCATAACACACCTTCTACACCTGGCAGCAAGAATATTTCCACACCTGATGTTTAAAATTCCTTCCCTCTCATTCTTTCCTTTTCATTTCAGGCCCATTTCAATGATGAGTGCAAATTCAAAGAGATTCTCCTGCCAAACAACTACAATGCTTACGAATCCAGGATTTATCCCGGGATGTACATAGCCCTGAGCAAAAATGGAAGAACAAAGAAAGGCAATAAAGTATCTCCCACAATGACAGTGACACATTTTCTTCCTAGAATCTGAGACATCTCCCTTCAGACCTACCTCAGCACAGGGGAAGATGCAAGAGAACACCTTTGGGGAAAAGAAACATGGTGCACTTTTACTGGAGAGTTTTATGCAAGAGCAGGTGTAAGATATTTAAGTTAATTATTTAAATCTGTATATATTGTCACAAAATCTATTTATAGCTACTTTTTTTTTTTTTTTAATCTCTGAAAACAAAACAAACCTCCAACCCAAGCTCTTTCATTTCATGGCGCAGCAGTAGGAGTCTCCTGCTTCCTTCGCGGTTTATTTAATTCAGCTCTGAGTTACCACAGGTGTGCTGCTACCCCGTGCCCTAAGCCAGGTGACATCCAGCTCCTCCCTCCCAACGTTTTGCACTGTTTGTGTGCTGCTCGGTGGTTGTTGTTGTACAGCTGTGAGTTTGTTTGTTTGTTTGTGGTTTATGGCGGCTCCATCCTCCCCTGTGCGTTTCCCGAACCGCGGCGCGGCTCCTGGCCCGGGAGCAGGAGGTGCCTGGGTGGGATGCCAGGAGGTGCCTGGGTGGGATGCCAGCCTGGAGGCACACACCATGCCCTGATTCCCCCTGCTGTTTCACTGCCCTGGGATGGCTTTCCCCCTGCACGGGAGCGCGGTGTGGCACAGCCACCCCGCAGATCTGTTTTTAGACCCGCCAGCGCTGAGCTTTGAGCCACCCTGCAGCTCCTAGGGGAGGCTCAAACACCTCTGCAGGCTCAGCAGGGCTGCTGCTGGGGTTTTCTCTTCAGATCAGCTGTGGCCCTCAGTGGGAGCTTTTATTTGGTACAATTGCTTGGCACGAGGCTAAAATAATAACGTGTCTGTCCGTCCGCCAGCAAACGCACTGTGGGACACACCACAGTGAACCAGCTCTGCTCCACTCAAATCCAATTCCCTTTCTGGTTTGGAGGCTGCATTTTTCATTTTTCAAAGTGTGGAGAGCTCTTTTAAATAAAAAAAATAATTTTTTTAATTTAAAAGATACTTCTATTTAAAAGATACACCCCTAAGTTTTCTGCAGGGGAAAAGCATCTGCTGGTTTGTAGCAAACGCAAGCTCCACAGAAAGAATTTAGATTGATGATGAGGAATTCAGGTTGGTTTGTACTATTTATTATTTTTGCTGCAGTATTTGGAAGGAGAATTATGCTGCTTTTTTTTTTTTTTTCCTGTCTCATTCCCTGACGAAGTTGATTAATTTCTACCTCACTAACTCTCAAAGGCAGTCTTGTGACAAATTCTGCATGGGAGGAAGGTACCTGCTTTCCTGCTTGGGCTGAAAGTTCTGGAGGAGGGCCTGGGGCAACAAGCATAATCCCGAATCTCTCTTTTTTTCCATATGTAGCCAAAAGTATTCAGGATAGAGTCGGTTGCATCCTATTTGAGCCTTGTCACGTTTGAGCTATCTTTACCCAGGGGTTTACTTTTAGTAAGGGTAATCATGGTGAAAATATTTGCAGGCAGCTGTCAGGCTGCAGTACTATATCGTCATCAAGTAACCCTATATTTTTCCTTATATATTTTGCAAGTGTAACTCATGTCTCTAACGTGATAAAGGAAAAGATAGGTTTGATTAGGGGGGAACCACTAAAAGGATTCATGTGCCTTTTTTTTTTTCCTCTTCTTTATTTTTTCTCCTTCTTTTTTTATTTTTTTTTAATTTAAAAGTTACTTCATCTTTGGGGCATCAATATGTTGAGTGGGAACTGGGACTAACCACAATGTTTGATGACTTAGAGGACGTTTACAGATCATCTTCCAATCTAAACTAATTATTTCCGACTACACACAAATCTTTGATTCAGCTTCTTTTTTTTTTTTTCTTTTCCTCTTTACATTCCTACACAAAAGCCTTTGTTCCTTTGTAATGGTTTAGACCTGCCTGTGTATCCTCTACTTACACATGACCTCGAAGAGAAACTCTACTCACCAAAGTTCAGTAAGATCAGAGCAGACCAGGACCAGACCTTAAGGCAGCTGCCCTCGTAGCAAAAATAATTAAGGAAAAGGAAATGTCACAACTAGGGATTTTTAATTTTTTTTTCCTGTAAAACTGGGATTTTTCTGTACTTTCTATGTTTTCTATATGTGAGTAATCATTGTGTATTTATCACCACTACCTCTGACAACTGCTGATTTTGTTGCAGATTTCAGATAGCAAAATCAGACCACAAAGGTTCTCTCTGGGAATGGTTCTTCTTTTCCACTTTTCACTTCATTAAATCCACAACCAACGGCCTCACACGAGATATGTTCAGAGGTAGTTGTTGTAACTCTTAAATATTGTGATGCAACCTTGATAACGATGTGACATGGTATGAGCTTTCACCATTTACCAGAATCTGTCTGTAGTTTTATACAGGTGCTGTTCAAGACTGTGGTGTATGTGCTGTGCACACTTTAAATGCATAATAAATGATAAACGTTTACAAGGCATGACACCCTGGTGTTGGTTTTTAACTCTTTATAATGGGAAGGGAAAAAAAAAAATGCTATTTCACTTTCCCAAAGCCTGGGGAGCCTTTGCACCTTCGCCAGCTACTCCAGGACTGACAGCCTGGATTTCTTACTCAGCTAAAGTTCCCCCTGCCAAAGCTGGAAGTGGTCCAGGAAAGCCCAGCTCCAAGCTCGGTAACAGATACTCACTCTTGCATCTGCCACATGCTGCTGCTCTCCCTGGTGTTATTTCCCTGGTTATTAACAATGGCAGCATCCAAAATTAATGGCCAGAGACACCAGCCAGCTGCAAGGTTCATGTTGCTCGTTGTTAACACGACAAACAAACCTGATTGCCTGGTTTGGGCTCCAGCTGATCTCTCTGTGAAGTGCGACAGCACCGAGGCAAGAAACACGTTGGGTTTGGGACAGGATCTTTTTAAAATCAGTGTTCACACTCAATACAAATGCATGGAAATCTGCCAAGTGCTGCGTGACATCCCATGGTGAGATTGGGAAACATTTCTTCACTGGAAGAACGATCAAAGCTGCCAAGGGAAATGGTGGAGTCACTGCCCCTGAAAGTGTCCAAAAAATGAGGAGACGTGGCACTTTGTGATATGGTTTGTGATATCACTTTGTGATATGGTTTAGGGGACATGCTGGTGTCTGGTCCAAGGCTGGACCCGATGACTCTGTGATTCTCTGGCACAACTTTTATTTACAAATACCCACACAGGTGCACTTGCACACATCATGCCCGTGTTTTCAGTTTTCCCTACAATTAAGAAAAGTTTCATAATGGGAGAGGCAACATTCAGGTTTGATTTTCCACACCCTGACAGCAAAGGGAGTTTGTCCAGCTCAGTAAGGACCATACCAAACAGAAATCCAGATCTCACCATACAGACATCTCCACTTCATTTTCCACCAAGTGATGCTTTTTTTTTTCTGTTCCTGGAAAGGGGAAGGCGATGGATGAGCTGGGAATGTCCAGCGGCCTCGCTCTGGACAAGAGAATTTTCACTCCAAAGTTGTACAGGCTCTATAAATACGTGGCACAGGTGGAGTTTTTATAACTGCACAAGTATAGCTGCAGCCCATTTAACGCTGCTATGAATAGAGCCAGAATAAATAGGCAGGCAGACATAATAATTTCTCATAATTAACTTTTTTGTTTACAATGTTCTAAAAAGAACAAACACAAATTTATCACTGCCGGGACCGCCAAAATTATAACAAAAAGTTGTTGCCAGGGCTGAAAACTTTTTTCAGCCTTGGGGATAAAATTTTATCAATTCCAATTTTCAGGCTGGAGATAAATCCTGAGGCTTGGCTGTTAGGAAGGTGAGATCTCAGGGCAGTAGCTTTGCAGGTTCAGAGGACCTGGGCCACCACATAAGGAGCCACCATAAGGGACACCACAGATGGAGCAGCTTGAGATGTCACAGAGGACTCTGGAGAAAGTTCCCTCCTCTGGCATCACCTGGTTTTTGCTTCATTGCTAAGCCAGCTTTCAGAGAATCATAGAACCATCATAGAGCCATGGAATCATGGAATCATAGAATCATGGAACCACAGAATCAGAGAATCATGGAATCACAGAATCAGGTAATCACAGAATCATAGAATCACAGAATCATTGAATCATGGAATCACAGAATCATGGAATCATAGAATCATGAAACCACAGGATCATGGAACCACAGAATCAGAGAATCATGGAATCACAGAATCATGGAATCATAGAATCATAGAATCATGGAATCACAGAATCATGGAATCATAGAATCATAGAATCATGGAATCACAGAATCATGGAATCATAGAATCATAGAATCATGGAATCACAGAATCATGGAATCATAGAATCATGGAATCACAGAGACATAGACACATGGAACCACAGAATCAAGGAACCACAGAATCATGGAACCACAGAATCAGAGAATCACAGAATCATGGAATCATAGAATCATGGAATCACAGAGACATAGACACATGGAATCACAGAATCAAGGAACCACAGAATCTGAGTCATGGAATCATTGAATCAGAGAATGGGTTGGCTTGGAAGGGGTCTTAAAAGCCCTACCTCGTTCCAAACCCCCTGCCATGGGCAGGGATGCCTTCCACTAGACCAAGCTGATCAAAGCCACATCCAACCTGGCCTTAAACACTTCCAGGGATGAGCTTTCCTCACGTTACCTTTTGAGGCAGTAAAATAAAGGCATGAAAGGTAAAAATCAATTTTAACCCTCCAAAAAGAAGGCACTGATAAGTCACGGCTTGCAACATCTTGGAGACCCCTGGGAGCATTGCCATGGCCAAGGTTCCTGCCATCTACCAAACATTTATCTGCACAGAACAACCCAAAACCTTTCCTGAGGATGCGTTCTGCCAGCCAGGCAGATCTCCCTCCACCCAGGGGTGGTCCAGCCTGTGGGATAACCAAAGGGGGAGCTGTGCCAGCCTGGCCCTGCACCGTGCCCTTGCTGGCCAGGGGAAGGACAGAGACCCCAAGCCCCATTCCTGGCTTGCAGCCTGGCCCGTTTGGAGCTGAGCGTTTTGTGACTCACCCGTGACATCTCCCAGGTCGTCTGTATCTGCTCTGCGCTAATAAAAATCAGCATGACAAAACCCTGCCTCGTATATAAATAGCCACGGGTCTCTCAGAGCGGCTCACCCAGTTTATGGTGCCAGAGCGGGTTGTTGACACTTTACCACTTGGTTTCCACCGCCGCCTGTGAACTGGCCATGCAAGTGGCCAATTAAAGGCACTCTGCTAAGGGCTGAGGAGGCTTTTGATAATGACTGGTGAGTTGAAAGGAATCCCCTGAAACGCTGCAGCTCTCCCTTTATATGACACAAAGTACTGTCGCTTGCCAAGCACAGATGAGAACAGATTTTTAATGCGGAAAAGCCAGTGTGAAGCTGAAAAAAAAAAAAAAACCAAAACCAAAACAACCCCACCAAAACAAAACCATCCCAGTTCTCCCTCTACTAAATAATCTAAAAATGGATGGCGCAGTGCAAAACCGTAATGCCAAGCTGCTGTCAGGAAGTACAACACTCCAAAGAGGGACACAGCACAATTTCTGTTCCCTGCATATCAGTCATGACTTCCAGACTTCGGACAAGAAATATTTCACTGAATTGGTTTAAAAATTTGATTACTTAAAGATATCATCCAAGAAGTGTCTACAGCCAGTCACTTCAGGCAAACAATTGCTTAATACTAAACAATGTCGCTTGCTTACATCCTGATTTTCATCGTAAGTTCCAAGGCCAGGATGGATGGGGCTTGGAGCAACCTGGGACAGTGGAAGGTGTCCCTGCCCACGGCAGGGGGTGGAGTGAGATGGGCTTTAAGGTCCCTTCCAACCCAAAGCATTCCATGAGTCTGCTCTCCTAAACACCACCCAGTCCAGCACCCTCTCATGGGCAGGGACACCTCCCACTATCCCAGGTTGCTCCAAGCTCCATCCAACCTGGCCTTGGATGCTTCCAGGGATGGGGCAGCCACGGATTCTCTGGGCAGCCTGTGCCAGGGCCTCCCCACCCTCACAGGGAAGGATTTCTTCCCAATATCCCATCTAAACTTGCCCTCTTTCCATTTAAAGCCATTTCCCCTTGTCCTACCACTTTGTACCCTTGCCCAACACGCTTCTCCATCTCTTCCAGAGCCCCTTTAGGTACTGGAAGGGGCTCTAAGGTCTCCCTGGAGCTTTCTCTTCTCCAGGGGGAGCAACAGCAAGGTCCAGCCCTTCCTTCCTGAATGCCCAGCCACACTCCATGAAGTGTGATGAAGATGGTGAGCACCCAAAATTTAACTCAGCTGCTCCTGTGTGGTGGGTATAAATGACTGATAATGACAAGCACTATGACAAATCATGCCAGGAAGGTTGGAACCTGGGCAGTTTACATTAACTCAATTTTTTGACACTGATACCCCTGTGCTTTTAGCTCCTTGTTCCCAAGCTGTCATAAATAGTCTTCAAAACGTGTTCATCAATATGTCAAAATTCATGAGACATGAAGATTCTGAGTTTGCAAGAGCATGAGGTCAGTCAGCTTGGGGCTGAACAAAGCAAAATGAGGAATGGGTGCTCATTTATTGAACAGCCTCCATACTGGGCACTGAAAGAGGCAGGACTCCTGACCAAAAAAAAAAAAAAAAAAAAAAGGTGATGCACGACCAGATTTTAGTTTCAAAGCAGGTTTAATTGAGGTTTTTCTTAAATTCTGAGTGCTGGATTGACCTTGGATAACCTCTAGTGTCATTCTCTGTGTGTACATGCAATTGCATTTTATTACTAATCATAGTATTTTATTGTGGGTAGGTACAGGAGTAGCCATCCTCTATGACTCCCCAGGCTGTGTTGACCTTCACTATCGTTCATTCACACTGCTCCCTATAGGCTAAAGAAAGTGATTTACTGATGTTTGTACCAATTACCATATTCCAGACCCAAACTGGTTGCTAATCAGGTTACCTCTGAAGTACAAATCAGATCTTTATCAGCTTAAAGGTATTTGGCAAGTGTCAAAGCCACTTGGTAAAACTCTGGTGCTTTCTGGGGGAGCTACTATTTACATACTTTTTCATTATCTCTGCAGCCACATCTGTTTGCTTCCAGGGCCTTCAGGAAAGGTGTTTGTAGTGCTGGCTGGGGCCAATGCAGCTGGTGGATGTCATTGAGGGGAAGGGTGCCTGTGAGAAGAAAGGGATGAGAAGTGCCACCTGTGGGATGAGCATCCCTCAGAGCCCCAGAGACCCCAACCCCGTGGGGATCTCCTCAAAGAAGATGAGAGGGAATGTCCAGACATGCACCTCTACTGATGGCAAGCTTGAGGGCTCACCCATGAGGAGCTTTTGGTGGACAAACCTTTTATAAACTCTTTCTCTCGGCCACATGGAAACTGGATCCCTGCTCTGATCCCTGTCCAGGGTGGGGATGGTCCCAGCCTGGCTCATGGCTGGATGGGGATGGATGCCCTTGTCAGGGGTCCTTCATCAGCAAGCCAAGGCTGCTGCAGAGCCTCCCCATGCCCAGTATCCACACTAAAACCCAGCACTGGAATGTCCTTTTCCCATCCCAAGCCCCTCCTGGCCTCATGGTAGGGCAGCCCCAGCAGCCAGGCAAGACTCAGCTCCTTCACCAAGAGTGATACCACTGCTCTGCCAGGCCTGGACACCTCCTGGAGGGAAGGAGGGAGATCCCTGTGCTCCAAACCTTTCTCTTTTCTGGGAATGGGCACGTACCAGCTCCTCACTTCTCGCCTTCCATGCCGCCTCCTGCTCCGACGCTGTTGCGAGCAGGAGCTCAGCCACGAGTTGTTACACATTAACCCGGGCGGTTAGCTCCCTCTGTCCCCGGTGTGCTCTCCCTCTGGAGCCAGGGTGTCTTTGTGGCGGTGCCTTTCCCTCCATGAGCTCCGAGATAAGGGCGCTGATCTCGCCGGGCACGGGCGCTGATGCCCGGGGTTACTCCCGTGCGACGACCGCGGCTCTCCCGCAGCAGCGCTCACTCCGGGAACCTGGGCGGGAATAATGACCTGCCACCAGCCAGAACTTCAGCTGCAACTTATCACAGGTCTTCCACAGCCCCTAGGCGAGGTCACCTTGCTTTTCGCCTCCGTTCTGACCTTCCTCTGCCGGGGCAGGGTGACTGGCACTGCCTTTCCCCAGAAGCCCTGCCTGTGCCCGGCTTCCTCCTCACGCTGAGCCCAGAAACATCCCCCATCCAGGCCAACACCCTTCCTTCTTCCACATCCTGTTTTGACACATCTGAATGCTCCTCTTTTGGTTTTCTACCACCTTCCCTGGTGTTTTTCCATTCTCTCCGATCTCCTTCCATTTCTCTCCCATTTTTTCTACACCTTGAGCTCTTTTGCGTAGATTTTATTCTGGGAATGTGCACCACGTCAAGGCCAAAGACACCCAAGGACAAAGACACTCAAGCTTTACCCAAGCATTGGCCTGGACCTGCCTGGTGGCCAGGCAGGGTCAGAAGAGCAGTGATGCAAACTCTGCCAACGTGGGAGCGACTCATACCTGCATCCAACCCCGTGACTCAGATTTGCTCCTGAGGATGTTAATGTGCATGGACTGCCTGCTATGTTCTTGTCAGGGTGGGTTTATTTCTGTAGAATTGCAGAATCACAGAGTGGTTTGGGTTGGAAGGAACCTTTAGAGGTCATCCAGCCCCAGGAGCAGGGACATCTTCCACAAGATCACGTTCCTCAAGGCCCTGCTGAACCCAACCTTGAGAGTTCCCAGGAATGGGGCATCTACAGCCTCCCTGGGCAACCCATGCCAGTGTTTCACCACTTTCATTTTAAAGAAGTTGCTCCTCACATTTAGTCTGAATCTACCCTGTTTAAGTTTAAAACTCTTAGTTTCTGCTAAGCACACTATCTCTCCTCAGTTTTCATCTTCTGAGGTAAAATCTCCTTTTCAGCTTAGCACAGAACTTCTGACTCACCCATATTTAATTTTCACAGATGTCTCTCCTTTCCCTCAACCCTTTGCAGTTTCCCTCCCCACATCTCAGGGCTGCAGAGGTGACCAAGCAAATTTTCAGCCAGCCAAGCCCAGCCTGTGAGGAGTTCAGCACATCCCTCTGCGGAGCAAGGCGTACCAGCCACAAGCCCTGATGAACACCGAGCGTCTGCTCCACCAGCCAGAAAAGCATAAAAACCAGGTTGTTCATGCTCCCTGATAAGTTATCAGATGTGATTCACTGGGCTGTATCTCTTTCAGCAATCACAGCACGGGCATTTCAGCACAGGGTTTTCCAGCGTGCTTGGGGTGGTCAAGGAAAAGCACTTCAGTGTTTATAGAGCTATGTGAGTTATAAATGTAGCTGTGATAGTCTCCTGCCCTGCAGAGAAGGCATGCCCTGATGGAATAATCACAGCAAAGTGTGTTTTCATCAGAAAGATAACTACATAGATGGCCATCTCACGTGGCTTTGTGTTCAATGGGGATTGATAGTGATTGTGTTGGAAAGAATCTGATTGCTGATGAGGTCAGATCTATAAATGGAAGCCCAAGAAATTACAGAGTAAGCTGAACTGAAAGTCTTTGACCTTGAGGGTCAGAAATTTAGCATCTTCTGCAAATCTTTAGGAATACGAGTCACATCCAAGGCAGTGATTTGTTTTAAATAAATTTTTGCTATTTATTTTGTTCATTTAAACATACATACAAACAGACATACACAATTTAAATTGCATAATAGTATTGTAGCCATAAAATACGATTGGCAAATAATTCATGGAGTTGATGTTTTGGATTAATGGTTAGTAAATAGCAAAGAATGTGACTTCATGGAATAAGATGATCTTGTGTGATTATTCCTGAGGGCATACTAGACTAAAGCTTATTCGGTAAATGTTATGATTTTGGAATATACCTTAGTCCAAAAATATGGATTAAAGGAGTAAATACAAGCACAAAGGTTAACGTGATGAAAGTCTATCAGAATATTCCCTGAGATTACAAATTCAGGTATTTCATTTCAGTCTTGGGCTTTTACACTTCTTATTATCAAATAAATACCACAATGGCAACGATCACGTTAGAAATAAGACTGTAATTACCACACTTCTAAACAAAGTCCTCCTAAGCAACCTGGGTGACTCTAACAAAATAATTATCATTAGGATTTGATCAGGACCCTGTAAGCCTCAGCTTACTCTTAGTCACAAGTGTGCAGCAAAATGAACAACAGGAAAAATATATTTAAAGTAGTCTTTTTTTATTTATAGATCACCAAATACTTGCTCAGGTAGATCTGATGTAACAAGAAACTCCTCGTATTCTGTGCTGGCAAGTCAGGTGAGAGTGAAGTAATGACCTCACAGAATGAGGGAAGGCATCTGCTTGGAAGCATTATTAGTTTATTAAATTATTAGTTTAAAGCTCAATTTTTAAATAAGTTATGCTCTTCTGCTGCATGATGGCAGAAAATAAATAAGGCTACCAGTGCAGACACTGAATTAGAGTTTAATAGTCATGGAAACATTCTGCTGTGGTCACCTTCTGACTCTTACAGAAAGGCCAGCAGATGCAGAAATAAGGACCAGACATACATTTAATAAAAAGCTGTGGGTGTTCACGTGGGTGTCAGAGCTGCAGACTGAAAATTACCACATTCCCTTCTCCTCGTGACACAAATCCGAGGGCTCTTTCCATTAGATTTCTGCAGGATGACGCAGTACAAATTTGCATTTATTCATTGTTTGCACTCTCCAGAAGTTAATTAAGAAAAATACAGAAGCAAACATGCATCTGCCTTGCCAATTTGTTCTGATTCTATTCACAGGAGCACCAAACATGCTGTCCCCTTGACTGTGCAGAGCCTGACTCCTTTTTCCAGGTTTTCCAGGGACAGTGGGGCACTCACTGCACAGGGTGCTGCATTAACACAATTCCCTTGGCAATAAAAATATTCCTTTGTGCTGGTGGTGGGATACACTGAAGGATATATTCCTTGAAATAAAAGGGAAGAGTGAACGAGCTAGCAACCATAAATCCACGTTTAAGGCACACCCAGCACAGGTTCTTTATACAGGGTGACAAAAATACAACAGCCACAGATCTGTGGATGTGTCTGTAGATGTAAACACACACACACACACTTAAAAATCAACACTTACTCCTTTTTTTACCTGTCACAGGGATCTATGAAATTTCACTGAAGTTTACAGTTCACAATTTTTTTAAATGGTGGCAAATCCACTCAGTATTTCTGTCAAAGAAAATCTTAAGAAACAATCAGTGCTAATTCATTTTATATTTGACACAGGCACTTAAAAATTTGAGCTCTTCTAGAAGTCTGTTCAGTGACACACAGCCTCAGGAGATTTTTGTGTCTTCCCCACAAAATTTCTGTAAATAAAATCCACTTGAAAGTTAGTGGAAATAATCAGGAAATCTAATATATTTTTTTTAAGAAATAGAAAGCCACAACAACGTTTGTAACAAGATGATGCACAACAAAGGATAGCAGGTGGTAAAAACGCTCCTTTCTTCCCTGCTAAGGAGATTACAAGGTTATAATTTGTAAAATAAGCATATTCCTGTTAATTAAATTAAGGACTTGGGCTGCATAAGCAAATATCAATCACAGGGGAGAAAGAGGGAGAGGGATGCTGAGTTTCACACATAATTTGTTTCTGGCTACTTAGCAGGGCTATGACAGACGTGTGCTAAGTAGAAAGCAAACATTTACTATTTAGTTCTCCTTTGCAGCTAACACCTACAAGCCTCTATTAGCAAAAGCTGCCTGCTTTGGCAGAGAGGATGGTTTGTTGTGAAAATTTTTCTCTGTGATGGCCTTTAAAGAGCGTTTGCTGCTAATTCAAAGATGTGCCAGCGCTGATTAATAAACAAACGGACTGTTACACTTTAATACTTTATAAATTGGAGAATGCTTTATCCTGCAGCCCTGATTCAGGTTTACTGGATTGAGTAGGGATCCTCCTGCTGCCTTCAGTGAAGTCAAGCCCTGAATCAGGTGCTGGAAAGGGAATATAGCCAGCATGTGCCCCATCCCATGGGTGTCCCCCTGTTCATCTTGCAGGGATTACACCCAGAATAAATGGCAAAACAAGCCCTAAAAAACAGGGGGGGAGCTCCTTTTGGGATTCCTGGCTCCACACCCCACTCCAAGTTGCAGCCTCAGCTGGCTGCACTCAACAAGGCCCCTTGTGTGGCATTAATGCCAGCCTGCTAAATGTCAGCTCGGAGGGGCACAGCCCAGACAAAGGCAGGAATGCTGTGTCATGGCATGGGCTGCGGGCTGGCAGAGCAGGGAGAACAACAACGCCACTTCAGCCAGGAATGTGCTCCTCGGAGGGAGAAAGGGGGAGGGAGGACGGGCACACTCCAATGGGATGTTCGAAAACCTGTCTGAGCACGTGGCACTTCCCTGTTCTTGATGTTCCAAAAATTAGGAGATAAAATCTTTGATTTATGTGTTTATTAAAAAAAAAAAAAAAAAAAGTTGCAATGAATGAGCAATGTCAAAAAAAAAAACGTATTAAAAGCCTTATTTAGATGGAGATTTAAGCCATCCTGAGTACCACAGAGAGATGGGCTGTTGAAGTGCTGTTACGCATTTTGCTCTATAAATAATGTTTTAATTGTCCAAGTGTCCATCCATTGCATTTTCTTTCTATCCAGGGGAAAATCCAGTGGGGTAATTCACCACAATGCTCTTGGGCAAAGGGTGTCAGAGTTGAGATGAGCTCAGATATGGACTCACTGAACTGGTGACTGGGATATGACACTATTGACCAGCCTTAGTATCAGAGGAAGGAAAGAGAGCAAATGTGATGCCTGTTTCCAAAAGCAGTCAGGGGAAGGCTATTTAAAAAAATAGAAATCAGTAAATAATCACCTTGTTTGAAATCCTAATGGAAAAAAAAATACTGAAACTTTTGTATCAAAAAAGTTCCTCTAACAAATATTGCCCAAGTTTGAAGAATGACTCCATGTTCTTTTTTGTCTTGTTCTGTAATTATCCGTAGCCAACTCCAACCAAATGGACAGGATCCTGCACTAAACTCTTCTTCAGCCTGGCTCATTCCAGCCAAACCTAGGTCCTTTCAAGTGTCCCCAGACAAACTCTTCGGTTTATAGCAAAATATCTGAAGTATGCTGAACACCCAGGTTCTGAGCTTAACCAATCCCTAAATCAGATAGCTCAACATAAAACCCAATTGGAAAGCAGGAAAACTGTCAGTCTGGAAAATGATGTCCTGTGGAGTAAACTCTAATGTTTAACACAGCAATCTTAAAGCCTCAAACCCCCTGAGGCAGGGACCTGGCACCAGGCAGCATGACCAGCACAGCACTTATCAGGGAGGAGGAGGCCAACTCTCTAAATCAAAATCTCAAATGCAATGGGATATTTTTGCCTCAAGTATTTCAAAAAGCAGTGATGGTCGTTCCCACTGCTGGGTGAGAATATGCATTTTGCTCTTGAGCTGTGACACAAAGAGGTTTGCTTCTATAACACAGTTTTTGAATGATAATGGTGTTTTGTTGTTTTGTCACACTTTCCATACACTGAAGTTGATCTAGAAGTAAAAGGTAATTAAATACAGGGGTAGAGAGACTGAAATAAGGAAGATTTGTGTCCAAACCAATGCCAGCACATCCCCTTTGATTTCCAGGATATTTTCAAGGTGGGCTGGGGGCACTTGGCACCACAGCCAAGCCTTCCTGTGCTCCTCAGAGGTGCTGGAAGAACAAAGAGGGTGCTCCTCTTGGGCTCCCAAAACAAATGCTGGACCCTGGCCCATCCCTACAGCAACAGCAAAGTCTGCGGGGCCAGCTCGCTCCTTCTTTGAAGGTGAGTAAAGAGAAAATGAATGAAACCACCACCAAAGGTACAAGGTACAATTTGGGGCAAGCTGAGGAAGGAGAGTGGCCTTTGTGAGGGGTGTGCATCCTGCTGGCTGTTTGTAGGGCCAGCTGCAAGGCCTGGCTGTAGAGAGGTGTGCAGGCTTCCAGATGTTTGCAGGTGCAAAGGCTGCAGACATCAAAAGCACTGATGCTCACATCCATCACCTGAGCACCACCCTCCGGGGTTTCAAAGGGAGACCGGCAGAACTTTCCCTGTAATCACCATCCTGCAGCATCCCTTTAATGAGCCAGATTGTACAGGACCTTCATGTCAGCCAAGCAAAGAGGGTGCTGGCATTTTCCTTTCCTCTGCTAGGATCCCTCACAGCTCTTCCTGCAGGGAATTCACCCAGGTTATCCTGCAGCATCAAGAGGGAAAAGGCAGAGCCAGCAAAGGCACCACAGGGATGGGCAAAGCTGTGGTCATGAATTGGAGATGCTGAAAGAAGGCCAGAGCTGAAATCTCAGGATGAGGGGAGCTGACAAACTCCCTGCAAAATGCTTTTGGCATTTTGTAATTTGGTGATGTTGCATTCTGGAGTTTAAGGAGTCACCTCTTAGCTCAGGGTGGTTGAATGTGCCATGACAGCAACAAATGGGATTCAGTAAATTGCCCGCAGAGATTTGATTACTTTGGGTAATTAATTAATGTGTGATTGCTTGTTCTAACAGTAGCCAGTGGAGACTTTTTAATATGAGCCTAGGTCTGTGACTGGTACCTGTCTCAAAGAGAAAAACTGCTGAAATTTCTGTGTTTAGGATGTGCACATACACGGTATTTCCTCCCCTTCTGGACACAGTGGATCCCTAACTCATACCCTGGCATTTCTGCCTTGGCTGAGTAACCTGCACACCTAAAAAAGTCTCTGTGCTGTGCTTCTAAAGAGTTCCTGATCAACCACCCACAAATATTTTTCCTCCAGGATGTGCACTGAAGAAAATGGTTTTGCCATTACATT
The DNA here is from genome assembly GCA_910950805.1 of Acrocephalus scirpaceus scirpaceus. Taxonomy (NCBI): domain Eukaryota; kingdom Metazoa; phylum Chordata; class Aves; order Passeriformes; family Sylviidae; genus Acrocephalus; species Acrocephalus scirpaceus. The sequence continues at coordinate 61,138,693 of OU383780.1, forward strand.
TGTAATGGTCAGTTAATTCAGTGGGTAAAAAGTCATGAATGGATGCCTCTGTGTCACTTTATCTTTTCCTTTCTTACCCTACAGTGGCAGAGAACCACGAAGGGACAGAGGGTTTCTGTAGACAGGAGAATTAAGTCTATAGAATTCAAGATTTAATAATCTTAAATTATTAAATCCTAGCTTTATTATTAAAATATATATTAAAATTAGATAATGTAGATTTAAGGCTCACACGAACCTTAACAAAACCCACACGAGGTCTAACAAAACTATTGAGAAAGTATCTTGTCCCGTGATTCTGTGGTTGAGAAATTAATTTCAGAATTAGCTCCTTCTTGCTGTATAGTGTTCCAGAAAGGAGCTATACTCACTCACTCACTCACTCACTCCTTAAACTCTGCTTCTCTCTTCTATAGTCCCACAAGTAACTCAAAACTGTAAGCCAGCTGTAAACAAAATATTGTCCACAATATTTCTGAGATATGTGACCTGCCTCACGTCCCTGTTATGACTTTGAGCAATTTTCAAATTTCTGGCTGGGAAAACTGTAATTTTCTCCATAGGGAATTCAGGAGTTTTGCCATAGATTTCATCACTTTTGATCCACGTTTTGGTTTTGGTTTTACCTAGCAGCCTGCTTTGCATTGTTGCATTGCTAGCTTTCCCACAAGTAAATAATCAGAAGTCAGTGATAATCACCCCCATTATTCCTTAGACCTACTCTTCAGAATCAGAGCAACATGGACCTAGATTTGGAATTACTGCACCTGCTGTATGTCACAGGAAAAAAAATTATTTAAGAAGACAGAAGATGGTGTGGATATCCTGAATTATCCCATAATTTTCCTGGGTGCTGAGGGCCCAGAACCCCACTGGATGTGGCTGAAGGAGGGAATTGCTTCAGGTAAGGTCTAACCTGATCCCATGGACTTGGTGGCCATTTGGGCTAACACCAATGTCAGGAGAGCTCAGTGAGCACAAATCCAGACTTGGTTTGTTCCAAAGGGAATTCAGTCCCCATGCTCTTACTCCTAAAAGCAAACTGAAGCTCAGCAGGGAGGGAAGTCTTTTCCTCCAATTTATTTTGACTCAAGATTAAATGATGCCAAAACAGACCTTTTTCTTTTTTTTTTTTTTTTTTTTTTTTTTTTTTTTTCTTTTTCTTTTTTTTTTTTTTCCTACTGCAAAGGAACAAGATTCTAGTTTCACTGGGCTGGAGAGTGACACCCCACAGTCACTCACACCAGCTGCTAACTGGAATAAGTCAATCCATCCTTACCTTGTGAGTCCTGAGAAACAAAAGGTTATTTATTTTCCATATTTGGTCCTTATGTTTTATTATTTTTTTAACTGCCAATTGAATAAATAATAAGATCAATTTCCTTTTTTACCCCACTCATCTCCATGGTTGGGATCTGGAGAGGTGGCTACAGAGCACTCATAGCTCATTAATATCATTAATACTAATAGCAACATTAATAATATCAACATTATATAAATGCGAGCTGATGAAATGGGTATGCTAAGTGAAATGTGTGTCTAAGCATGCCTCGAAAGTTGTGAAAAGAGGAAACATTTGGCTCTGTTGGTTAGGCTCACCAACCAGCCCGCAGCAGCCGTTTAAAGCACGATGCGAACCCTTCGGACAATGCGCATGTTATTAGGAAAAGGAAGCACCGAAGAATACACACACAGCAGGAAAAAGTAAACACATTAACCGACTTTAATGCGGATAAAAATGGTGGCGCGGGGAGAAATTCCCTTCCAGAAAGGTCATTCCTTTGCCTCCGCATTCCTTCCCCACATTTACATGCTGCTCGCTGGATTCATCAAAGGTCTTCATTATTCGCTCTTGGCACGCATGAAACAATCACTTTCAGATATAATGACCTAATTACTCAAACAAGACAAATGAGAAGGAAAGAAAAAAAAAAAGCAAGCAGTTATTTACTTCAGAGGTTAGAGCTTAGCAGCTCTTCAGAAAAGCCATTTAAAGGACTTGTAGCAGGGAGTTAAACCTCGAGAACCAGGATCATCTAAAAGGGTGGGTGGGGTTTGATTACTACAGGCACTGGTGATGATTCCCTGCCATTATGACTCAGGCTGTCCCAACTTAAACTCCTGTCCCCACTTAAACTCCTGTCCCTGCGGACCAGGTATCCATGAGCTGCACAACAAGGATGTTTTCACCACGTTTCTTCCCCAGCTTCCTTGTGGTCAATCCCAGATCATCCCGCATGCCCAGGGCCAGCCCGGGGCTTTCAGTGACTCTGGGACCTCTGCACAACATCTACACGAGCAAACTTGACTTTTAGAGATAATTTCTGCTCCCTCTATATGTTCCTCTACTTCCTGAGCAGCACAGACATCAGATGGAACAAGGGAAAATTTTGGACTGAATATTGGTGAATGAAGGGATAACCAGGGCATTTTATTACTTGGATTTGCTGTGCCTGAAAAGAGTCCTGGTGGATCTCTGTGGTTCTTTTTTTGTGTTGTTTTGTAAGATGGCAACAGTAGTAATGATGTAATCACTACCAGAAACTGTCCCAGCCAGGCAACGACTCGTTTGGCACCCACATTATTGCAGAAAAAAAAAATAGATACCGGTTTTATGACGAGCTTATCAGTGCTGTGTCATTTACAAAACCATATAAAACTTTCCAATGCCTGTCTCCATTAAAAAGGGGTGATTCTGGGGACAAGAATGGGAGCGTGAACTTTTGAGCCTCTCTGAAACTTCTGCTACGGACGTGAGCATTATTTGCCATCCCTGCACCTCTGTGAGTGTGGGATATTCATCTGCTGTCGGGAAATGTTCCCAGATATTATGCTTGAGCCTGCTCTATTCAATAGACACCGTCCTAGGGAGATCCATCTCATTCCCTAATTACTAAACGTTTCAGGAAAGTTTGAGCCCCAGTGGGACCATCCCTGTCTGACCCACAAATAATTGTGTGACACCAGAAGGTTTATTATCTCCTAGCAGGAATGAGAAGCATATTTCTTAATGGGTTCCCCACCCTGGGCAGCGCAAGCCTCCCTTTGAAGAGTGTCTCTATGGTAATTGATGTTAATGAGCAGCCAGCCAAGGAGAAACACTGGGTCACCAGGTAGGAAGCCCCCCAAGAGATAATCTAATTACTCTCCAAAACAAATTACTTTCAACCAAAACAAATTACTTTCAATCACTCTGCAACAGATAAGATCAGTGGAGGGGGCTCAGAGCTGATGACAGCTGGAGACTGAGGCTTCACGAGTTTATGGATTGATCACTTTTCTCTTTGGTCCGTTCTGTTGAATGACAATGGAGTGACAGAAAACTGGAGCCAAGAACTGAGGCTCCCTTTCATTTCATTTCATTCAGACGAATGCCAAGGACCTGCCAACTCCGTGCTCTCTGCTGGGAGGCTCATTGATCTGAAATTGGAAAAGCTGGAGCCATGTGTGTAACGGGAGCAAGACTCCCTAGAGGAATAAATGTGCAGCTTGGGGGCACTACAAAACCCACTCACTCCTTGGGCATCCTGCTATGTGAGGAGGGGAAAACATGACATCGTTTCTTTGTTTTTCATGCTCATAAAGATATGAGGCAAAAATGGAGCCTTCGTTCTCATGAAGCCTCAACAGGACTAAACTACAAATATTAACTTAAATAGCAGCTCTGCAGGGAATGTAAGTCAGGCAGTTGGAGTGAGGGCTGAATGATTAATCAGATTAATCAATCTGCTGCTTGCTGTGCAAAGGGTTTTGCTTTTTGCTGCCTGTGTGAGGAAAAACTCATAAATTTGGGGATTACATTCTTTTGAAAAGGGGGTGCTGGAATTGCCATTGGAGCCATGAACTGAAAGGGTTTGTGCAGGGCTCAGTCACAGTCCTGTTGTCAACTCTCGATGTCATTAATCCTGGCTACTTCCTTCTACAATATTACACGGCCCATGGAACATCAGCCTGGCTGAGTGCAAACCACTCTGGTGGCAATCTGTGTCCTGTTAGCCCAGGGGATGGAAAAAAGGGCATCTCCTGCCTTGCAGCAGCAGCTCCTCCGTGGAGCGATCAGTAGCTGCTTTGTGACAGCCTTTATCTGCTGGAGGCCTCTGATAAAGAGCAATAGACAGGCCTCAGGGAGCCTCTGCTATTGATTGAAACCTCACAGGGAGGGAAGGATTCCTGCCCTGCTCTGGAAATGTTCTGAAAGAGGTGAAATTCTGAATTAACTGGGGGGAGTCTGTGTGTGTGTGGTGTGTGATTGTCTTACAGCCCCCATGGCAAAAGGAGAGCCCAAATCAATAAACAGATCCACAAAGAGTAGATCAGAGTGTATGAACTGCACTCTGATCCACGTGAAAGAGGCACCAGGGACTCCACTTTTCCATCCTCAGCACCTCTGCTCTGCTCCCTTCAGCAGCTGAGGGCTCTCTGCCTCTGGTTGTGCAAGGATCTTCCTGGTACCTCCAGACATGGAAGAACCAGAGGCAATGGGGCTCTCTCTCCCTTTCGGCTTGACATGTCCAAGGAATCTTCTTTCCAGAAAAAGGAAAACAAATTGAAGACGCCAGACAAATTGAAGAAATATTTGCCATTTAAAAATGGTAAAATAGAATTGTTCTGATTGTTACATGTCTGATCACAGTCGTAAATACACATAAAAAACATTGAGTTTAATTCTGCTTCTGTACATAACACACAATAGCCAAGTAGTGGGGGATTCCACATTCCCTCCAATATTTGTGATGTTTAGGTAGATAAATACCTTGTGGTAACACAGATATTTTATTTTACTTTCCAGTGGTGTTTCAGATTTTATCTCTTGCTGAAACAAGTTATTTAATGAAGCTTTTGAATTACTTTTGGAGTAAGACATCCATTACTCACTGGTTTCCTCTCTGGTCAGATGTGTAAAACCTGAGTAAACTCGAATTACTTTCTACAGACCATGCAGGCTCTTTCCATGCTGATTTGTTCTGCTTCTCTTACTTTCAAATGGCCTTTTAATTGGCCATTAAAGTAGGAAATTATGGCTGATTAGGATCAATCCAAACGCAGTGTTTTGGATGGACTGGCTATTTGAATACCATTCTTTTAGATCCCACGTTGCTTCTGCTTTGTCAGCTAAAGGTCACTTTTAGCTGCACGGGCAGGATGCTTCAGTAACCTCTGCCCTTCAGTTCTTGACCCCAAATGTCCCCACAGCCACGTCTGGTGGCAGCAAAGGGGGCCAGTTGCAGTAAGGAGCATCAGAGAAAGTTATTTGGTTTCCCAATTCATGACAAATTGTGCAGCCACACCCAGGCTATGCTTTAGGCTTCATTTCAGATGAAAATTGCTTCCCATGACCTCCAAGAGGAAGAACAATTTATTAATAGTCTTCCTCTCTCTTGAGCAAAGTCATTGTAAAACTTCCTACATGGTTGTTACTGATGTTATGGATTAAGTCTGAGAGTCTTCTGGCAAAGATATCATTGCACTTTTTAAAATCCAGGTGAAGTAATTCCATGGACTAAACAGATTTGGAGGAGTTGCATGAGAATTTTAATTTTTTCTAAGATATCTCTCCAGGGTTTTAGGCCCACGGTACGAGCTGGAGTGAAAGGTTAGGCTTCTGTTGACTCAGATGAATCATTTTGCTCTCCAGAAGCTGAGGATTTGCCTGTGTGCAAAATATCAACAGCCTTCAACCATTAGGAAACTTTGTACCAAGTTTTCAAGTTTACATTTGTTCAGACTGTTTCATAAAGGGCTTCACCGTTTCAGCCCTTCCTGCAGCATCATCATAATCAAAGGTGATGACAGCAGGTCAACAAGCACTCATGGCCTGAACCTGATAATCATTTACATCTCTCAACAATTTATACAGTTCTGTTGGTGCCTTGCAACTCCTAGCAGTGATAGGCAGTGGTGTAACGTGAAATATACAACAGCAAGAAAACTGTGAGTCTTAGTTGGTTCCTTAGATCTCTTTCAACCTCTTTTACTCCACAGCACAGTAAATTGCTGTCATGTGTTCAGCACACACTCATTTTTGTCTGATCTTCATCAAGTATCTGAAGCCCAAATTTAAAAAAAAAAAATAAAGCTGCAGCTATCTAAAGCAGAAATCCCCCAAAAAGTAAAATTCTCACCTTTCACATCCCTCAGTCGTAACAGGACTGAGCCATCCAGAACTAACCCAGATTGTGTAGGGACAATCTGTCCCTGCAGGGTGGTCTGATTTTTGGCATCACATAAGCCCTAACAAGTGTCCCACAGTCTCTCAGTCAAGCCTAACAGATTCCAGCTAAAGCACCACTTAGATGGTCATAAGCAGAATAAACACCTTTATCATTTATATCATCTTCATGACTAGAAGACTTTGTAGTATCAATTTTACAACAAATCAGGATTATTATCACAGGTGTTTCTGAGAAAACGTCTGCCTTTGAGCAAAGGTACAATCACATTTCTGAGGTGGTTTGACTTCAAGGGAAAGGAGGGGTTCAGTGTCTCACCAAACAGACAGGCAGAGCTAAACCCCTTTCATACCTCTCCTTCTTACTTCTGACTCCCAAAAAATCATCCCCTGAGCGCCCCTGCCTCAGTGTCCTTCTCAACAATGCTCCTCCTGTGAAAATTAGACCTCTGGGGGAAAAATTCATCCCAGATATCACTCTGTGAAATTGTTCCATGGTCAGGTTTGTTTTAATGGGCCTGTGTTGGTCTTGTTGATGAAGTCTTTGCAAATCCTGACTTCAGGAGTGATTTTGTGGGAATTGTCACTATATCAGGCTGAATAAGACCACCTGATCAATTCTGTCTGTCCAGATATGTTTGTACAGGACCACAGCTCTAAGTATGCACTCTTGCAAGTTTGAAGCATTTCTGGTACATCTTCTTCTACTGTTCTCTGTCTGTGAAATGAAAAATATTTCCAGTGAAGATGGAACTTGTCATAAAGACAGCATTATTTACTGTCAGGAAAAGAATACTCCAAGGTAAATGCTCCAAGGAGACCACGTTTGAGTGAGAAGCTGATGATCTAGAGTCACCCTCTTCCAGAAAGGTTTTCCTCATTGTTCCCACAAACACGCTGTGTAAACAAAGTCCAGGGGCATTGCTCCCTAGGTCAAGCTGGAAATCAAAATGCAATCTGTTGGCAAAGAAACCTGCAATTATTCATTTCTGTTGCAGGACGAAGGTTTCCTCAAAACATAAGAAAAATAAACATAAGGAAAAACCGGCTTTTGTTGGTTTAGTGTGAATAAGGTGCTGGAGAAGCACTGTACCAAATGTGATCCCATAAAATCAGTAAGGTTTCTGCTAGAGCGGAATTATGAAGGATTCCATAGCACACAGAAAAGATGGGGTGGATGAAATACCTCTAAAACATCAAATAATGCCTTGCAGTGATGAAAAAAACCCCACCTTCAGGCTATTTGAAGCTGGTGGGAATTTTGTGAGCTTTAGAGCAGACCTAACCAGAAGATATCACTTGACTGTGCCAGCTCCAGGTCGATTCCAGGCTCAGTGGTGCTCTCCGGAATGCACGGGCTGATAGCAAGAGCTGAGGAAGCATTAGATAACAGAATGGTGAGAGATGTTTGAAATTGGCTGTCTGGCTGTGCTCCTTGGAAAGAACCAGCAGCAACACGTGCCAATTACAGCAGCAAGAACCTCCCCAGAGCGTTGACCCTCCTTAGCAGAGTGGTCTTAGAAGCAGAACCCCTCTGGAAGCGGGTTGTTTGGAAAATCTGAGTGTCTGATGCATTTGAATCCTACAAATTCACCGTAGTATCAGGGGAGAGACTCAGTGAGAGCCCATCCTATCCTGTGACACCCTGTCAGTGGGCGCGCGCAGCGGGAGCTGTGGAATCTCAGTTCTGCACTCATTCACAGCCCGGGGAGAAAGATTGTCACCTCCGTGCCTCTTGGATTGCAGGAGCAGCTGGGAGGCAGAGCAGGCCCTGACATATGGTGGAGTAACCTCTCCTTCTTAGGCAGGTTTTTTAACTTGTGCCGTGCTGATAAGGCTCATTATAGAACAGGCTCGTGCTCGAATAACTGCGTATCGCAGTGTCCTGTGTCTTCACTTCTGCCTTCCCTCATTCTCCTGGCATATTCTTCTCCAGCAGAAGCAAGAGAAAAGGCTGGGCTGCCCTGCTGGCCCTCTGCCACGGGTAAAATAATTTTCTTTTCTCTGTCACTCCTGGGATGACTGGCAGGAGCTACGGCAGAAACCAGAAACCAGCGGCATTAACACTGACATCTCCAGCCCTGCCTGGAACCTTACAGCCCTCAGAGTATTTGCAGCCCCTGTAATTCTCCCGCCTCTGACTTCAGAGAAAAGGGGGAAAGACTGACAGATCTCTTCACAAAAGTAATATTGGCTCACACTCGTGTGATCCCAACTACAAAATCTGCGGGAGGTCCCAAAGACGCCCCAAGGGAAGCAGAAACTCTTCAGTGTTTCTGTGATATTTCCCTCTTCCTGCAGTGACTTGTACAACCAAAGCTCTCACCGTGATATCCCAAACATATTCCATAATGGAGAAAATGTCTCTTCATCCCAAACACCTCCAGATTATCCCATTTTGACCCTCACTCAGTCCTGAGTGACTGACCCATATAATTTTCCCTTTGATCTCCACCACAAGGTAGCCTGCTATGACCAACTTTGACTCACGGGTGGCTTCTTGCCCCATTTCCTCATCATTTTTGTGGCCACCTTCCTTAGTTTCTTTTCAGTTGGTTTCAGTGATGTCATTATCCAGAACAGCACAAGCCCTCTGTCACCTTTTCGGTGTGTTCCAAGATCTCTGGATGTTTGACTTTTAATTATAGCTGATTTTATTCTTCCAAAACTAATTCACTTCAACTTCAGTGTTATCAAAAGCTGGGCTTCTCGTTCTGCAGAAATTGCATTGGGACACTGAAAAGTGCAGTGGGAATAAATGATTCATTGCAACAGGTGAAAATGCTTTTGCAATTGTGTCCTGTTTGGTCAGGAGGTATTTTTGTTCTATAAGACTTCCCTCATGGGTTTTTGGTTGGTTTTCCTATCCTCATAAAAGCAGAAAAAAATGTCACTACCGGGTTTCCTTGCTGCAGGAAGCAGGTCCAGCATTGGAAGTGATGGTGGGATTTACCCTACAATACATTTGTTCTGCAAACATATTTTTTTTTTCCTGCAAGTGCATTTGTAGGAACATGCTAAGGCATGCATCTTTCTATTGAACTTTGATAAAAGGTGCCAATAAATTATAAAGTTCAGTGACACAGACAGGAACTGAAATTAAAGTCATGTGTTGCAACTCTTGTATTTCGAATTCAGTGGCATTCATTAGCTCATTTATCTCTAGCTAAAAATAAGGCCCTGAATCTGAGTTAATAATCTAGGCCCTTTTTTTCTTTACAGAGGCAATAAAGAAATGAACACTTCCAGGGTGTATTTAACCCATATCTCTTCAGCAGCTGCTTTGTGATAGGATTGGTACTATTCAGTCCAATTCAGTGTTTGCAGGCACTTACCTCTGTCAGGGACTAGGGGGGAGCTAGGACAAATTATTTAGGTTGAAACCTTTCCCTGACAAGAGAGGCCATTCCAAAAAATTCATTAAGTGCTTAATTTTTGTTTTAACTTGATTGGAAATGAACCCTTTAACAGCAGCTCACGTAACATCAGCAACAGCAACAAAGAAAATAATTTTTAAAGGCTCTCCACCAATTGCTGGGAAATTCTCCTTTATGGCCAGCTTTTTCACTGATTTGAAATATCACTTAGTGTGAGTGATTTGTCTTTTCTGCCTCAATTTTTGATCCTCGCAGAGGTGAATGAACAAGTTTCAAGCATCAATTCCTCACTGCTTGAAAGAAGCTGGAGCTTCTTGCTGAAGAAAATAAAACTTAAGATCACGGTTATTTCTCCCACAGGAGTACAGCAGAAGCAGGGATTGTAAAATAGCTTCCATTCACCGAGATGCACAGAAAAATGGAGCTAAAGGAGCCTTTCAGATTCCTTTCAGAGCGTAACCTCTGCGTGTGTGGTGGGTGCTCAGTACCTTGAAGAATGCCAGGATGAGTTACATGCACAACTGCTGTGGGGCCCAGGGCTGCGGGGCAGGAACTGCCTTTGTAGCAGCCATGTAATAACATTGCAGAGGAAAAAAAGAATTAGGGACTCGCATGCCTTGGTATTATTGACTGGGCTGATAATATGGTGAACTTCCGTGATGTAAGGAAAGCCAGAATTGGTAGGAAAGCCCACATGGGATTCGGAGGATGCAGCAGGAGACACCTGAATGAAAAGCGGTCTGAATCCTTGTTAATTATTCAGCAGAAGTGCAGGGGAAAACTGGGATCTTTTCTGGGTGTTTCAAGCTGATCAGCAAAAAAATGCCCAAAGCTCATCAAAAGCAGTGGCTGCTTTTGAAATGATTGATGAGATTCAATCCTGTGCTCCTGGTGAGTTTGTTGTGCAAGACCCTGATCATCCCAACTCCAGTTAAATACACCTGAAGTTGCACATGATAAGTGCAAGATATCATCCTAGGAGCCTCTGGTGTTTTCGTGTGGCCTTGTCCATGTGCTCATCCTCACTGAGCTAACCTTGCTCACGAAGAAAAGTTTTTTGTGGAAGTGTTTGCAGGAGGGAGATGAAAGTGTAGGGACAAAAGGACGAAAGCAGACAAGTAGCAAAATATAAACCAGTAAGTTTTATTTTCTTCAGCAAACAGTTGGAAGCTGACCGAAGCTTTGTGTTTCAGAGAAGCTGGTCAGGAGGTGGGGTTATGTCTTGTTTAATTGTCATTTAATGAGCTGTGGGGGAAAGAATTTTTTTTCTTTATGAAATTACCAGGGTTGGGGTTTTTTGTTTTTTTTTTGTTTTTTTTTTTTGTTTTTTTTAATCTGAGAAAATTCCTTCAATGATCACTTTGGAGGCACAGCAGAAAAGTCGGCAGTAATCCCTTTAAATATCTGTGAGATGTAAACACGGTGGGAAATCCCCAAATGTGTGCGTTTTCTTCTTTGCGGGGGCACTCCCTGGGAGAAGGCCACGTGGAAAAAATTCCATGCGCAGACCAGAAGAAAATCTCTGTTCGACGCTTAAATCAGGGGATGCAGTTTTACTTCACCCAGGATTTTTTTTTTCCCCCTAAGTGTCTTTGTGAGAAGTGGGGACGGATGGGAGCTGGAGAGCGCCTCCGGAGCGGCTCCCCCGAGGCCAGGCAGCCGCATCCCAGGAGCCAGGCTCCATCTAGCGACACGGCCGGGGATGGCCGGCCGGGATCCGGCCCGGGACACCCGCAGCCGCCGGTACCTGGCCGGACCGGGCTCCGCAGGGCCGGACCGGGCTCTACCAGCGCCGTGTGCCCCGCCAGCTGCTCGGAACCGGGAGCGGCCGTCCGGCTCCCCCAGCGCCCGGAGAGGCGAGCGCAGGTTTAGGCAGCGGCTCTTTGATTCCTGAGCAGGGAAATGAAACTCAGGACGGGCAAGGCAGAGGGCAGGGGCTGAGCCTGCTGCCACTGGGTGGGCTGGGTACACACACGCCCACCGCCGGTCCCGGGGAGCGCGGCCGGAGCGCGGCGGGAGCGGCGAGCCCGGAGATGCGGGTGCGGAGGCGGCGACTCCAGCGCGTCCTCCTCGGAGCGGTGTCGCCCGCTCGATATTTCCCAGGGGAGTGACCCATGAGGCTATGGAACGGGCTCTCTTATGGGATGTGGCGGATCGATGGGGCTGATAAGGGCGAGCTATAAAAGGCCGGGGGGCGGCTGCGGCCGCGCTAGAGCCCCGAGGCGCCGAGGCGGGATGGGGCTGCGCCCCGCCGCGCTGGCGCTGCTCGGTCTGGCGGCCGCCGCCGCCTCCGCGCTGCCGCTGCCGCTGCCCGACGCCGGCCCGCACCTCAACTACGGCTGGGGAGAGCCCATCCGCCTGCGGCACCTCTACACGGCCAGCAAGCACGGCCTCTTCAGCTGCTTCCTGCGCATCGGCGCCGACGGCAGGGTGGACGCGGCCGGCAGCCAGAGCCCGCAGAGTGAGTGGCGGCGGCGGGGACGGCCACGGGGAGCAGGGAAGGGTGGGGATGGCGGGGGTGACACTGCTGTCCCCAATCTCTCTGTGTGTGCCCGCAGGTCTGCTGGAGATCCGCGCCGTGGCCGTGCGCACCGTGGCCATCAAGGGCGTGCAGAGCTCCCGGTACCTGTGCATGGACGAGGCGGGGCGGCTGCACGGGCAGGTGAGCACCGCGCCGCTGTGCCCCGGGGGGGGTTTTCCAGCCTGGAAAAGCTTCCAGGGGTCCGCCAGCCTCCCCCCACCCCCACCTGCTCTCCCTAGCACCTGCGGCGCTCGTCACCCTCGCTGCCCGGAAGGCTGCGGGGATGGTTGGAAGGCAGGAAGGGAAGGGCGTTTGGAAAGTAAAGGATGTTTTGCGTGTGCTCTGCCACAAAGCACCGAAAGTACAGCCCAGGGCAAAACAGCATTTAGGTTTAAAATTCTCAGCGGTGGGAGACTGTGATTCTGCTGCAGAAATAGTTTAAGCTCTGCTGCAGAATATGAATGATTTCTCACTGTTCGGGTCAGGTATTCTGGAAGAAAAATTTTAAAAGAGATTTCTCCTTTGGAGAAGAGTTGCTCCTAGCTGGCATACAACTCCCAGGAACTGCTGCCATCCCTTAGGAAGTTGCAAACAGAAGAGGGATTTTGAGGGGGAAAGGATGTTTCCCCACTGCCTCACTTCTGCCCTTCTATAACAGCACACCTGCAGGACTCTGAGGGGCTGGGGAGCACCGATGCCACTGGGTTGGCTTTTTGACCAGGTTTAGCAACTAGTCATTGACATAAACTCGTTTTAAGGCATGTGAATGCATTATTGACTCTAGAATCTGACAGGTGCAGTTCAGATTTAGTCTGTGCAGGAGCCTGAGTTTCACAGAGCAATGGCTTTTCATGATGCCACAGTAAAGATACACCTTTTTTTATTTTTTCTTTGATTACTCCAGCAAAATTTCTGCTGATCTCAGTCAGGAAAGGACTTGCCCCCTTCTCAAAACTCCTAGTATCTTGAATAACATCAGCACTGATCTTCGTGAATGAGGGTAGAATTCAGAATGCAGAACACAGAATTAAGCCTTTCTTGCTGAATTTCCTTGCTTTTCTGGGCTCAGATCAGTCGAGGCTCAGATGAAGTGCACAGGTTCAGATGATATGGCAGGTCAATTATTAGCTTAATTCTTTAATGTATATCCAAAACAAATCAGAGCCTGGATGGTGCTCCCATTGGAGCTACCAGCTGAGCTTGAGCAATCACTGAATTGTAAAACTGCTTTCCCACAACAACACCATTTGGGAGGCAGACACGTGGAACTGCATTTGTTGGCACAGAGCACAAGATGCAGGCTGGGGTTTTGTCCTGAAAACACAAGAGCACGTAGCCGTGCTGTCCCATCCCCGTGCTGGGGACACCTGCTGTCACCTCTGTGCTCACAGCCCCGCCAGGCAGCTCCGCAGGTAAATCTTTACCTTATCAGCACCACGCTGGGCACTGGGAGAACAAAAGGGCAAACACGGCGTCTGGGAACCTGTGCTCCTGCTCTGACACTGGGAAACTGATGACTGGGGTTGGGTTTGGAACGTGCTGTGTGCTGTAGTCAGTAGTTTAGGGGAAATGCTGAATATACTGACATACGGTGATTCCTCCTGTGGAAAAAAAAATCCCTTCCATGGGGAAAAAAATAATCTGGAAATACTTAAAAAGTCTGTTTGGTAGTTGTTTAGAAAAACAGACTAGAGAACATCCCAATGAAGTGAAAAGGGAAAGGTATAGCTGAGACACAGGGACTCAATCAATATTTGTTGTTTGTAGTGTGCACTTCTGGAGCAAGAAGCTCTTTTATTTCATCGTCCTTTTTGGTGAGGGTGAGCACTCATAAAGACAGCTAACAATCCAGCCCCGATTTTTTGTCATATACACATGTTTTTCCGAGATATAAGGGGTGTATGGAAAGATAAATATTGCACCATTTTATCTGGAGAAAACATCTTTTTCTTAATTACTTTATTAATTCAAAACATGCTTTTAAAAGATAACCAAATGCATGCCTTTAATTTTACTCCATGTTACTGAAGGTATCTGAGAAAGGCCCAAAAGTATTAAATATGCTCTCTGTTCAGACAAGGCAGAACATTCGTGTAAGGACATTTCTGTAGTCTGAGACATAATCAGCAATTCTCTTTTATTGACCTCAGGTTCATTCACCTGCAGTGGCTGAGAGTGAAACAGCACCAGAGTTGCAAGAAATGCAGCGCTGGTGTAAAAACCTGGAGAGGTCTGACCTGCTGATAGGTGTCTAATATACAAATACAGCATATTATTTATATATATTTATAACTTAAGACGTTACAGATATATAATATCTGTACAGGCCACTGCAAATGCAATCCTACAAATTCATACCTAAGGAAATACATTCTTCTGCACAAAATCCTAACTTGTGCTAGTGTTAATTCAACAGTTCTCATGTTAACGTGAAAATGACACTTTTGTAAGGGTCTTTGGCAATTTCAGTAAATTTTGGGCGGAAAAAGGCGGAAATTACCTTTTAGCATTGTTTTACTGATTGGCCACATTGCCTTTGTACAGACCTGATCCTGAAGCCTTTGCACAGGCAAGTCTAACAGAGCAGGATTTCTATATTTAGATTAGTACTTGTGACTGCAATTAAGGACAGTCCATCTAAATCAACACTGGCATCCGAGGCTCTTTTTTTTTCCCAGTGCTCAGGACAGGATAAGTGTGGTGGCCGTGGAGAAGCACATCCCAGGATTCAAAACTCATTTAATGGGATGGACATGGAAAGACCTTCCAGGGTTGTGGAGTGGAATGGAATGGAATGGAATGGAATGGAATGGAGTGGAATGGAATGGAATGGAATGGAATGGAATGGAATGGAATGGAATGGAATGGAATGGAATGGAATGGAATGGAATGGGATGGGATGGAATGGGATGGGATGGGATGGGATGGGATGGGATGGGATGGAACGGAACAGAATAGAATAGAATAGAGTAGAATAGAATAGAATAGAATAGAATAGAATAGAATAGAATAGAATAGAATAGAATAGAATAGAATAGAATAGAACAGAACAGAACAGAGATTGGGACAAGGCAGAAGGACACCCCCATTGAGGGACAAGGACTTTCCCCATCCAAGGTTTGTTTTGTGGTTGAATACAGCCTGCCTGGTGGGTCTATTTGTAATCCTTGCTATTCCTTGCTGTTCAGCTCAGGTATTCCACCGAGGACTGTTCCTTTGAGGAGGAGATTCGCCCGGACGGCTACAACGTGTACAAATCCAAAAAACACGGAATATCGGTGTCTTTGAGCAGTGCCAAGCAAAGACAGCAGTTCAAGGGGAAAGATTTCCTCCCCCTGTCCCACTTCTTGCCCATGCTCAACACGGTGCCCGTGGAGTCAGCAGACTTTGGTGAATATGGTGATTACAGCCAGGCCTTTGAGCCAGAGGTGCTCTCCTCGCCCCTGGAGACGGACAGCATGGACCCCTTTGGCATCGCCTCCAAACTGTCCCCAGTGAAGAGCCCCAGCTTCCAGAAGTGACTGTGCTCCCACACAGAAGTATTTTTACAGAAAACAATATTTTTACAGAAATATTGCAGACTGCTGAGGGGGTCTTTGGCTTTTTTGTGTAGTGATATTTGGGAACTTCTTTTGTGTATTTGGGTATGGAGCCAGCCTCATCCTTGTTGTACCTGTAAGGAGTGAGTGCCAAGAGGCTGTTCTATAGTCTAAAGAGTTGCCTATCTATAGTTTTATTGGGAAAAAGGAGGATTAAATGTGAAAAGTTTAGCAGCTTTATCAGAATTCCTCCATAGGTGGTGATAAAATAACTATAATTTTCTTACACCAGCTTCACTTCCACATACATTCACCTGTTATATCTGCTCATGAGAGCAAATGCAGAAAACCTTTTCCTCTTCTCAAACTCAGACCAAATTTGGACCAAAACTAGGCAAAGGGAAAACCTCCTACCAGATGTAACTTGAGTTAATGCTGCTTCTTAAAAGGCTGCTAACAACATTCTGGGGAACACTTTCTACTGAAAAAAAAAAAATCTGCTTGTATATTGTGCTTTTTCTTCCCTTAGAAAATATGGAAAGAAAGGGGAAAATTTCTCCCTTCCCTTACTGCTAAAAAGTACTTTGGGAAACTTGATCGTTGATTTCTTTTGTAGGCTAAATTATGTTCTCTGTGGCATCAGAATCATCTGGCAGAGAGTTCTCATCAAAATCAGTGAGAATTCAGTGTGTGGTTGGAAAGGTGCCCAGGGCTAGAACTGATGTTCATCAGGTGGGGAACGAGCAGCTCAAATGAATGTTTAAATGAAGATTCTGTTGTATATAAGCATGTATATATTAGCAAACAGAGAAAAACACTGAGAACGGATGTATAGGTCAAATCAGCTGTAAAATAGCTTTTTGTGTCCAACCCTTAACCACCAGGAATTCTTTTAAGTCACTTCCAGGCTTGATTCAGCGTCCATGGGAATCAGTGGAGAGAGGGTTTAGTGAGGTAAAAGCTGCAGAACTGGGTCAGGATTCTCCTTGCAGGAAGGGATTGTGAGTACCTCTGGCCAAGGCACCTGATGTTTTCAAGTTCTGTTATCCCTTTGAAAAGATTCAATGAAGGAATAACCAAGGTGAAGCCAAAGGGGAAAAAAAAAAAGATGGTTCAGGGATTCTACTTGTTCCCAAAGGTTCATTTATAATAGAGATTTCTGTACAAAAAACAAACAAACACAACAAAAAACAAACACAAAAACCCCTCTTCTGGGAATACTGGTGTTCTTCTGACCTAGCACTTCACTGCTAATGCAATATTTATAATTAATTTATTGAATACATACACCTGTTTATTTTGTTACTCTTATTTATGCTCAAAATTCTATTTATATAGTCCTGAAGGTGGTTTTTTTTTTTTAGTTGTAACAAATCTTGTGAAGTTTTGTAATCAATGGAATTTTAGCCAAGGATAGCTTTTAAAATTTCTGTGCATTATCAGTAGTGTAATGTGTACATTTGCAATAAAAGAGAAAATCATCTTCAACACTGAGATCTGCTTGAGTCTTTTGCCTCTCCCTAAGTGCCATATCCACACATCTTTTAAATACCTCCAGAGATGGTGACTCAACTACTTCCTTGGGCATCTTCTTGACAAAAAAATCTTGTGGGTAAAAGGCTGCTCCCATTTAAAAATGGGAACCATCCTAACCAGTGCTGCCAGGGAGAAAAGTGGTGAGCTTGGCCTGAAAAAGATGTCAGTTTCTGGCAGGAAAAGAGCCTGAATGTTTCCGTTTGGAAATGCTGTGAGTCACAGGAACAGCAGATTTCTTGGCTGGCAAACATCTCCCATGGTGTTTTCCCATTCTTTTTTGTGCTGAGCCACTGCCACACATCCGGAGGGTTCCCACTCCTCCTGTGCTGGGAGTTCTGATTTTCAGGTTGTTTCATTCCAAAACTTTTCAGATTTCAGGGGGTTTCATTTCCAGTTTTGATCAGTCACTGTATTTTCTTTGAGCGCCTTTCAACACCTTCCTTTAAAAAAACAAACAAAACAAAAAACCAGCAAATAAAACAAAATACCAATGAACTTCTAAAGTTTGGTCCAAAAAAAAAAAAAAAAAAGTCACTTTTCTGCTAAAAAATTCCACAGATTTGACAGGAATCATGGTAAATAATGGAGTTTGGAGGATACACAGATTAATTGCACCAGAGAGAGATTTTTTAAGTGGGTGCAACATTGTGAATGTTTCTCAAGGATGCAAAGACAGGCAACCTTACATTTTGGGAACAGCATCTTGAGCTCTCTCGTGGCCCTATTTGCTGACACCTTTGGATTACCATCTTCCACCGGCAGCACAATGATTTTTCATGCACCAGCATGGTTAGAGGTTGGCTCAATATTTATTCAGACCGAGGGAAGGATGCCAGGAGCTGAATTAACCCACACCGCTTCCTGGAGCGCTTCGGTTTTCGTTGGAGTTTTCCCATCCCAGCCCTCACCAAACATAAAATCTGACAAGATCTCGGCTTGAGATGGGAGCATTGCTGGGAAATGCTTCCCCTGCCCTGAGACACCTGACTGGGTCAGGAACAGGGTGTGCAAAACCTCCAAAAATCCACCTTTGGTTCTGTGGGAATGTAAACAGCACCACCAGCCCCCAGCACACACCATCCCCTGTCCATCAGAGCCCCTCAAAGACAGCGGGACAATGGACAAAGACACATTTTTTACAGCCCTAAAAGGTTTTTAAAGCTCAGGTCTCCCTGTGAAGTCTCAGCTGGGAGCTGTGATGTGCAAATAGGAGTTGTCAGGGGAGCGGGGAGGCTTCGGGAAAGGAGATACTGAGCGTCTTCATTTCCACTTGGAGGAAGTGTAAAAACCTATAAATCAATTCAAAAGTCATAGTGTCCACTTTGCCTCTGCTCAAATCCCTGAATCCCTGCTGGGGGAAAATTTGGGGGCCACTCTTTCTACTCTGCCAGTGTACTTTGAATATGAATGGGGAACAACATGATAAATTAAATGAAATTTCCTGGTTTTTTCCCTCAAAAATATACGTATTTCAACACCAGGCTGGCAGAATAGTGTGACCCACAGCCACATTTTCATCAAGTATCTGGAATATACTTGATATATTTATACTAATAAGAATAAATTAACTTTAAAATACATGCTTATAAATGAGTATAAATGTTTCCTTTGACCAGTGTTGATCTCTAACAACTTGTAAGTATTTTAACAGAGTGGCCTAGAACAGCACAGTATAGTTTGGGGGGGTATTTACAGCAAAAATATTTATGTTTTAGAATCATAGACTGGTTTGGGTTGGAAAGGACCTTAAAGATCATTTCTTTCCAGGATGCTCAGAGCCCCATCCAACCTGGCCTTGGGCACTTCCCAGGGATGAAGCATCCACGGCTTCTCTGTGCCAGGGCTGTGCCACCCTCACAGGGAAAAACTGTGGGAATATGCACCAAAATTACACTTATTGGAAGCCACAGATAGCGACACAATGTGAGAGAGATGTGAAAACTCCATCATTCCATGACCAGCGACAGGACCAGAGGGAACGGCCCGAAGCTGTGTCAGCCTTAGCTTGGATATCGGGAAAAGGTTCCTGACCCAGAGGGGGGTCAGGCACTGCTCCGCAGGGGACTGATCTCAGCACCAAGGCTGGCGGAGCTCAGGGAGCCGCTTTGAAGCACAGTGTGGCGTTTTTTGGGACGCGGGGTGGGATTTATGGGACACCCCACGGACGCTCCGGGCCGGGATCTGTGGCGGCGCTCGGGCGCCCCCTAGCGGCCGCACGCCTCAAGCGCGTGTGGGCGTGGCTTGCAGCGAGGGGGCGTGGTCAGCGCTAATGGAACACGCCCCCTCCCGCGCGCCGTACGCTCCCGGCGTGCCTCGCGCCGCCATGGCCGACCTGTTCGATGGGATCGTGATGGCCGAGCAGAGGTGAGGGGACGGGGGGAGCCTGGAGCGGGCCCGGAGGGGCTCCTCGGCGGCGCGGGGCTCCCCTGTGCCTGTGCTCCCCTGTGCGAGCTGCCAGGGGGGCGTCAGGGAAAGGAGGGCGAGCGCGGAGGGCGGGGAGAATTCGCCTCTCTGCGCGTTCTGAGGGAGCGAGCGGCGCGAACCGCCCTGAGGCTGGGTCGGGGGAGGTTTATCGGGGAAAGGTTCTTCATGCACAGGGTGGTCGGGCGCTGCCAAGGGAATTGTTGTCAGCACAGGCTGGATTGATGGGCCGAGAGCAGCGGGGTGAGGGTCAAGTGCAGGGTCCAGCCCTTGGGTCACCTCAACCCCAGCAGTGCTCCGGGATAGAGGGAGAGTCCCAGAGGGAATGGACCTGGGGGTGTTGGCCGAGAGCTGCTGAACACAAGCCCAGGTGTGCCCAGGTGGCCAAGAAGGACCACGGCATCCTGGCCTGTGTCAGCAATAGTTTGGCCAGCAGGACAGGGCAGTGACGGTCTCCCTGTACTGGGCACCGCGGGGCTCCCACCTTGAATCCTGGGGTCAGGTTTGGGCACCTTAATCCAAGACATTGAATTGCTGGAGTGTGTGCAGAGAAGGGAATGGATCTGGGGCAGACTCTGGAGCACAAGTCTGATGAGAAGCAGTTGAGAAGGAGTGGGGGAGCTCAGCCTGGAGAAAAGGAGGCTCGGGGAGAACCTCCCTGACAGGAGCCCCCCATGTGGGGTCAGAGTTTTCTCCTTGGTAACAAAGAAAGTGGCCTCAGGCTCCACCAGAGGAAGTTTAAGTTGGACATGAGGAGGAATTTCTTCATGGAAGAGGTTGCCAGGCCTTGGAACGGGCTGCCAGAGTCACCATTTCTGGAGGTGTCCAAGGAGCAGCTGGATGTAGCTGATGATCACAGTGGTGTTCATTCAAAGGCTGGACTGGATCATCTCAGAGGTCTTTCCCAACCAAACTGAGGCTGTGATTCTGGGATTTAAATTGATTTTATATGGTATTTCTAAACTTTGGAGACAACACATGCTTCTGTTGCTGGAGTGTGCAGCGTGAGCCCAACCAGGAGCTTGACAGAGCTGTGGTTCTGCATTCCCAGGTTCCATGGGGAGGGCTTCCAGGAGGGGCTGGCAGAGGGCAGCCACGCCGGGATGGCCGAGGGCAGGAGGCACGGAGCTCTCCACGGAGCCAGGCTGGGCTCGGAGGTAAACAGGGAAACACTGCAGCATTTCCCACTGTGTAGGAAATGGCATTGAGTTATGGCTCTCTATTGGTATTAGATTAGACAAGATTGAGGTAAAACACCTTCCTTCATTAAAAAACCTGGGCATATATTCCTTTATTTTTATATGATCCATGATGGTTGATTTCTAAGTAGGTTGCAGACCTAGCAAGTGACCCCTGTAGTTTTATTTCCTCTTGTCACTGGAAAATGACAGACACAGGGAAACTTTCAGGTGAGGCCTGATGCACTGGCAGGCTGAGGAGGCCTGCTGTGTTTCACTGCCACGCCTGTCTGTGTCCAGGAGGACCCAGAAAACTGCTTTAAAGCTGCTGGTTTGAGGACACAGAAAACTGCTTTAAAGCTGCTGGTTTGAGGACACAGAAAACTGCTTTAAAGCTGCTGGTTTGAAGACCCAGAAAACTGCTTTAAAGCTGCTGGTTTGAGGACACAGAAAACTGCTTTAAAGCTGATGTTTTGAGGACACAGAAAACTGCTTTAAAGCTGCTGGTTTGAGGACCCAGAAAACTGCTTTAAAGCTGATGGTTTGAGGACACAGAAAACTGCTTTAAAGCTGCTGGTTTGAGGACACAGAAAACTGCTTTAAAGCTGCTGGTTTGAGGATCCAGAAAACTGCTTTAAAGCTGCTGGTTTGAGCTGGAGAGTTCAGCAGATGTGCTTGTGTTTCCTGAGCTTGCTTGCTGCATGGAGCTTTGGTATTCTCTCTTCCCAAATTTATGGCTGAAGGCCCTCCCTGCCCTCCTTCAATCTCTTGTGGCTCAGCATAGGGAAAAGCATGGAATCCTGAGACATAAAGAGGCAGTTCTGTGTGTCTTGTGGATTTAGTTTCCTGAAGAGTGAGGTGCAGTATAGTGCTTTATTTTTGTTCAGCTGTCTGTGCTGTGTGTTCTTTGGGGTTTTTTCTTTCCCTCATGACACTCTTAAATTCACTTTTAGATTGGTTGCTACCTTGGGTTTGCACTGACGTGGCACTGCCTGCTCCAGAAATGCACAGATGAGAAGAACAGGTGAGGTTTAAAAGGCTAAAAATCAGATTTTTAGCTGTGACTTCCATTCTTTTCTTCAGATCTTTTTTTTCCTGCCTCATTTTGATTAATCTGTCTGGCAGAATTGCCTTTTTGGTTGCATTTCTTTACTTTGCCCAGTCATCTAATCATTATTTTTGTTCATTCTTGAATATTTCTCAACTTTGGACTGGTAAGTTGAAAATGAAACCTTAAATCTGTCAGTTGTGCTTAATTCCCAATTTGAAATAATTCCTAGTCTGGCTAATTTCTTAAATATGTATGGCACACACCTGACAATGGGAGAAGATGAATTAAAGAAGCATGGAGGGCTGGATTTTGTTATTCTGGGTTATTATATATCAGTATGATTTTCATAATGATGGACTGAAAAAACTCCTGGGTTTTGTTTTGATTTGATTTTTTTCCCCCCTAGCAAAAAGATAAGGGCTCTGGATTCATTAATAGGGATGATTCAGAAATTCCCATATGAAGACCCCACTTATGATAAGCTGCAAGAAGACCTGGAAAAAATCAGAGGAAAATTTAAACAGGTTTGTAGGATTAAGTTGTTATTTTAGCACATAAATTCATTTTTGAAGATATTTAGTTTCTAAAGCCACTCCAAAACTCAGTGTTTGTGTGGAGCAGTTATTGTTCCCCTTCTGCAATCATGGCAAAATACTTAAAGTGAGATAAATTAAGTGAAAATCTTTGATGGTTGAAAATATCCCAACCAATAACAAATGCAAAATAAAGGAAAAAAATATTCTTTAAAAAGCAAGTTGGAAATAATCTTTGACACTTTGAATTACAAGTGGGACCAGAAGAAGAGAAATGGAGCAATTGGGAGTTTTGTTGAACGTTCTTCTTGGAAAACAGACTTTGAAACACTTCTGTGTATTCTTTTTTAGGTTTGTTCAATGCTAAATATTCAGTCTGATCTTAGACTTGGTACTGAGAGATCTTCACTAACGTTTTGAATGCAAGAGATGAAGATAAACGTGGATGACAAAAGAGAAAAAAAAAAGAACAGAACTGGAAAAGTGTTTATCTACTTTTATATTAAAAAAAATCAAAATAGTGAAGAGATGTTAAAGGCGAAAGGGAAAATCACTGGACTTGTAATTGTATTTAATATTTATTATCTCTATCAAGTTTTATTTAGGATATTACACACACTAGTGTGTAAATCTGTTAAACAGAGATATTTGTATTAATTCTTTGCTAGTTTTTACTGACAATTCCTGAAAAGGAAAACAAGCATTTGCACAGTTTCCTCGTTTAAAGGATGTCTGTTACTTAAAAATCTGTGTATGCAGATCATTCAGTTTACACCATGTGTAGATGCTGTGGGTAAAGGAAAATAAAATCAATTCCCCACAGACTTTGGGCAGAGGATGGAACAACAAAGGAGGTCAGAATGCAAAGGAGAAGGATGAAAATACCTGCTCAGAATGTGGAATTTGCACCTGGATTTTCCAGCAGTTTTGCAGACTGACGGGGAAGGGAGCAAACTCCATGATATCCAACCCCAAAGCAATGGATGCTGCCAGCTGCCTGTATTTAACTCTGTTAGTTGGGAGGAATACCTGGAAAAAACAGGCTTTGGCTTCTGGGTGTCTTTGCATTCCAGTTCTGTGAGGAATTCCAGAATTCCTTCATCAGCTGTACCCTGTGTGTGTGCCTGGCTCTGCCTGCAGAGTGGCACAGTGCAGCCTCATGGGGACAGAGTCGAGGTTTTTGGTTTGTGTAATTGTCTGACACAATTAAATTTGTGAAATGTGTGAATTTTGAGGCACACAGGCAGTGTCAGAGCCATCTAGTGGATGTGTGGGACTGTAGGAGCTCACAAATATTTGTGTAGGTGAAGTTGTTACAACAGACAGTACAAAACGTCCACTCTCATGAAAATTTAAATTATGTGGAGAATTTATTTGAAATGAAGTAACACTGAGGTAGGAATTCATTGGTGCTTGCTTCCTCATTTGCACAAATGTCTGTCAAAGCAAGGGCAGGGTTGTGAGAGCTCCAAGTGGAGCATTTGTTTACTAAAAGTGTGTGATGTGTGAGTGACAAGCCAGGGTGCTGCTTCAGGGATTGTGTCAAACACAATTAATTATTTTTGTTCAGCTCAGGAGAGAAGGGGTCCTGGGCAGTCAGGGGGTGACTGTCCCTTGGAAAATTGCTTTGGTGGCTAATTTTCTTGCTTTGGTTTTATATTTAATAAAAGACTATTAATTATATATGAATACATGTGTATGTACTGAACTGTAAGTATTGTATAAACCAGGATTTCCAGCTGGGATATACCAAGTTTAGGGTTATCTATTAAGTCTTTAATTTTTTAATTAGGTCTTTAATTAAGTTTCATTTGTGTGTACACACTGATGGAGTCTCCTCTTCCATGAGTCAGTATTTTTCTGAATATCTGCTTGTGTGGGCCTGATTTGGTTTATTAAATGAGGCACAGTTGAGAATCCTGTTGGATGTGCAGTTGTGTGCTTTCTCCAGTGCCAATTTTTTGTTTTCTGCAGTGAGTTGTGGGGGTTTATGTGACATTCAGGGCTGTGGCAGTGGAGCATTCCCAGAGTTCTGCAGAGGTGTTTTTGTGCCTGATTTCCAGCTGAGGTTTTGGGTATGCCTGATTTAAAGCCCAGCTCACATCAAGAATATTCATTTGTCTTTGTCTTAGGGTCACAAAGATACAGAAAAATATGCAGCCATGTACATTGTGATATTGGTTATTAATAAAGCAGGACATAGGGATTGTGGCTTGGTGCTGATTGTCCAAGAAATTTGAAATTTTGCAGAAGTAAAGCTTCAGAATTTATCTCTGTATTCATTCACCACCCCTCCTTACAGCTCAGCAGTTAGGGAGGAATGTTTGAAACATTTCACTCACCAGTTTCTGACTTGCCTGGACTGCTTTCTAGCTTGTTTTGTCTCTTCATGATCATCTCTCAGCTGAGCCTGTGGAACATGGAATTTTATTAAAAGGTGGATACACAGCTCATTGCTTCTAGGCTGCTGAAGTCATTGCAGTCATTGCATTGAAGAGTTGGAATTTTCCCTTCTGCAATGTGTGATGGGTACAAGAAATAGTGAATTTTGAGGCATCAGCAGGGAGGTAAACCTTGAATACCATTTGGTAAAGTTCCCAAGCACAATTCTTGTTCTGTCTTCATGAAGCAACTTCCTTTCCATTTCTTGTCAGCTCTACCAAAGGTGATCAATTCCAGCTTTGAATGAATATCTGTAATTGACAGAAATGGGTGAAATAAACCAGAAAAATAAAAAAACAATCTGTGTGTGCAACTGTTTGCTTCAAAACCAATCCTGTAGAGGTACTTTGGCTCATGTGAATCCTGATCTGTTTTTCTGAAACAAGGTTGTGATAATTTCCACATGAGATTAAATTTTGAGTTTTAATTTTCCAAGAAATCAGTTTCAATATTTGTATGGGTTTTGGTTTTTGAAGAGATGCAAGAGAGAGTTTGAGCCTGCCCTGTATTTATGAATGCTTATTTACACTTTGGCTGGAAATACAACTTCTGCATGGGAATAAAGGGAGATGCATGTCAAAAATCTGCCTGCACCCTAACAGCCCACAGTGCTTTAGAGTAACAAGTTCTTATTTCTGGTAATGTTTTAATTCTTTCTATTCTTGGTGCCTTTTGAATAATGCCCTTTGCAATTTCTTACAACCACGGCTTCTGGTCTAATTGCAGCCTAAAACTTCAGCCTTCATAGTTTGGCAAGTAACCATGAAGATTCTCATTTTACAGTCTGCCAGAGTTGTTTTTTTAATGGATAAAGTTGTGACAGTACACATTCCCACAGAAGTGGATGCATCACCAGGGAAAACGGGGATTTGGGAGGTGTGGGAGGAGTTCAGCAGGTTCCCA
This sequence comes from Acrocephalus scirpaceus scirpaceus, assembly GCA_910950805.1. Classification (NCBI taxonomy): domain Eukaryota; kingdom Metazoa; phylum Chordata; class Aves; order Passeriformes; family Sylviidae; genus Acrocephalus; species Acrocephalus scirpaceus. The sequence goes on from OU383780.1 coordinate 61,164,363, forward strand.
GTTGCAAGTTGTGGTGTCTGGGGCTGATGTGCAAAAGCCAACTGGAGCAATGAATGCACTGCTGAAGCACTTCAGTGTGTCCCAGGGTTTGGAATTGTGGGACCAGCCAAGCCTGGGGTGATAATAAAAATAAAAAAATAAAAATCCAATAATAATAATAATAAATAAAAACTCTGTGTGCTATTTTGAAACCTTGCACAGATTTGTAGCCAACCCGAATATCTCTTTGATATCACACTGTGAATGCTCCTGCCTCAATCACTGGAGTGTTCATTCCCTAAGTGAATGAACATTTAATTTAAATTTTTTTCAGCATTTTTTGTGCTAGAATTGTTTAGTGCTACTTATCAAATGCTGCACTGCTGTGTGCAAGGAGACGTGGTCACTTAGCTCATCTGAAACATGGGAGACTTCCTAAATGCATGGAATATATGAAAGGTGGAAAAAACTGAGACACTGTCCCACTTGATTCCAAAGCAGCTTGCTGCACAAAGTTTTAAATTATTTTATCCCATTCTATAACCATAACTAATTCAGCACCAGTGCAGTATTCTGTGGATCTGGTTTTGGGAAGATTTCTGAACAGGAATAAGAAATGGCATAAAACTTTTGGCTTGGAAAAATCAGAAAGCTGTGTTCTAGTCGTGCAGAATTTATTTGGGTGACACTATCTGAAATAGTGGCCTCCTGAAAGAATTGAACTGATACTTGTTCCTAATAAAATCATGGAGTTTTATTTTAGCAAAATGTCCAGCAGAAAGGAGGTTGATTATTCAGTCCCTGCGTCCTGACTGTGCATCAGACAGAATCAACTCAGCATTTGTCACTGTCCTCCATTTCTGATTTTTAGCCCTCTATTTCCCAGCTTTATCTCCACACTTTTTAACTTCCAGCATCTTCAGGATTCTGGGGAATAATCCACACGATGTGGAATCTTTCTTGATAGTAGGAACTGTGAGTCAGCAACCCTTTAATTTTTTTAGTTGCAGCCATTGTTCCAGCAGCAAGCTTTGCTGCTATTGTCCACTGTTTGTCCAGCTCACGTTTACGGGACTGTGGGAACGGATTAGGGTTTCATGGCTTTTTTTTTCTTCTTGCATAAACTCTTGATCAAAGACATTCCTTGGATGACAAAACACTGTATATACTGTGTCACACAGCCCTGACCAGACTGCACGAACAGTAGTTTAAAAACACATGCCTACATTGTTCTCTAAACCAGCCTGCTTTTCTTTTTTTTTTCTTTGCAATGTATGTGCAGACATTGAATTTTTGAGACCCCCGTTCACCTCTGTTAAAAACACATACAGAGGTTGTTGTTAATCAGCACTTGAGAGTTTCTGAAATAGAAGTGAAAAAGCAAATTACGCTGAGACTAAGGACAGAACAGAATGTCATTTCTGAGCAGAGCTAAGAGTTATATCTGTATCTCCTCCCTGAGGAGACTTTGGCTGTGGGGCACGTAGTCAAGTGGACTGGAAACCTAAACCTAAACCTAAACCCACAGGGATTGTGGCATCAGCTGGTGTGTCACAGCCGGAGCACCTGATTAGGGCACAGAATGATTGGACCACAGTTTGGGAGTTCATTCACCTGCTTCACCACAAGTGCGTTGTTAGAACCACATTTTGAGAACCTGCCTTATTATAGTTTTATGTCTCAGTCTTCTTTTAAGTTCTCTGCTGCAGCAGGAGGAGGATAACTCTTGGAAAATTCCAGTAGCATCATTATTCCTCAAACGAATGAGGAAGGAACAAATGGTGTTAGAGAAAAGCATGGAGACACCTTTTCAAGGAGCCTTGCCTTGTGATTTGCCTGAAACAGCAGAGACACGGGGGAAAGAGATTGCTGAAGACATGTTGGGCAGGTTCCCAGAGGGATTTAAAAGCATGGGAGGGCTGAATTTTGGTGGTTGGAAAGCTGTTTGTGCAGGAGGGCAACAATGTTCCACGAACACGTGAGGCTTTGTGTTGTTTGACTGTTGAGCCTGTCGTGCAGAAGTGGAGGCAGGTGAAACTTCTTTCACTGACACTGGAAAATCATACCCATAAGGGAAGAACCCTTCTGATCCTTTAGGTTTCTCCATGGAAAGAGAAACCTAAAAAATACGTGGCTGATGGATGCGTTGCCTAAAAGGAATAAAATGGTCAGAGCGAGTGGCTGAAATGGCTACAGAAATACTGAGTCAAACCCACAAAATAAATGTATTACACTTAGAAGAAATAATATTTACTTATGAGCAAATAATTTATGATGTCTTCAGGGAATTTAACAGCATACACTGGCTGAAGCTTTGCTCTTCATATTTAAAACAGCCAAAACGTAAAGAACTTTGGCCTGTGGGTGTCCAGGGAGGAAAGAAAGCTGTTCAAAAATAACACCCCCTATTTGAACAACCTGGAGTGATAACATCTAATAAAGGGGAGAGAAATGAGACATCAAAAAGCTCAATTGCCCGTTGCAGACAGTTTGCCATCGGAGCAGTGGCTCAGGACACCAGGTCACTGCCTCGGGGCTCTTGTCGCAATGCCCTGCTGCTGCTTCCCTGGGCCTGGGGTGAGGAGTGCCCCTCTCAGCCCAGCTCCCTGCAGGCTGCTGCTGATGCCACAAATCACACCCAGCCACAAGCAGCAGCGTGGGGGCTGTCACGGGACAGCAGGTATCCCTGGAATATGGCTTGTGAGGGAAACAAGTGTCACAGGGCTGCTGCCAGGTGGGATGGATGGAGAAAAACCGCTGGGCAGCACAGAATCTAAGATGATTTATTTACTCTGCAGGGAAGGGTGAGCGGGCAGCAATTTCCATTCTGTCATGCACGTGCTACAAGCACAACTCAGAGCTCCAGACCTCTGCTCCCCACACAGATCCAGATTCCTTCTCTGACCATGTCTCAGGTCCTGGCTTGGAGCTCAGCCCCTGCATGTCACCATTCCTCCTCTGGTTCAGCATTCCTGGTGCTGGTAGAGATCTGTGCCTGGAGCTCTCTCCAACCCTGAGGGATTTCCCTCTTAGGCAGTTCTTGTTTCACGTGTCTGTCAGCACAAGTGCTCCCAGACCATTCCCTTTTTCTTCACCTGCTCCTCTCGCCCTCTTCTTCTTCAGTCAAGGTCCTGCACCAAGCAGGGCCCCACAGAGGAAAGATGCTGCCCATGTGCCTTATTCCCAGTTTGCCAGTAATTCCTCCTTCAGGTGAGAGCCCTCAGGAAAATGATGCCTGTGAATACTTGGTGAATTCCCTGAAATTCAAGACCTTTTAATACCTGGTCTTCACACAGGCAGAAAGGAGGACAGGTCTGGGTAGGGCTCTGCAGGTGCCACAGGATCAGCAAAGAACTATTTCTGTTTTCACTCTTGACTGTTCATCACATTAAAGAAGCAAAAGGGTCACTTTTGCCTTCCTCCTACATTTGGCCCTGCTTGGCCATAAAGAATAAGATCAGAAGTCTGGCAAATGTCACATTATCAGTGCAATCCCACTGACTAATGTGCAATCCCTTTCTCATCATTTTTGATTGGAATTTGGTGTGAAACTGTCAGGAGCCACATGGGAATCTGTGCTGGCCATGCCAATGCAATTACTATGAGCAATTATATTTGTGGGATCATAAAAATACCTTGTTTGTCTGAAGAGATACATTTCTCATAGAATGATGCTGACAGGAATTCATTAGAATTATAGCTTTCATTAATTCATTATAATTATAGCTTTACTTCCACTGTCCCATTGTAGGAATCTCAGAGCATGGAGCTCACGTGCATGGGTCATTCCTGTGACTCTCTTAAAAACAACAGCTCCAACCTTCTACTTCTTCTCCATCTTCTGGAGTTTTCTATCACTTCAAATGCCAGCTGTGCTTGAATGCAAGTGGATTATGAGTTTTTTTCATTTGCTAGTTCTTGTTTATTCTGTAACAAAGAGCATTTGAATTTAAGCGTTCATAAAAGGTCCAAGATTGTCAAATGACCTGAATTCAGCAGTGGAACTGGGGAGGTTTTGGGGAGGTCTGTTGGAGGTTTTTCTTCGTACATGTCTCAATTAGATACAAAAAAATACAGTGGTTTTCCCCTTAGTAAGCTAGGGCACAGCCTAGCTGAACATGCATATTTTTTACAGCCTATAGTAAATTGTTTTTCTTGCTGCATTCTTGTCTTTCTGCCCTTTGCAATGTGAGTAATACTGGCACAGTGCACCCAACATTCAAGTTGAGGAGTCTGCATTTAAGAGATGATGTTCAGGAGAAGGAAAATGTAAATAATAGAGCTGACTATGTGGGCTTAAACCTACTAAAGTCACAACACTTAGTCAGCTTAACAGCATTTATAAAAGAGATAGGAATGGCAAAGCCTGCTTAACACATTCAGCCAAACACAGGTTTACATTTCTCACTGCATCACCGTGATGTTTTTAGCAGCACAAGATTTTTGTCACAAGTCAAGATCCCCTGAGTGTGTCTTCACTTGGTTTTCAAACACTTAAGATCAGAGGGTTGAGCCATCAGCCATACCAAAGTAAGCTATGTGGGTTTTTTTTAATATGCTGGGGAAAATGAATCATTTTTGGCCCAGACCAATTTAAGCTCTGGCTTGATGTGCTTTTGAAGTCCCTGTGAGTTTAGTTCAGGTCATCTCTCGGTGTTTTACACCTCCTGGTGTAACTCACTGTGCAGAGGAGCTGCCCATTTCACATGGAACAAACCAGACTCCGTTTGTACTGGTTTTACCTCACTCACCTGACCTGGGATTTTACAGCAGGCCACACAGGCTTCAGGTTTCTGGCCAAAATGACTGGGAAACCACCGAGCTCGTTCGAGCTCATCTGGGATTCTTCTGATGCACGTGGTTTCCCACCTAGTGGTGACTGCCCTGAAAGGAGCTGATTCTGCACTAGACAACGATTTACACGTCAGGAGTTGAGCTCTGGAGTTTCATTTTTCATTTCCTGTGCTGCACTCGCCGCACAGAATCTGCTGTAACGTGAAGTTTAGTCAATGGGAAACTCAGAAGGCAGAGACTGAACTTCTAATTTGTGACAGGGAGGGCAAGCACTTGACCTTTTACACTGATTTTTTAAAGGCAGAAATAATTTCACAGGATAAATAGTCAAGTGTATAGGTTGTAAGTTTGACCATCTCCACTGAAAATAATCTGCTTCTGCTGTGCTCAGCTCTGATAATAATAATAATAAAATAATAATAATAATAATAATAATAATAGAGAAAATGTGCATCCCCCATTTTCAGAGATATTTTGGAATGTGTATTGGAACACAGGTTAATTTTTTTTCTCTCATTTTACTTTGTTGTATCTAATTCCTCTCCTAGGTCCAGTTCTTTTTTTACTACTTTAATTTTAGTAGGCTTCAATGTCTTTCAGGTTTGTTCCTCATTATCTTAGCTGTAAAAGCTGTGTCTGAGGGGAAGCACAGAGAAGAAGGCAGCTTACCCAACTGGCTTTTAAAACCACCTGTCTTCTGTAAAAGTCTTCTAGGACACAAAACCTTCCACTGATGAGAAGTGGAAGCAATTCTGTGCCATCCAACACCTACTTTGTTTTACCCTCTCTATTCACATGAACCACCAAAGGGCATTTTAACTCTGACTAATTTCCTTTGATGTTAAAAAATAAAGTCTTGGGGCAGGGAAAAAATATTTTGCTTCTTTAAAAGGACATGCTGGTGTGACAGGCAGGCAGTTACCTACCCACGGCTCGAAACACCCACGGCTTCCTAAAATAACAACAAAAGCTTTTAAAATGTGGAGAGTCAAACCTAGAAAATGTCAGGTGCTTTACTCACAGCACCGGGGAGTTACAACCATTCAGCATTTTCGAAGCAGTTTAAAAATAAAATTTAAAAAAAAAGTGAATTAAAAGACGACAACAGTTGGGTTTTACCAATTTTATTTCTAGACTTTAGATTTTTTTTTGCTGGAAACTTGTCTGTTACAGGTCTGTTGGTGAAAATGTGCATTTCAGACCAGTGATGCCAATAAGTACAATATAAAAATGTACAAATCTGAATTGCTTTTTGCTTACTACAGATTGTTATAATAACGTGACAAATAAAGCATCTCTGTTGGCACGTGAACCCACTTATCTGGATTTGGCCTTTTTTTCAGTACATACAATATTTTAAAGAAATTTGCAGTACACACTGCCACTCAGTGTAACACATAATAAAACCAACAAGCACTAAACTCAAGAATCATGTTTGGTTCAGAGACACAGAGATGCCACGAACAGAAGTGTTTTATGAGGTAAGCAGTAAGAAATGTTCCTGAAATTTGGACAGAATGTATCCAGTCCTCCTGGGTCCTGCGACTGCTAGTAGCATTGCAACGCTTATTTATGCACTATGTAGGATCTTAACTGCATTTGCCTCAAAATGAGTTCTCTAATTCTGTTTTGGTTTAGCAGCATACAGGCAACAGCTAGATTATTCTTCAGCATACAACTCTGTTAGCTGGCTTATTTATGAGATTTACAGGCTTTTTTTTTTTTTAAATTAGCATTATGCTATAATTAAAAAAAAAAAAAAAAAAAACCAAAACAAACAAAAAAACCCCTAGTATATCATAACAGATTAAACACACAAAATACTTAGAGTTCCAGAAGATAACCTATCATACCAAATGATGTGTCCCAGCTGAGGGAGAAGCACATCAGGTGGCACACAAGAATTATATTATAATGCACCTTTCATATATCAATGTGGCTAATAACACAGCTTAAAACTACTATGATAATAAACCCCAGATCAGACAAAGAATCCAGCTTTATAAAATGCATAACCAAAAAAAAAAAAACAACCAAACCCAAAAAAAAAAAAACCCCAAAAAAACAACCAACCCTTGACATTACTCGATCTTCTGAAATGTCTGCTGGTTTTTAAATTAATGCAGAGACCCATTCAGAGCAACGTTCGATGCATTTTCCGTTTGCAGTAGAACTATGAGGCACTGTAAGAACATCAAAACCTGGTCTAGACACGGGTAACTGAAGTATGAGGTATTGTGAAACAGGAACCTTTTTTGGAATAGAGCAGTAATCACATTAAGTAAAAATTGATCACATAAAAAATCTACAAAAAAAAAAAAAATGATGTCAATAATATAATTTTCTATGAGAAAATTAAAACCTATTACATGGCAGTATATGACATTGTATAACAAAAAAAAAAAAAAAAAAACTGATCCACAAAATAGCAGCAAAACACAATGACAAAGATACAGAAAAGCAATGTTAATTTTTTTTCAAACCATGCTGGGAATTTATCCATAGCAGCTCAATAAAACCGGAGCATCCACTCCTTTTCTTTTATCTTTTTCTTTTTTTTTTTTTTTTTTTAATCTTTTGAATTTTTTAATCTTTTTTCCTTTTTTTGTTCTTTTTTTTTTTGTTGTTGTTGTTGTTGTTGTTTTTTCTTTTTTTACAATCAACACCTTAGCGGCAGTTTTCTCACATACATTTCACCATCACATTCTCCTCGAGCATCAACTTCAACAGCTATGTCCACGTCCCTTCAGCTACTTTCTAAAATAATAATAAAAAGATACATAGCCAAGATGTGCAAATTTTCTATTTGTAGCTAAATTAAAAAAAAAAAAAAAACCATAACGGGGCGTATACTGGAATAAAAACTTCTTTCAAGTACTCCAATTTTCATATCTATTAACTATGGCGTTTTTTTTTCATGGTTAGACTGCTTTTGAAAATGTATAGGAAGGGGCCAAATAGACTGCTTGGTTTTGGGTTTGTTCTTTGAAGCGTGTCCTTTTTTTTTTGCTTTAATAAGCTGGGTTAAAACTGCAACATCAAGGGTAGAAAGATTTTCTTTTTCAAAAGGGGCGATTGCATTAATTTACAAATCATACTGGCCTTACGAACATCCTCTGCAATAAATATTCTTTTTAGCCTTAACTATAAATTATATATTTTAGTGTTTAAAAACCTTCAGTTGTAAAAACATCTAGCGATAATCCTTAAAACTATGTGTCCTATACGTGAACCTTTAAGGCCCCTAATTTATAAAGATGAGTTGGCACCAAAGGATTCTAAACTTCAAACTTCTCTATAGAAAAGGAAAAGATATCCTGGCAATTTGTGAATGCAATTTTCTCTCACTGGAACACAACCTTCGGAAAAAAAGAATCACCTCTCCTCTAACACCATAGTTAAATGCACTTGCTTTGCAATTCCAAGTTTGCCAACAAGCACTTTAATATATTTCCAAACCATTCCATTAAAAAAACAAACGAACAAAAAAAAAAAAAAAATTCCCACACAATAAAAGAATGTATTTCCTATATCTAATGGACTGAAAGTGCTTTGAATGGAATGGTTTTAGAATATTACAAACGAACAAAGGAAAAAAATAAAAAAAAAAAAAAAGACCAAACTGTGGATTGAACCTGACCATAATTAGGCTGAATATCTGTGGGGTCAGACCAGCAATTTTTTTACACAGGTAACTACAAAAATAGGAAGATTACAAAAATATAATATATTATGTCACTATCTCGGTTTCTCTTTATAATAGGGTCCTGTATGAGTAGTACATTGGCCTTTCCCAACCACGCTAAGCTGGAACCCTACAAATGCCTCAATGCACAGGCAATCCACAGGCACAAAAAAAGAAAAAAAAAAAAAAAAGATTAACATATAATAATGCTGCATACTAACATACACTAACTTATGGGTTACGTTAACCATTTATAAGGTGAAGAGGATAAAAAAAAAACCACCTAAGGAAATAAAATAAACATTTACAGATGAATTATAAAGTGACTAAATGCATAAGCAAGCAAGATACAGAAAAGCCTAGAACTGCGTTAAAGCTATGCTTTTTTAAAGAAAAAGAATATTTCATTTGCTAGCTAAAAAAAAAAAAAAACCTCTTCTACTTTAAAAATGGTTGGTTGGTTGGTTTTATATGTAAGAAATCAAATCTAATACCTCCCCTGGAGACATTTCGTGTGTTAATGCCTATTTTTACAACATACAGACAAGAACACTTTAATATAAAAACTAGTTGATTATTATTGTATAAAATCCTCTATTTTTGTAGCACAAACCCCTGGGGGTAATGCAAATACTATTTTTTTCTTTTTTTTAAGACAGTTTTTGGGGTGGTTTTTTTTTGTTTATTTGTTTGTTTGAAGTCACAGATGGAAGGGAGACAGAGCAAGGAAGGAAAAAAAAAAAAAAAAAAATATAACAAACTGGTTTTCCCTTCTGGTATAAAAACGTCCTGGAGAAAAGGGTGTCTGGTGGGGGAGCTCCTGATGCCGATTCCTTCTCAGATGCCCTTTCTTTGTCTGCGTCTCTCGCCGAGCAAATCCCACTTAGGAAGAAGTCCTCTCTTTAAATGTTCACGTCTCGCACATCAGTGGGTGTGCAGGAGAGGTCCGCCTCGTCCTCTACAGTCTTTGTTTCTGAGGAGACGTTGTGCTGCTGTGCCTGGCGTAGACTGGACTCCAGGAGGGACTCGATCTGTTCTTGGCAGGCTCGTAAACAATCCTGCAGGAGGGTGCAATGGAGGGGAGAGGAGGGAGAGAGAGACCCAAGAGTCCTTTAGAAAGATCACGGGCGAAAAGATCCGAGTTTCTCGACAAAGCAGGAGAAATGTTGTGGGGAAAGGACTGGATGAGCAGGACAGGTTGTTTTGCACATTGTGCTGTTCACAGTTCTGGCCAAGCCCACTGCTCACAGCTCTGATTTCTGCTCTTACTCCAGGAATCCTTCAGCAATGGAGCCTGCTAGGACTGATGCTCACCAAACAGTGACTTTTTCTCCCAGGCTAAATTCCAGCGACAGGAAGTTCTCAGAAATGCCACCTATATGTTGAGATGCCCAAAGCTGCCTGGCAGCAGTGGGCAGCTGATAAATTCCCAATTTAACTCTGAGAGCATCTCCAGAGATGGACTGGACTGGCCTGTACGACCCCAGAACGGACAGGTCTCTCAGAAGCACCACAAAGCATCTCCCTAACCATGCACTACCAAGTCCATCCAAGCTTTCTCTGTGCTACCACATCCACCTGGACATCTCAGTCAGGGTGGGACCTTTTCCTCACACTTCCCAAGGGTTTTCTCCAAGCTGGATGTGCACACATCCTCCTAGAGGGGTCAGGAGGGTGCACTGGGAATTAAAAAAAACCATAAAGAACTAAGGAAGATCCTGTCTGTGGTGGGGAAAGGCAACTTCCCCTGGGCATTATGCCCTACCATGAGGAGATGTATCAGATTCCCAGCCACCTTTTAGCTCAAACCTGCCCCACTCCCTGCACACCCACTGCAGTGACACAGCAGTGGTGCCCTAAACAGCCAAACAATCCCTCAGCATTTTGCCAAAACTCGTCCAGCACGCTGTTTACCCTTATCTTTACAACAAACATGGTAAGCTTTTCCCCCCAACATCTTTAACTCTGTGTATTAAGGACTTTGAAGTTTCCTTTCAGCGTTGCCTTTTCTGATTTAACCTATGACATGTGTTAGCCCTTGCGGTGAACCCAGTCTTCCATGATAAATTGCCGTCAAAAGTGTTAGGATGTGCATGACTGAGAATGAATGTTGTTTTCCTGAGAGGGTGACCTGCCTGCTGTTTTCTTTATTTCCCAGTTTCAATTCTGCCTTCATTCAGAGGCTTCTTGTGTGATCTACCAGCTTTTCACTGATTCCACTACCACAAGAATCTCCTCTGCCACCAATAAGGGCACATGGCATTTGGGGTAAAATAAGATTAGAAACCCAAGCAAACAATTCTCTGCGAGTCCTTTCTGAGAGAGAGGGAGGTTAATCCTACCTCTAAGCAGATCAGACCATCAGTTACAGCTCACTGAAAACACATAACCTATGACCTTTCCTGGTTTAAACCCTAGTGTAATATTTCCTCTTGACAGAGACACACAGCGTTTTAAATGACAAAAAGAAACGCCTCATATCCTAAAGTCATCATGCCTTTGGCTCCTGCATACCTCTGGCCTCCACAATAAGGTCTCTATGAAGTCCCTGCACCCAGCCCTCCTCCAGATATGATGGATCAATCCTGACTGTAAGGCTCCCCCACAAAGCTCTCCCTCACCCCTGCAGTCAGACACATCCAAGAGGAGCACACCAGCACAGCCTTAGGTGTTCCTGGCTCTACAAAGCCACTTCTCAGGATAATTCTCTCTCAGCACGCTCAGTGTTCCAAACTGAAAGAATTATTATTTTTCAGAGCAAAACGAATCCTCCCAGGTTTTGTTTTGGGTGGTTATTTTTTTTTTTCCAGGTGGGAGTGGATTTTATGGTGAGCTTTGATGGGAACTTCATGGGGATTTTTTTTTTAGTCCTGACCATTTGCATATAGCGTGTTGGAGCTCTGAAAACTAAAACCATTCAAAAGAATTTCTATAAATACCTATTCTTTTCCCTCTGGAGTCCAGTTATGAATAATTACACAGGACTTTGTAATTTAAAGGTACCTTTTTTTCATTTAAAATTCTCAGAGTGCAGCATGCTGTAACTGTTTTTTTTAAAAACAATCTTCACAATTTATTATGAACACACTGTCTTAAGCTACAGTTGAATGAAAAGGGGTTTTTTTGCTCTTTAAGGCATTTTGTCTATGTCTTATTCACATGACTCTTAGGTAAATAAGTTTGCCTGTAGGAATGCACTGGAGCTAGCAAAAAACAACAGCAAAACATAAAATTCACTGTGAACAACCTCACCAAAGCTGTTTTCATTCTCACTACTTCCCAACACTGAAAAGCAAATACAAAACTTGTGCATTACTCTGATAAACTTCTCCCAACAACTTTTCTGCTTCACTACCCAAATTTTTCAATGCCCACAGTTTGTTCAAGGTCATAAACCTTTCCTGGATTAATTAAGCTCCTCGGTGAAAAAGAAGAAGAAGGAAAAAAAAAAAAAAAACTTGCTAGCTTAACTGATGTGGTCAAATACCTTTAAGACACAGTGGACATGATCAGACTCTGGGGTCAGATAGGAAAGGAAACAAACAACAACAAAAAAGGAACTGCTTGGAAATCCTTTGTTCCTGCCTGACCTGCTCTGGATAACAAGCACATGTTTGAAGGTGCCTCTGAGAAGGGGCAGGCAGGAGGCGAATTCCAACGCACTAACAGACAGCATGGAGACCCAATCTAATCTAGTTTAGCAAATTTCTGGCCTGGAAATGAATGTCAGGTAAAATTCCATCTGTTTGGATGATGGGGTCAAGAATAGAATGATGGAAGACAGCCCAAGACTTCTAATTGTGATTATCTGACTTCTAATTACCCCTGATCAAAGGCAAAATGGGAAATTGGACTCCTACCAACATATAAACATGAACCATGAAGGAATTCCAATCAGGTGATATTCATTTTACTTTAGATTCAGCTTTCTTTGAGACTAAAGGTAAAAAAGTATAATTATGTAACCTGAAATCCAACAGACCTGCTGCTCCAGCTAACAGATCATCAGGGGGAAACACCAGCCCTGCCCTTAACATTCCAAGACTATCCAATATAAAACATGTCCCCTGACAAGGGGAACCATCACTGGGGCATAACACACCTCAAACAAATCCTAGTGAAATGGGAGAGCAGGAATGGCATTGGATACCATGGGTTGTACAGATTTTGGTATTTTGGGAGAGTCTCCCTGCAGGGGAATCATGTTCTGTAGGAGACCAAGCAGATTCCTCTCTCAGAACAACTGCAGTGGAAGCTGCTGTTCCCTTATTCCACTCCAAACACAACAACATACCTGTACAAACACAGAACTCTGTGATGCCAATTTTCTGTAGCAATCCACACAAAATCCTCATTTCTACCTAACACGTGAATATTTTTAGCACTGGAAGCTGGAGGGGAGTTACTCCCTTTCCAAGCAGTTAACCAAGCCCAGGTCAAACAGACTGTGGCCTTGCAATGACTCAGGACAATTAAAATGAAATAATCAAAAATCCTCTTTCTTGCTAAAGCAACTTTGTTTTCTTTTTCAAGAGCTCTGTCATCAGCTATGTCAAGTCACACAAGGACAGGCACGATGTGAGAGAATCCACTTCAGTGCCCAGTCTCAGGAATGGTTAAATCATCTTGTTTGAACCAAGATGCTGCCTGAACAGCCAGCAAGTATTTTCCCTCAGTACCTGCTTCAAACATCTCCCCCTGGACGGTGGCCAGCCCCACACTGGAATTATCTGCATTGTTCACAAACTGACTAAAAGCATCACACGTGCACACCAAGCTGAGCAGCCCATTATTTCAGCATTTCTTAGAGTATTCAGCATTTCAGGTTCTTAAGAGTATTTAACACTTCCACATTATCATTCCACATGTGTTACCTCAGCTGCAGCGATATAAGTGGCAAAAATGACATGCTAGATACTGAGGTACTGTTAGGTGATCAAAATAACATGCTGAGATATTGCATTTTCCAGCAATTGTTTCACCCAGTCTATGAAAAGTAAAATATTCTTTTGTGAATAATCAATTGCAATGAAATCGCTCAGTCCTATCAACAAAGCCCAATTACACAAATCCAGTTTTGCAGTGGCTGGGCTGGGACACTTTTCTGTGCATTTAAATCATTGACATTAAATAAAATAATTTAACAGCATCTCCAAGATTCTGCCCCTTAACCACAGAGTTGTCTTTATCTGACTCATTGTCCAGCGCTTGGAGACCTCACAAGAACCTTTTTAAAGCATCTATTTATTGGTCTTCCACATTGTTACAAAACAAAGCTCAACTCTGCCCCAACTTCACACACCATTATGACATGGATCATTGACTTTAGGTCTTCCTTGTAGGCTCCCTTCCTGGCCCATTCACTCATGAAAGGTTTATTGCTCGCTAGTTACTGATGTGCATCTCCTGGAAGCTGCAGGGCAAAATGAAGAGTCCTGTGAGGACCATCTACCTTGTCACAAAGTCGTGGGACAAGCATTTGTTCCAAAAAGGAATTCAATACCAGCTACTGTGCAGGTCCAGCACGCAATAAACCAAATTAGATCATTAGAACTCTTTTAAGAAGAGCTTTTTCACACCACTTGGCACAATAAAAGGCCTCAAGAATGGTCAAAGATAAGGTCAGAGATACCACAAGGTCTCAGTAACTGTTTCCTGGTCTTACACCCCAAGTTTTGTTTTACAGGGGCTCCTGGTTTAATTACCCCCAGCCAAACACAGCCTCTGCCAGGTGCAGGGCATCCTCCTGTCCCAAACACCAGAGCTGGGTGTGCCATGCCATCACCACAGATTTATCAGTGGGCATCACGACAGCCAAACCAGCAGGCTGGGCACAAGGGAACACATGGAGAACCCCCCGCTCTGAGGCTTGACCTTTCCCAAGATTTACTGTCAGATTAGCTCCCGTGCAGCAAGCAGGCATTCATTCTTAAAAACCCTTAATGCAGGAGATCAACCGAGAGAGAAAGAGTCACTTACCGGATCACATTTGATAACTTGTGATAGGAAATGTGTGAGGCATTGATAGGAGAGGAAAGTGTTAGTGTTCCCCAGATGCAGGCCTTGCACAGCTGCTACCACGCTGCCAGCTGCGATCATGGAGGGTGGGTTTGAAATAAATTTAATATCTGTATGAAGAAAGGAGAGAGAAAAAAAAAAAAGAAAAAAGAAAAAAAAAAAAAGAAGACTGAAATGATTGCTTTAGGAGAAGCCTGTCCATACACATACAAGTCTTTGTACCAGCATGGCTTTCAGCTGCCAACTATTGCATCCCAAAAGGCAGGGGAAATGGTGAGCAGAGAGGTGCCTCCTGCTCCAAAACTCTTACAGGTCCAAACCTGCAAACACTTATCCACAAGAGCAACTGCTCTGCAGAGAGTGGCCCTTCCTAGCACTGGGCCTGGGAGGCCATTCATCACTGGGAGGTACTTTTATCATAAGCAGGGCCCCCATCCTGCCAACGTTAAAATGCTTTGCTCCTGTGAATAATGCCACAGGGGTCAATGGCACTGCACATCTGAGAAAACCTGCGGTGTTCTGCATGGTCACATCCAAGGTGCACTCCAACAACCAGTCCTGGAGCCCCTTAAAGCAGAAACCTTTGCTCCGACACTCAAAGGAATATTGCTTTAATGAACAACAACATCGACAAAAAGAAAGGAACGAGAGAGACTGCTTCACCCTGTCAGGAGGCAGATAATCCATATTTAAATTAAGGTTTCATCTTAAAAATGCTTTGTCCCAACCTAGTCTCTTGTCAGTGGCTGCCATCCATCCTGGCAACAGGGATTTAATGTAAATGTGGCATAACTAAGTGACGGGGGTCCCAAGAATTGGCGGACAATCAGTTACATTCTGATGTGACACCATGCTGACAAGAGGCTGGGCCCCCTTCCAGACGGCATTGCTGTAGGTCTCTCCACAAAGCCACTCCCAGGATCCCTTAAGGGGGCTATCTCTGCCATTTAGCATGGGTTTTTTTCCCTTTGGGTTTGTTTGGTTTGGTTTGAGTTTTTCTGATTTTTTTTTTACAATAATAATAGTCCACATTTTAATGGTAAGACTCTTTTCTGCTGAACAGGAATGCATTTGATCCGTGGCGGTGAACACCTTGGAGGAGATTTGGGAACAAAGGGAGCAAGTGGCACATGTCAAGGTCCAATTTTGTGAGGGAGAAAAGGAAACGCCACAATGTACACCAGAACCTGAGATACATTCCTTCAGCTTTTATCAGAATACAACTTCCTCTGGCTTGGAAAAATATAAACCATCTGTCAAACCCCTGAATGAAATCAAAGGAATGGACAGCTTAGAGGGCTCAGTGGAACAGTTTAAGTATTAAATCATGCATCTCCTTTATTATGATAAAATAACTTTTGTGTAAATGTTTTACCAGTGGAACTAAAGCCTTCAGGACTCCGTGGAAGTCCTGGCTCTGAGTCTGTTTATTCAGACACCTCTGACACTCCTCTGTGGCCCTGACCAATACCCACCTCCAAAGGGGCACTTGGCCCAGCATCCAAAATTAAACTGATACACGAAATCCTGGCCAAGCTTCGAGGATGCACTGCCAGCGGAAAGGCAAGCTCCAGCTAAAGTTACCTCGTTTATGTTAAAACAAACGTATCAAAATAGATTTGGTTTGCCCCCTTTTCCTAACCTGGGTGGATATAAACACACCCAACACCTTCTAGCAAGCTGCTGTCATTCCCTCCAAACAAAAAAAGCAGTATCCATTCCAAAACCAGTCCTGACCCGGAATACCGACAGAGCTGCAGGTGGACTTGGGCAATGGGGGATTCCCAGCATGGATCCCACCGGGCTGGGGTTGCTCAGAGGGGTAGGGTGGCAGTGCCTTCCCGACACTGTTTACGGAGCTCCACAAACGGGACATGACCAAAATGTGTCACTTTAATGAGCCCGTCCTGACAGGACCGCGTTCGGGACGAATATTTGCGTCCTTCTTTTAAATGGAGCAGTAAACAAGAACATGAATTCATAGTCACACCCTCATTCTTTCCAAGGTGGAAAAGTGATAATGAAGTTTAAATGACCAGTTTGTGTCTGTCCCTATAACCACTCCAGACAAGCAGCATGGACTGCCTTTTTGTTGCGACTCAACAAGGAATTATTTGTGGCAGAGGCCACTAATTTCAGCATATTAATCAGGGGGCCCCTCTCGCCTGTAATTGGATGCCCCCAAGTGAAGAGTGTGGCATCATTGTCAGCCTCCATCGCCTCATCTTGCGCTATTGAGCGCTCAGGAACAAGGGGGCTTCGGTGAGATGAATTAGACCTGACACAGCCACAATGGGGTAGGGGGCCCCATCAATTGAAGCACACATCCCCAGTAGCCTATCTGAGACTTCATCCAAAAAGAATAAACAACTTCAGCGTTGTTAAAAAGAGAGAGAGGGAGAGAGAGAGGAGGGGGAGGAGAGAGAAGAATGCCAGCCACCCTGAAGGGAGGACAAAGCAGGCATATAGGCGCTGCAGCGCTTTAAAAAAAATTCCTAACAAGGCGAGTCACCCCTTTTCCTTTTTAAATGGAGCAGCAATTCCATCCGTCTGGAGAGCTGGGGGCTATGAATGAAAATCTTTTCATTGAGGCAAATCAAAACTGTGAACATAAATCACTTGCTGCAAGATGCAACAGGTTCCAACTGGTCACATACCTTGAGACTTCCAATTTTATAAAGGCCGGAGAATGGGAGAATTGTAACGCGCTCGTTTCAAAGGGGGGATCTTTCTTTCTCCTTCCCAGAGGACCAAAGCAACAACAATAATAACAGCAATAATAATAATAATAATAAATAATAAAAGGGAGCCCGGTATGTTTTGATAACCAGAGGAACATAATGAAATGCTGAAGCTCCAATATTTGTTGCTGTTCATTGTTATGCTTGTATAGAGCTGCAGCTCTCCCTCAACACCGGTCTTAACTTGGGCCAAAAGAGGCCTGCTTCCTTTTGAGCTCTCCCTGCCTTGCTCGGCCATGCCAAAGCCCCATTCATTAAGCTCAATTATGTGTTAACTTCAAACAACCCCTGGTAATTTTTTTTCTCTTTCTTTCTTTTTTTTTTTTTTTTTCTTTTTTGCTTTTTCTCCCGAACCTACCACAGCACAAAGGCATCCTTTGGTGAAAATGGATTTTTTTTTTTTCAAAACCAAACCAAATCAAACAAACCCATTTCTACTTCTGCTAGCCAGACAACTGGAGAGGGAGCTTAGGAGGAATTCCCCTCGACTTCACCTTGCAGCGTGTAACCTTCTTTTTCTGGAGCAAACACATACACGCTCATCTACAGACACTTCCACAGCCTTCACCTTGGGAAGCCAACTGGCCCAGGGTTTGTTTTCTAAGCAAGCATTATTCTGCAGTCTCTTCTCAGGAGAACCTCCTTTACAGAAGAGGGCACAGGCAAAGGAGAGACTGCACTTGCCCCTGAGGCCACTTAAGCGAGCTGTCAGTGTTTCCAGTGGACTTTGGATCAGGCCCCACAGCATCCAGGCAGCACATGGCATTTGCAGTCCATCTAGGTTCATTTTGGCAGGGGGAAATGCAGCACAACCCAGCAACAGCAAAGCAAAGTCCAGATGCTGCTCAAGCCACATGTGATCTTCACTGGCCAACAAAGAAGTCATGAGAAAAGCAAAAGGTAGAGGAGAACCCCTGACATCCAAAAACAACAGTAAAAACACAAGGCCTAGTGGCAGCCTTTCTGAAGTGCTGCTTCCCCAGGCAATATTCCCAACTCCAGTAGGGAGCTGAAGAGGGCCCCAACTCTGGTGAGCTCAGCGCTGGTTTTTTTTTTTTTTTTTTACAAAAAAAAAAAGCTAAGTAAAACTCCCAGAACATGGTTCTCATTTACTGATCCATTCTCCAGCTGTGGTGTGTAGCAGTGTTAAATAAAGGCTCTGGATGTGCTTCCTAAAAGAAACATAACAACACCGACAGTAGATCAAAGTACTGGACTCTTAGCAAGTCTCCAACCTTTGAACTACTCTTGTTTTCATCCCTGTCATTGCCAACACAACAACCTAGGTTAAACATCCCCACATCCAAAGGGGAGCCCGGGTGGCCATTCTTTTTGAGCTTCAAACTTAGCAAATCGCGCCTCCAGAGTCGCAGCAGCCTCACATCTGGTGGAACCTGGCGTGGAGGGACACCACGGGACTCTCCCAAAATGTTGCTGCCGGCGGTTTGAAGGTTGTGGGTGCTTCCCAGCACAGGGCATTCACTCCAGGCAAGCCTCACCTACGAGCTGCCCCTCACGAGCTGATGTTAGGCCCAAGATGAATTCAGAGCAATGCCAGCGTTTATAAACTTCTCTTTTACGGGCTCGGTTGTTCTATCTTTAGGCCTTGCAGCGGGGCTGGTTTCTGAGAAATAAAACTTTTTGGTTTTTTTTTTTTCTCCTTTCCTTCTGAGCGCCTGCCATCTTCCTTCAACCTTCTCACGCCAAATCCGACCTCGGGAAAAACGAGCTACGCGGGCATCGGCGGGTGCCACGGAGGGTTTTTTTTTTTTTTGGGAGCGTGGACGCCACCACGGCTCTTTGGAGTCTTTGGAGGCTGGCCCTGCCGATGGCTCCAGCTCAGCACGTGGTCACCGGGGTGCAGATGGCAGCGGCTGGGTCCCGTGCCAGGAAAAGCCTCCGTGCCGCGTGGCCCTCCTCCAATCCACCAGCCACCGGGAGCAGGGAGGGGGGAAGAGGCAGCTTCAAGAGGGAAGGTTTAAAAACCCCCCACGCGGTGCTATTCACAGGAGGGAAAAAAAAATAATCTCCCTCCGCCTTTAAAAACTCATCCTAAAGGATGGATCCAAGGCGGGGAGGGATTCCCCCTGCCTTTTTGCATAATATGGGGAGGCGAGGAAATCCTGCCACGATTTCAGGGGAGGGGGGTGAGTCCCTCTCCCTCCCTGACAAAGCACACAGAACTCCGACTCGGAAGCGAAATATTCTCCTGGAAAGAGAAACTTACCTCTGGCAAAGGCATCCACCTTCTGCAAACAAGGGGCAATAATCGGGGCTTAAACTACCTCCCCGCAGCTCTGCGAGCGCGCCTGAGACCAACAGCTACGGGAAGCTTTACAAGCCGGGGGTCGGGGAGCAACGTGCAGGGCTCATACCTGTAGCGCACAGAGCCACAAAAGTCTGAGCATGTTTACGGATGATCTGCTTGGTGTCCTCTGCCAGAGGCATTTTAGTGAGGAAATGTTCAATGAAATCGTGGGGGGTCATTGCGGCCAGATTCCATTTCAGCTTATTCACCAGCAGCAGCTCCATTTGCTGCAAAGAGAAGAGGGAGGGGAAGGCGGGGTGGGGGGGGAGGAAGGAGAGAAGAGGAAGAAGAGGAAGGCGGGTGGGGGGGGGGAGGGAAGCGAGGTTAGAGCCGCTCGCACACGGTGCCGGGGTCGGGGCGGGGTGCGGGGATCCCCCCGCGCCGGGGCCGGCAGGGGGAGCCCGCGGGCCGCCCATGGCCGGGCCCGGGCAGCGCGGGGGGGCCGATCCCATCCCCGTCCCATCCCCGTCCCATCCCGGCCCCATCCCCATCCCATCCCGTTCCCATCCTGATCCCATCCCGGTATCATCCCGCTCACATCCCGCCCCCATCCCACCCCGCCGCCGCATCCACAGCCCCGCAGTCGTGACCGGCGACACTTTCCGAACACTTTTTTTTTTCCAGTTTTTTCTTTCTCCTGCATTTTTTTTTTAATACATATATTTAATACTCGTTTCGATTTTTTTATTATTATTATGATTATTCTTGAAGGGACTGAACGTGAAATTACCAGTAATTCGTCGGGTCTAATGGAGTTATCTGTATAAATGCACAGTTTTTCTGCGGTCAGAGGAATAGTTTCCTTCATTTTTGAAGCCACAAACATGCAGGTAGCTCCGAGCAATTGCAATCGGCTTTTCTTGAGCGGCTCGAACGACAAAAATCTGTCCAAATAATTCATAGCCAAGGGGAAAACTTCCTCTTCGCACTTCTGCTCCTCGCAAACCTGCAAGAAGGAGGGAGATCGTTGAGGAATAATTTAATCGAGGCGAAAGCCGGGCTCGTCCCGCTGCTCTCGCCCTCCCTCCTCCCCTCACCCCCAGGCTTTGCAGGGCAAGGTTGAAGGAGAGCGAGGGGGGACCGCGGTCGGGGAAAATGGATAAATATGGGAAAAAGCAGCGGCATCAAAGAAAATGAAAGTCACGAGTGACAAAGTGGGGGGAAATGTTGCGTTGGAAACCCGCAGGCGATTCATGGCAAAAGGGGAGGGGGGTAATCGAAGAAGAGCTCTGTGCCCAGTTTTCCAGCCCCTAAAGAACAAATTTTTGAAAAGGGGAGAAAACGGAAAGCGGAGGAAAATGCGAGCCCCCGCGGTTGGTAGCGGGGTGCAGAGCCGGGCTCGGCCCCGGATTTATTTATTTCGCTTTTATTTTTTCATCTAATTTGCCGTTGTGCTGCCGATTCCCCTCTCCGGTCGAGACACAAAGGTGGCGTCCAGCCTCATTTCCCCAGACGTCATCTTTTCAAAAAATATTTAAAAATATTTAAAAAATTATTCGAGCTCTGAAAAAAGGCTGAAAATGAAGCGGCGGGGGTCCTTTACCGAGCCCCGTGCCTCTGGTCCGGCTGGGGGGCTCCGGGGGGATCCCCCGAAGTGAAATTCACCTCCTCCCTCTCTTCGCCCCGCAGCACAGCCGGGCGCGACATTTCCCAGAGCGAGGCAGGGCGCCGCGGTTTCAAAAATTAATTAAAAATACATCGCGGGCACCCAGAGCTTCCGAAAAGGCACGAAAATGTAGCCCAGCTCCTGGGGCTCCCGCCGGGAGCCCCCCCAGACGTGTCCCGCCGGGGACGAGGCCCTTTCCCACCGGCTTTTCCCAGGCGACCTTGCCGCCCGCCGCCGCAGCACAAGCGTGCCTTTGAGGGGTGACCGCAGCTCCAGGCTCTCTTCGCGCCGAACAAAGAAACTTTCACCCTGCAGCTCCCCCCAGAAAGGCCGGAGCCCCTCCGGCCGGTCCCCCTGCCCGCAGCCCCAGCGGGGTCCCCCGGCCCCCGACCTTCCTCCCCCGGCCCCTTCCCCCGCTCCCCCCCGCCACACACACACACACACACACCCTTGGCTGTGCTCCCCGGGACTTTCTTCGTTTTTCTCCCGATTAATAAACGCTTTTGCTCCGCAAATAAAAGAACAAAGATGGCGCGTAATACTGGCACGGGCAGCCGCTTGCATACGTGTACAAGGGATATTAATTTAAAATAAAACCCCCAGAAAACACGAGCTGGCACGGCCGCCGGCGGCCCCCTTGCGCCGCCGGGGGCTCGGCGGCCGGGCCGGGGCCGCTCCCCGCCGGGCCGGGGGAGCCCCGAGCCGCCTCTGCCCCGGCACCGCCTCGCCCCGACGGCCGGAAAAGCTGCCGGGCACCCCCCGACCCCCGGGGGCACCGGGAGAGGGCGGCGGGGGGGGGGGGGGGGAGGCTGCCCGTCCGCCGCCCCTCAGCGCCGGGAGCCGGCCGCGGCGGCGGGGACGCGGAGCCGGCGACAGCGACAGCGGCGGCCGCCTCGGCCACCTCGGCCACCTCGGGCCGCTTCCCCTCGTTCCACGCGGGCGTCTCCGAGGGCAGGCAACGTGTGCCGCGCCGGGGAAGCGATCCCGGGGGAAAGCCGGGGGGGGGCCGGAGATTGGGGCAGCGGCTCCCCCCGAGTGAATTCGTTTCGGTGCCGGATGGGAAAAGCGGCCCGAAAAAAAGATACGAACCTCCAGCATCCAAGTGGCAACTATTTTCCTCATATATGGCAAGATTTCTTTCTGCACGCACTTGAAGTAGGAGACGGAGGGCGAGCAGGTCTCCTCCGCCTTGAGCATTGTCTGCAGCACCCTGTCATTGAGGAGGTTGGCGTCCAGGTAGGCTCGTCGGATGGTCTCCACCTCGCAGCACAGCAGCTGATGTTCCATGTCTGCCTCGGTCGCCTCGAGTCAGTTCTCTTGCAGCAGGACTGAGTCAGTCGCTCGCTCGCTCGCTCTCTCTCTCTTCCCCTTCCAGGAGTCCCTTGGATGCTGCTTCTGCTACTGCCGCTACAGCCCTCTGGAGGCTGCAAAACTTTCTAACTTCCAACAAAACTCTCCTGGTGTAGTCCCTGTGACGTTACTGTTGTTAAGCAGAGATCAAAGCACGAGAGAGAATGAGAAAGAGAGAGAGAGCCAAAAGCAAGGGGCAGAGCCCTAAAGCCATCCCATAGGCTTCAAGTCCTTCCCCTTTGCTTAGCTTATAGAGAGCAGGGTTTTAATGCAAATGAGACAAGGGCTCGCTTTCTTCAAGGGCAAGGGAGAGGTGGGGGAAACCCAAATTGTCTCTTCAGTGGATCATGCATAATTTTAAAAATGGAGCGAGTTCTGCACTGGGAGCCAAATGATGAATGGGGCTAAGGCCACACACAGACACCGGGGAGAGAAATGCAAGGAGACTTCGTATTATTTTACGGGGGCGCCGGGGAGGGGAGCCGAGCAGCACCAGTGCCTTGCTGTTTCCTATCAATATTATTATTATTATTATTATTTATTATTATTAGTGCTGTCCCTGCCACACCGTCCTTTAAAAAGGCGTGCTGCCAACCTGAATGCCTGCCCTTTGTAGCTGATCCCGAGGGAAAAACCTTTCTCCCCTTTCCTCAGTCCTGCTTTTTTCCCAGCCCAGGATGGTTTTGCCGCACACCAAAATTTTCAAACCAATTGGGGCGCCCACCCCTCTGCAAGATGGTTCTTTTACTAATCTTTTTTTTGTGGGTTTGTTTTTTTAAAAAAAAAAAAAAAAGTCTTTCACTTTAAAGGTTTCACCTTCCCAGAGGGGGCACGGAGGTGGCAGGGGACAGGGCCAGAGCTGATCCCAGGCGCAGGCGGTGGCAGCGCACACCGGGCAAGGCCACGCTGGGCACCCCACCCCCACGGCTCACCCAGGAAAAAGGAAAAATATCCCAGCGGAGCAGCGAAATGGTGGCCAGGGCTGCCTGCAGCACCCATGGGCTGGCGGGGTGGGTGGGAGGGAGGCGCCAGCAGCAGCAGCCGGAGCCTGCAGGGGCCTCATCCGCCTCTCCAGGACATTGTGTCCACGCGTGGTGGGGCCCGGCCGTAATAAATAACTCCCGCTCCTCGTGCCTGGGAACGCTCTGCTTCTGTTAAAAAAGGGGGGCATTTTCTTAAAAATGTTTTAAAAAGGGGCATTTTCTGAAAGCCTCACTTTGCAAGGGGCTGGCAGCGCGGCTTGAGGCCCACGCACGGGAGAAGCGACTCGTCCCGCACCAAAGACGAAGCGGGAAGGCCGTGAATTGGGGAGCAGGGATTGAAAATTGGGGAGCAGGGATTGAATATTGGGGAGCACGGATTGAAGACACCCCAGCCCCGGTGCTTCAGCATCTCCCGGGTGTCTGGAATACCAGCCGGCCCTGCAGCCCCGATGGCAGGAGCTGCAGCTGGTGGCAGGCCCATGGAGGACGCAGCATCTCCGCTGCGTGACCCGCGGGGAGAGCGGTGCCAAAGATCACAGGGCATGTTGTTGCACAGTTGTGTGTTTATGTAATCTCTTTGCACGGACTGTCTGCCCATCTTTGCTCGTTTGCTCCAGCGTTTGTCTCCATTTTGTCTCCGTCTGTCAGGAGGAGGAGGAGGAGGAGGAGGATGTCGGAGGCCCCGCGCTCTCAGTTCCCCTTGCACGCCGCAGCCCGTGGGGCGACTCTGGGGGTCCCTGGGTGAGGACGCTGTCCCCTGTCCCTGTCCCACCTATTGTGCCTTACACACAGGTCGTGCACAACTTTAGGAAGGTTTTAGCATTAAACCAAGAAACACGCACGACCCAGGGTCGAACCTGGACGTGCCTGCACTGCCCATCCGGGGGTCCCCATTTAATGAACATCCCCAACACCTTTCCGGTGTGGGGATGCACGGCGAGCCCCGGGGGTCGCACCGCGGCAGCTCCGTCCCCGCGGACATTTCCCCCCGGCCACGCTGCCCGGGCACACGGCTCCCGGCCATCCATCCCGGGTGGCTCCCGGCCATCCTCCCGGGTGGCTCCCGGCCTCTCCCCGAGGTGCCTTTTCCCCCCTCGGAGCACGCGGCCGCCGCTCCATTCATAAAAGCGGCGCGGCGGGGCGCGGGGCAGCGCGGCGGGCGGGCGGTGCCGGCGGCGGGCGGGGCTGGCGCGGGGCCCGGGGAGCCCCCGCGGGGCGGCGCGGCCGCAGGAAGCGGCGGCGCGGGAGCCAATGGGGGCGCGGGGCTGTTACCGGGCGGGACGGGCAGATCTCGGCCGGGGCTCGCCCGGTCCCGCCGACACAAAGGGGACGGGCCGGGCAGGCAGCGCCAGAGCCGCCGCCGCCGCCGGGCCGCCCCCGCTCGGCACCGGGGTGGCGGCACCGGGGCGGTCCCGGCACCTGCCCGCAGCGGAGCCCCGGGGTGCGCTCGCTGCCGCCCGCCGCGCTCCCGAGCCCGTCCTGGGATGCGGGATGCGGGATGCGCGCTGCGGCCGCTTCCGCCGCTCTGGCCCCCGGGGGCTTCCGACGGCGCTTCCTTCCTGCCCGCTCTCCCTCCCTCCCTCCTTCTCTGCTTCCCTCGCTCGCTGCCTGCCCGGCGCTCCCCTCCCCGCGGCGCCCGCCCGCTGCCGGCGACGCCGGGGCCGGCCGCCACTTTCTCATGATGTCATCCCGCCCCCGCCGCTGCGCGCCGCCGCCGGGGACGCGCGGCCCCGCCTCGGGAGCGCGCATTCCTGGCGTGCCGCCGCCGCCGCCGGGGACGCGCGCCCGCCGTAATGTCGCGAAGAGCGGCGCAGCGGGGGCGCCGCGGCGGGAGGGAACGCTTCGGAACGCCTCCTTCCCCCCCAAAAAATAACCCCGCTCCTGGTCCGGACTGCTCGGGACAAGAAAGGGAAGGAGCTGCTGGAGAGGCAGACGGTGACGGGTCTGGAGCCGCTCTCCTGCGAGGAGAGACTAAGGGAGCTGGGGAAGACTGCGAGGGCATCTCATCAGTGCCCAAAAAATCACATCTCATCAGTGCCCAAAAAATCGCATCTCATCGGTGCCCAAAAAATCTCATTGGTGCCCATAAAAATCGCATCTCATCAGTGCCCAAAAAAATCGCATCTCATCAGTGCCCAGAAAAATTGCATCTCATCAATGCCCATAAAAGTTGCATCTCATCAGTGCCCATAAAAACCGCATGTCTTCAATGCCCATAAAAATCTCCAAATGCCAAGAGGAAGGTGCCAGGCTCTTCGTGGTGCCCAGCAACAGGATGAGGAGTGATGACCCTAAACACGAAGCACAAGAAGTTTTCACCTCAACGGGAGGAAGAATTTCTGTAGGTTGGGGGTGACAGAGCTCTGGAACAGCTGCCCAGGGAGGGTCTCCCTGTCTGGAGACATTCCAAACCCACCTGGAGGCGTTCCCGTGTCACCTGCGGTGCCCCAAACCCCAGGGCAGCCCGTGAAATGAGGGATTTGATGGAACAGAGGGTTTTCTGTAAGGGAACCATCACCACCAAGCTGGGGAGAGGCACCGGGTGGGAGGGAAGGGAGGGATGGTCGGGGTGTCCTGAGATGAGATGGGGACACTGATGGCACCAAACAGGCAGGGACAGACCCAGAGCTGATGGATTTAGCCCAAATTTATCCAGGCAGTAAGAAAATGCAAAAGAGCTAAAGGCAGGAGGAAAAGAAAAAAAAAAAATCACAAAAAAACCCCACCACACAACAAAAAACCCCAAAGGGACCAAGGTTTTATTTCTTTCTTCATGGAGGGAAACCTCCTCTCAGGCCATGCCAGAAGCGAGCCAGTGGAGGGAGAGACACCAGAGAAAGCCTGGCAGACAGCAACAAGGTGAATAAAAAATGTGTTTAAGCACCAACATCCTTAAAGCACAAGTGTTTTAGTGGAGAATATTTTGATTTTATAACCAGCAGCTACAGTTTTTGTTTTGCTCAGCTGACAGTATGTTTTGGTAAAATATCAGCATGAAAATGGCCAACACTGGGGTTTGATATGGATATGTGAGGTACCAAAAAAGCACATCTTGGCCACATAGAGCATTTACACTTGATTTACAAGGTAAAGAAACATTTTCTCTATTTCCCAAACTGCCACTGGCTCTTGTGGCATGGCAAGGCATCTCAGAAACACATAATAAATACCCTTGGAAATTTGTGTTGAATTGCTTAGTCAGAAGGTTCTGAAGTACAAGGTTATTATTTTTCTTTAAAAAGACCAAACAAAACACAAGACACAGGGAGCTGTTTTGTAAAAAAAAAAACAAAACAAAACAAAACAAAAACCCCCCAAAAAAACCCCAAAAAACCCAATAAACCCAAAAACATGGGGAGCTGTTTTGTAGCAATTTTAGGCATAATTCCCCCTAAGTGAGAGTAAATCAGTTTAGATCACATATGGAGCTGCAGAAATGCTCTCTGAGGAAGGATGATCTCTCGTGAGATTGCTGTGATCACCTGCAAGATGTTTGCATCCCTCAGTTCTGAGATCCTCAGCCACGCTCCTCCTTGGTTGTAAAGGGGATTGGCACCTCTCTGAAGGACAACTCTGTGTTCTTTAAACCTTTAGTAAAAATAATTTGGCTTGAGACCAAGTCTAAAATACTGGATTGTGGTTCTGACCCAAAGCATAGATGACAAAGTGATAAATTTGCCAAACTCAGGCGTTTTTCAGAGCACATGAATTCGATGGGAGTAACACCACCAACTTCAAAGGGAGCAGGATGGAACCCACAATGGCTACAATGAAATAAACTCACTTTGCCCAGACTTTCTACCACCCTTAGCCTCATGTGTGTGTGTGTCTGTGTGTGTCTGTGCACTTTTATGGGTGTGCCAAAGGGTTCAGGGTGTGCCAAAGGGTTCAGGGTGCTGCCATTTAAAATCTGCAGCACCCGAGGTGAAAATATAGGTTGGTGAAAATATAAATAGTGATGCAGGGGAATCTGCTCCACCTGTTTCCAGAAATCAGTAAAGGAAGTGAAGAATTGAGAACCTGGAGAGATGAGGTTATAGTCTTAGCGAAGCCTCCAGAAATGTTTATATTTAATTTGAGCTGTTTGTTGTAACTGGTATTTTCTTATTTACTTGAGGTGCAGCCTGATTTGGTTAAAAATGAGTGTGGAATAGCATATTTTGGGGGAAACACGTAATCCTAGGATTACATCCTTGTATCCTATTTATTTTATGTTCTTTTTGCTGTGTTTGCATGGTGTCAGCAGTAGCTGCTTTGTCCCCTCTGGTTGGTTCCTAACCTGACTCACTGTAACTCCGTGGAGTTACAGAAGAGGATGTGAGGTATGATAATAATTTGAGGTATGATAATAACCTCCTATGTAACTCAAGTGAATTTCTTTCCTTGGCTAATTTTCATTTGTGTTTACATCATTGACCAAATTTCTCAGGTTTGCATCTTTGGAGTGTGAATGCTTCTCTTTTTGAAGAAGAAAAATAAAAAGAGGAATCATCTTTCTGAGCGTGTATTCCATTTCAGAGGGATTAAAATAATAATAAAAAAATCAAAATAAAGTAAGAATGTCAGTTTTGATCAAAACAAAATACACACTGAGGTCTCCCCCAGCCACAAGCTGGTGGTGCCATGGTGTGAGTGCTGAACAGGTAATGACCCAGAATACTGAGCTGGGGAAAAAAAAGGAGGATCTGGAAAAGGGGAGTGGCTGCATTTTTGCTTGAAATGCACGAGAAAGGTGTGCTCCCACCTTATCTCTCCTCTTTAAAATCTGTATATAGTTGGAGCATGTTCCCTTCACAACCAAAGCATTTCATCAAATCCCAGCTTTGCCTCTGAGTTCAGGCTGGAGAAGGGAACTGGTTAAAAAAAGCTGAACCCCCAGCAAAATGTTGGTTTAAAAGCAGGAATTTTTTTTCTCAATAAATTACCAAGAATATTTTTTCCTGCTTCTGCAGTAATCAAATGATGTAGCACAATGATTTGCACTGCTGGAAATGAGGCTAAGTTGTGAATGGTTCAGGAACTAATTCAGGAAAAGACTGAAACGTGCCTAAATTTAAATAAGTAAGTACACTGGAATTACTCATGTGCCTAAAAATTAAATATATGTTTAAATACATTGCTAAACTGGAGCCTAGGGGTATGGTTTAAAGTTAAGGCTAAACTAGTCTAGACAGTAGCTGTTGCTGAAAGTGATTATTCCTCTCCTGGTTGACTTCCCTAAAATGCCCATCCTGGAGTGAAACCAGCACAGCTTGTTGACAAGAGCAGCTACTTCCTCAGCAGCTTTGAAAAGCATCCATTTCTCATAAAAATGAAAGTAAAAGTCTCAGTGAACGCTAAAATCCACGGAGATGGGCTGGAGGCAGCTTTTGTGCTAACACGCAGCCCCTGTTTGATTTCACAAGCTCCAGCCTGTTGGAGACAGAACAGAGGGCAGCAGTTCTCACGCCGGCTGGGATGCTTTGACTGCCTGTGCTCCTGGGCTCTTCCATCCTGCCAGGGATATCCAGGGGGAAGGGAGCAGCAGGGAAAATGTGTCAGTGAAACCAAGCTGCCTGTAAAGCAAGTGAGAGGAGACAGGGTGATTTCAGCTTGTCCCTGTCAGTGGGATGCAGGAGATGCTGGAGTTTTGGGATGCTCACCCCTCACAATGGGATGCAGGACCTCCTGGAGTTTTGGGATGCTTGCCCCTCACAATAAGATGCAGGAGATGCTGGAGTTTTGGGATGCTCACCCCTCTCAGTGGGATGCAGGAGATGTGGGAGTTTTGGGATGCTCACCCCTCTCAGTAGGATGAGGAGATGCTGGAGTTTTGGGATGCTCACTCCTCTCAGTAGGATGCAGCAGATGCTGGAGTTTTGGGATGCTTGCCCCTCTCAATGGGATGCGGGAGGTGCTGGAGTTTTGGGATGCTCACCCCTCTCAGTGGGATGCAGGAGATGCTGGAGTTTTGGGATGCTCACCCCTCTCAGTGGGATGCAGGAGATGCTGGAGTTTTGGGATGCTCACCCCTCTCAGTGGGATGCAGGAGATGCTGGAGTTTTGGGATGCTCACCCCTCTCAGTGGGATGCAGCAGATGCTGAAGTTTTGGGATGCTCCTCCCTCTCAGTAGGATGAGGAGATGCTGGAGTTTTGGGATGCTCACCCCTCTCAGTAGGATGCAAGACATGCTGGAGTTTTGGGATGCTCACTCCTCTCAATGGGATGCAGCAGATGCTGAAGTTTTGGGGTGCTCACCCCTGTCTCCTGAAAGACTGACTGGAATTTTTCTGGAATAAAACCACAGAGTTTGAAGGTTGTTGACCTGATACAAAGGCACGTGGCCCCTTGGAAAGGTTGAGACCTCCTGGACACACCCCTGGAGGTCGTGGGCTGGGGCAGATGATGCTTGCAGAGCTGCCTGGATCCTTCAGGGCAGACACTGAAAGGCAGCAGAGGCCTGAGGACCCCAGGTATCCTTCAGGCCAGTTTTCTGTGGAAGGACTTGTGCATTTTCATCGTGGACCATCCGTGCTGCTGCTCAGCACTTGGCTGCCTGCCTGTGAGGGCTTTGTGATAAGAGCCTGAGCAAGGACCTAGCAGGTTTTTAATCAGATGTTTCCATGGGCTTTAATATGTGCTACCCATCAGATTAGAGTCACTCCAGCCTTCCACACAGTGCCTCATTTATCCTTGTCCCTGCCATGTGCCCAGCTCTGCTCTGCTGACGTTGGTTCTGGTTCTGCACTCCTCTTGTGGGGTTTTTTTTTTTTGTTTGGGTGGGGGAGTGGTGCAATTAGCCTGGTTGAAGCAGCTAGGCCAAGGAACATCGAGCAGTAAAATAAAGTCTTGATGACATATTTGAACTCTTGGAGACCATGGGTTATCTGATCTGCAAGGTCACTGCTATTCTCTGGGAAAGTTTAAAAGAATCTGCTCCTGTTTCGAGCTTAAAGGGTCCTTCTTGGTAACTGTAGGATGCAAATTCAGTTTTTCTGTAAGTATGTGCAGTTGGGGAGTGTTTCAGAGTATTTGGTACCTGTGTTTTTACTTCCTTTTCTTTTAACTGCTCATCAAAAGCAAGCAGAATAGGATTAGTTTTAATGAACAGAAGGAAAAAGTGACTCCAGTAAGGCTCCTTCTGCTACCAGAACTGAATGAAACACAGAAAGGAAAATAACAATAATATGAAAATGAGAAACCTACAAAGAACTTAAAAATTCCTTTTAATCATTTAAGCTGTCAGCAGCAGCAGAAATAAGGAATTATATTTCAGACATGACTTATACCAGGCGTGCCTTAAAAAGAAAAAGGCAAATTGATAGTGCCTGAAGAGCCTGTGCCTGGGAATAAAAAAGTGCAGAATTAGGCTCTTGGAAGCCGAGTGCCTTTTCCACCGCCCCGTCTGCAGAAGAAAAGAAATGATGGCCCTTGATCTTTAGCAGCTCTAACAGATGGACTTGGGGAAGCAGGGGGAAAATAACATCAGTGACATCAGTTCAGCCTTTCTGTATTTCTGAAAAGTCAGGATTTTAGGAGCTATTCTATTCCAGAGATTCATTATGGGTGTGATTAGCTTAGCAGCGTTCCCCTGCAATACCGATCACAAAGCCCCGTCAGAACGGAACCGAGCGCCGGGCGCGCTGCGTAATAACTTTCACAGACCATTAAGCTTGGAGGCTGCAGCGTGGGAGTTTGTTACACAGAGACCCTCTGACAGCAGCAGATACTTGGAGTGAGAGGTATTTCCCACCCCAGGTTTGCTGCCAAGGCTGATCTCCGGCCGTGTTTATGTTCCTGTATGGGCTGGCTGAGCTCGGCAGTGGGGTCGCTGCAGTGGCACGAGGGGAGCTGGAGGAAGGGATTGGGCTGGCTGTCGTTTTCCTTCCATGGGAAGCTGGATATGTAAACTCCTGGCCATTTTATCCTTGCTGGCTGTGGCAAAGTGTCCCCCTCCCGTTATAGTAACAGCATTATTCAGCAGGATGAGGTTCCCGGTGTCTTTCCCTGTGCTTTTGGGAACAAGGGTAATGCACTCCCTTGCCTCAGGGATTCTGGATGCAGTGTCCTTAAGGAACACGCAGTTTATCTACAAAGCAAGGCACTGCCTGTGCCATAAAAAAATCCCTTATCACCCGGCAGGAATATGGATCCAGATCCATTTGTTTGGGAGTTTAAGGAAGGGATCCTATTACCTCGCCATTATCTCCTGGGGCTGGTTTCACCCCGGTCTAATTCCATGGAGCTGCTCCTGACTCACGTTGGGCAGGTGGGGAATGATTGAGTGCCCGGACTTGACGAAGTTACAGTGATAGCAGAACGTGAGCGGGGAAAATCTTTCATTTTCCATTGATAAAAAGTTTATGATTAATCACCGGCTTGATTGCATTACCCTTTAATTAAGCTTGTAAGTGCCGAAAGAGTGGGGACTTTGGTGTGCTTCTCCCTGCTATCTCCTGATTGTGGCTCTGCTGGTGTGATTTTATGGAACCACAGGATCATTTAGGCTGGAAAAGATCATCAAGTCCAACTGTTCAAAAAGGTCTTGCAGCAATTTCCCCTTACTGTAAGGCTTCCCAGGAATTTAAGGCATATTACTCCCTGCTGGTGCTTCCACACTTGGAACCACCTCAGTGGAAAGCAAAAAATGTAGGTGGAAAAAAAATGTGTTGGTTTGAAATCTTGGGATTTTCTCCCACAGCAAACTGATGATTCTAAGCACGGATCTACAGCCCAGGAGGGCTCCCTCTCAGAACTGCAGGAAGCCTCAGCTGCTTTGGTCCCGAGGAGGATTTGGTGGCTGGGCTCAGTTGGGAATGGCCACGGGACATGGTGATGGAAAGGGAAGTGATGGAACCCGCTCAGGACTGGGTGCCACCACAGGTCCTCAACCCACCTAAAAACCCAAACTTTACCCACTTTCACAAGCCATTCGCTGCCCAGAGAGGCAATCAGCCCCAAACCAGGATGGAGTGAGACCTTTGATGGTATCAGCCTGCAGATAAGGAGACAGATGTTGGTTTCACTGCGGCCCCTGGGGCATCCACCCTTTTGCAAGTCACCAAGTCACCCTCAGGAAAAGTCCCTGCTAAGGTTCACCCACTGGGAAGTGCAGGCAGGAGTTGGAAGAGGGCAGGGATCTGTTCCCCCGCTGGGAGTTCAGCATTTTGTCGCTGGCAGTGACCACTGTGGGGCTGTGTCAGACTTCCAGTCCTCCAGTGGACTCCAGTCCTCCAGACTCCAGTGGAAACACTGGTCAGACACAGGTCTCTTCTGCTCCAGTGCATCTTCTGAGCAGGAAAACCAGATTCTCAGCTCAGGCTGGATCTTCTTTCCTGCTCTTCTGACAGAAGAGTGTTTGGAAACCCCCTCTGGCACCTTTGCTCCCAAGCTGAGGGAGCCCAACCAGCTCAGGGCCCTGGCTCCATTCATGGCAAAGTTATCTCGTGTGTCTGGCTCAGCTGATCAGGAGAGAGATGCAATTACACCCAGGAATGCAATTTTGGAGCAGTTTAAATGATATCACCCAATAATAGGAATGATAATGATGATGATGATATCTTGTGCCATGTGTGAGAAAAATTAGCTATTGTCTCAGAAGGTACCTGAGAAGCAGCACAATGCAGTGTTGTGTACTCAGGGGGAGAACACAAGTTACTTCACTCATTTTTCATCCCAGCCTAGGGCTTAAATCCGGGGAGACAGAATCATCTGCCTGAGAAATGTGGCACGAAGCAGCAGCCTGGGCTGATGGGAGCTGCAGGCTCCCACACAGCCCACACCACGATAGCGCTATCAGATGGAGAGGGGTTACACACAACCCCGGGCAGCCTTGCAGCCTCAGCTGGATGTCTTTGCAATGGTTTCCCACATCACTTAACAGCTTGTTTAACCCATCATGATTAACCAGCAGGCTCTGCAAGTATTTCCCACAATCAGTAGAAAAAATGCAGCAGAAGGCCTGAAGGACCACAGTGGAGGGCAAACACGAGGATGGACAGTCAGAGCGTGCTCGTGCCTCTCCTGAAATGCACCCACAGCAATCCGGGTTCCAGAGTGCTGTAAATTCCTTGCTAATATTTTAGGTTTCAACCCTTTCCACGTATACTGCAGTCAGGTTCAGGAGGAGCAGCAGAAATCTTGAAGTCCTGTTACGTGTATGGCGGAGCTTTGCAGAGCCACAGCTTTTTCTCAGGCTGCACGGATAATCAGTTATCTCTCTGTGATTCTCAGAAAAAGGCTTGATCATGAAGTGATTGCAGTGAGGTTTTTTACTTGAGTCTGACAAGATTTCTATAAAATGCTACGGTAGATAAATGCCTTATCTGGTATGCCAATTTATATTAAGATCTCCTGGAGAAAAGTAGCATGTTCGTTTTATGATGCTTTTTATCTCCTTTTTGCCGTGCACCTTTGCCTGTTTGCTCCTTTGCAAAGTTTGGCAATTGGTGATGGACGTGCCAACCATGCAAGCTAGAAAATTTCCCTGCTCTGTTGTTAAGACGAATGGTTTCTTCTCATTCTAATTGCAAACCGCTTTCTTTATCATGAAAATTTTAAATTTCCATAAATAGCCATCCTGAAGTCTAAGTGAGTGCCAAACAAAACCAAAAAACAAAGTGAGAGGAAGTACAACGTGCAGCAATAACCCCAATGCATAGCCTGAATTCTTTCAGGAGGTGCTGAGCACCCCTGAGAGCTGCTTGCATTGATGAAGTTCAGCAGTGGAGGTGCAAAAGCATCCTACGAGGCCTCTCTAAAACAGCAGCAGCCCCTGTCAAGCCTGCTTTCTTAGATCAAAGTCCAAAGCTAGGCTCTGTCAAGCCACGAGGCTTCAGTCACAGAGATGCAGGAAGGAAGGGCTGGCAGATGAAGGTGACAGATAGCAGAAGCGTTTCTTAGATGAGAATTCTAGTTACTCAAACGCTGCTCAGCTTAAATATTGCCTCTCCATAACTGAACTCCTGGAAGCCCCAAAAATATTCTTCCACGCGGAGAGCTGGCGCAGGGTACGTCAGCAGCGCTGTAATATTGACAGACAAACACAGCCATTGTATTCACCAATGTTCTCCTCGCAGAGCAAAGAGCCTTGTGGCAGCACGCACCGGCTGCCAGCATGGGAGACTGCAATGCAATCAGTGCCTTGGGTGCATTGGGAACACAAACAAAAATAGGTTAGCTAACAACCCAATTGTATTTATCTTGCTTGACAGGGCTCGCTCGGCTGTGAGTCACTTTCTGATCTGATGGCGCTGCCATCACCCCCGTGCTATGGGACAGGAGGAGCTCCAGCAGCCCAAATTCTGCAGAGCCAGGAGTGTTGGACGGTCTGAGACAGCAGCGGGAGCATTGATTCCCCAAGGGATGCGGTGCGACATTCCCTGAGCTGGGAATGCCAGGGAATCTCATGGGGCTTTTGTGGGAGCAGAGCCTCCTCCTTGTGCTGCCCATGCTCTGCTGACTGCAGCATCCCTCACCTCCAGAGTCTGGGGTGGGAAGGGTGCAATCCTTGCTCTGCTGATCCCAGGAGCGCTGGAAGCCCTGGGATGAAGCCGAAGGTCAGCTCAGCCCCCTCTTCTGACCCCTGTCTTTATCTGCCCGGAGGCAGATCAATTGCCTCCCAAATTGCACAGGTATCGATGGCAGCATCACCAGAGCTCAGGATCCCAAGGATTTCTCCAAGGAGCCTGGCAGGTTTTCCTGGCCAGGGAGCTCAGGCACATCTCGGTGACCTGCAGTTTCTTTGGGATCCGCTGACGGATCTATTTGTTGGTAATCAGTGGGGATGTGCAGGAAATTCTATCTCCCAGCACCGCCGCTTTGAGGATTAAAAGCGCCCCGCGTTCATAATGAGAGTAATTAACTCGTTTGAAAATAGTTGTCAACTTAATGTTGAATAAGAAAGCTTCGCGCTGAGGTCATTGGGGTTCCAGGTGAAAACGTGCTATGGAAGACAAATATTCAAAGCAAGAATGGGCATGAATGTGATCGGGCTTGGTTCTGATCAAGTTTACATTTGTTCAAAGGCCCAGCCCAAAGCCTGTGAAAGTCATTTGGAATAAATCAGCTGGAGTCAATGGGATTGCCCTGCTGTCAGCCCGGTAGGGGTGAGATCAAACCCCAGATCTTTATCTTTTTGTGGTTTTCCTTTCCGCGAAGGGCCATCGATTGTTTTGTAAAACATCCTTTGGATCCAGGCTGCCCGCCTGCCTACAGGATATGGCCCATAAAGCCCCCGGCATGGAGGTGAGGATTCCTCCCTCTGGATGCTCCGCATCTCCCCGGCTCTGCTGCCAGAGGTCACAGAGAGCCAAAGGACTCTGTGTGCCCCGGCGGGCACTCAAACACGGCACCGAGGGATGAGTTAAACCTCCACATTCCTCGGCGGAACGCTGATTGTCCTTGGCCACCCATCTCCCACTCTCCCATCAGAACCAACTGCTTAACTTCTCTTTTTTCATGGAAAACATCGAGCCCATGGAAATGCTGAGCACCGGGAAGGATGCAAACCTGCTCTTTTCCCATGGCCTGAAAATGACTCCCTCCCTGGCTTAGGGCAGCCACAGGTATGCTGTTAATTTTAAGTCCTCTTGCCAGAAGGCTATAAAATGTCTTTTCATCTTACGTTACATAAGTATCCAACAAATAAGAAGACTGTTATTACAAAGGCAACCACACCGAAAAAAAAAAAGTCTCATTTACTCTGAAAACCTGCATTAAAGACTTCTGATGTCTCTGTGAAACTTGTAGGTTGCTGAACGCTGTTGGAGACGAAAATCCATTGGATTTTTTTTTTCTTTTCAAAAAAGAAGTGAGTTTGATGCAACATCAAATTGGAATGGTGTGAGGAACCACAGTGTGATAAATCCGCTGTTAATCATGGCAATAATTTGCTCTCAGAGATGATGAATTCTATATTCTATATAGATGATGAATTCTATATTCTTTCAGCTCAAGAGACAGCACTCTGGAAAACTGTGCCAATATCGAGCCCTCTCTGATTAAACATTTCAGCGACCCTTCTGAACTAGACAGAAAAGTTCCATGCCTGTTGTCAGGAGTGAAAACTGCCAGGTGCTAAGCACACCTTAAATAAAGACACAAAAACCACAACTGAGTCTGACCAGGACTCGAGAGAAAGAGCTCAGCAGCCACAGGAAGGGTCTTCAAAATCCTCATGCTCCCAGTCATCAAGGAAATAATTCTGCTTGGCTTCCCTGGGTGCTGAATGGTTGCTTTGCACTTTGACCGATTTTCTGCGGGATAATAAAGTGTGTTTTTGTGCCAGTAAGGCAGAGGTTGGGACAGGAGGATGCCTCTGTGGAGGTGATTCAGCACACACTCAACATACCTCCCAGCAATTCGGGCATTCTTCCTGGAGCTCTTCAGCTGTGTTCTACCCCTCCACATCTTCACAAATCGATTAGCACCAGGTATATTGGAAATATGTCCTAAATCAGTGAACTTTCAGGCAGTAAGGCATCCTCACCTGCTCGTTTCACAGGGGAAAAAGAAAAAAAAAAAAGCCCCAAACAATAGAAAGGTCCATGTGCCTGTTGACATCCTGCTTGTGAACCAATATTGTCACAAGCCATAGGCTTGGAGAGAACAGGCCAATCAATGAATGTGAACTGATTTACATTGGGCTAAAATTAGATCCAATATCCCAATTGAAGTTGTCACAATTAACTAAATAAACACACAAGCTCAGGTAATTAATTCTGTAGTACCACGGTGCCTAGAGGCCACATCTGAGACCGAGAGGCATCTATGCCAAGCACTGAAAATACATCCAGTAGGATAATACAGCCCTGATCCCGAACAGCTTGCTGCTCATATGGACAAAAGGAACAAAGGACTGGGGACAGAAATCATTCTTTATTGCCTCCATGTCAGGAAAACTGGCCCAGAGAAATTGAATTGTCTTGCCCAACACTGTATAAGAATTATTTGGCAGGAATGAGAAGCAAATGGGGAACATCAGTATCCACTTCTCGGGCCTGTCTGCCCTTTCTCTAGCACAAACTCCTTTTTTTTTTTCTTTTTTAAACCAGGAGGCTGCCCAAGCACAAGACAGCTCTGGACTCTTGTTCCTTTATATTACATTACTGCTCTTTTCAAGCACAACAGGAGCTTTGGTTTCTGAGGTCTTTGATGAGCCTGTGTCCTGTCCACCTCACCAAAGTAAGACACACCTCTGCTCCCTATTAACCAATTATATTTCTTCAGCAAAATTTCCAGGCCTCAAATGCACAAACCCATGAGCACCCACATCTCTGCTGACTGCTTTCACTTGGTTCAAGAACTCCTACATATTATTCCTTGAATCTGGGAGTCCAGCTTTGTGCACATTAGGAAATCGGCTGTGTGGAGAAATCTTCCTCACTGCAAGGGAGCAAATGTGTCTGGTAAATCTTACAGTGGCATCTTCAAATGTTACAGACCTAAATCCAAGACATTTGCTTTGGCCTTTCTCCCTCTTCTGTCTCTCAAGCTTGGTCCTTTCAAAATCTATGATAAAATGGTGGTGCCTTTAATTTAATCTAGAATTTCATCTTCTTTTCCAGTTTCTTTCCCATTTTTCTGCAGGGCAAGCCTGAGAAGAAAGCTGAAAATCTGAGCTTTCAAAAGCGCTATTCCTATGTCTTTAACCCCAGGTTTGTGTTCCAGACTCTGATAGGTTCATTTTGCAGTCAATCAATTTGGGTTTGAGGAGGTTTGAAAAATTGGCTTGGAATAAATAGTCTGTTCTTCTTGTAATCTTAACTACGGAGGTATCTGTGGTGATTCTGTAATGAGGATTTCTGTTCCCAGCAGTTTAGCTGTAAAATATGGCTTCATGTGAATAATTGAGTCCATCTGGAACTCCAACAAGTGAATGTCCATGCCATCTTCCTGACCATAAAATTACTTTCCGCCTCTTTGCCAGGCTGAAAGCTCTAGGAAAGGTCCAATTGACAAATTACAGGACAGTGCATCAAACAATAATTTTTTTCCCAGACAGCCACATGTCTGAAACAAAATTTTCCTTTGGGTAGCATGGATATGTAATTTCAATGCATGCTGATTTTCTAGTTCTGGAATATTTATTTACCTGAAATCCTGCAGCTGTAAGAACCATACTGTGCACTAAAGACAAAGATGCCCTGGACATCTCCCTTTTTGATGCCTCCTGGCTGAGAAAGTGAGGAAAAAAATAATCCTCTGATGCAAGAACAAGGTTTCCAACCATGGAAAAGCCTTCAGAGACACAAGTGAGGTTTTGATCCCTGGCCCCAGAGTCATCTATCTAGGAAAACCTTCTGGTTTTATTATTCCCAACAGGTCAGCCAGAGCGAGGTGGGAAACTACAGTCTCAAAACAGGCCCCACTGCAGTGTTTCCAGCAAAACAGCACGTGATTTCCAAGGGAAATCTAATATTGGTCCTGGATGCCTTGCAGATTCCTTCAGGCCCAACACCTCTGCCTGTCCCAGTGGTTTGGTGCTGAGACCTGGAGCACGGAGCTGCCCCATGTACGTGGTCAGGATAACCCTAAACCCAGGGTGCCACTGCGAGGAGAAATCCCCAGCCATGAATAAGAGACATTTTCCATTTTCAGCTCCGTGTCCTATGGATGGAAATTGTGCAACTTGCTCGGGCTGGTGCAGTTTGGTGGTGTGAGCAGGAACAGGGGAGCTGCGTTTCTGTTTCCTGCGTTTGAAAGCGACGCGAACGCCATCCCGGCCTTCTGCAGCGGCTGAGACACTCTTTAGGGAAGCAACCGGGGAGGAACAACAAAGAATTCTCCCTTGCAGAAAAGGTTGTGGCTGCTGCCTGGCCAGCTCTCAAAATTAAAACTATGTTCCAGTCAAAAATGCCTATTCAGGCCGACATCAAAGAGAAAAATGCGCGCAGGTCAGGGAGTTTAATTTCCATGGCACTCGCATTTGTGATTCACATGTCGGGCGCAGTAATGACTTACATGCCCATTGGCAATAATGGAGCAGAGGGCCAGCGGGGACACAAAGGGAAGGGATCCCGAGGTGGCAGTGACAGGACGGGGCCCGTGTCGGCTGGGACACGCGGAGCCCCTTGAAGTTGGGTGGTGTCACCCGGAGCACGGGCTGCTGGTCGCGCTCACCGCGGCGTTCCCATCAATGGCAACCTTGTGGGGCCCCCCATTCCCTGCCTGGCTGGAGGCTTTTGGGAGTGATGCTCGTGGTGGGGGGGCTGATGCCAGAGGGCTCCTTTTCATTCAGGTCCTTTTCAATGGGCTGAACATAGCGGGTGACTCCCGAAAATCTGGGTCTTGGGGCGTATTTCCTGAGTGCTTTGAGGTGTGGTTTCATACCAACGTGGTAACTTCTCAAAATCTCCGGTCCAGGTGAAGGGCTGTGCCACGAGGTTTGAAAGCAGGAGGTATGTAAACTTTTTAACAGTGTCCCTATATTCTCCTACTACTCCTTATTTGCTTTTCTCATGGGACGATCCAAGTAGGCATTACACTCTGTTGATAAATAGATTTTCAGCCCGTTTCGTTTAACCATTCCTGCATTTCCATATCAAAGGCTTTGCACTTGAGCCTATTTCATTTGTGATCTGCTCTCAAATGAGGAGTTTGGAATGTTTTCTTTCGTTATGTGTTTCATCTGCCACGTACTGCCCTCCTGTTATTTTTTAAGATGAGATCTCATACCCTACCTCAAGCCATTCTACAACTCATTGGCTCTTATTTATTCTGGCCTCCTAATCTAACACCATTTCTGTGTTGAAACTTGTTGCTATTTTTTTTTTCCAAGGATACACCATAGGATGTTAAGCATGTGCTCTATATCAAAGTGCAAATATAAGCTAGTTGATAGTCTCTAGTCACACCCTGGATAGGTGTGGCATTTGGGAATTTTTCACTTGCTGGCTGGAGATCAGAATGTGCTCAGCATGGCTCCACGCACAGGATCTCGGCTGGGAGAGAACTGGTTGGGGCTTTTTGGGGTGGCTTTTAAAAATTTATTTATTTACTTATTTATTTTAATTTTTTTTTATTTATTGTGTATGTTGTTGGAAGGGTTGGGAGCTAAATAGTGGTGCTGCTTTTCCAGAAACAGATTTTTACATGTTTGGCTGTATTTAGAGCTGCAGTTGGGAGAGTGGAGGGTACCATAATCCAGTGCCTTGCATTCTCTCTCCTTTTCTCTTTCTGTCACTTTGTGATGGACCAGCTGGTTCTGGTGTCAGCCTACGGCATGGTGCAGGGCTGCACCACTCCAAGAGAAACTCCAAGGAGGAAGTATGACTCAGAGAGCTGCAATTCCTTCCACAGTTCCTCCTTGTTCCAGCCAGGGAAGTAAGTTACTTCGGTATTTGAGCTGCTAGACTTAAAGCTTGCTTTTCCCCTCCTGGTGCTCACCAGCCTCAGCTTGCAGGACAGAAAGAAGAGGGACAGAAAAAGTCCTGTGCTAGGACGAGGTGCCACCAGGCTGTGAAATTCTGGTTCCACCCAAGCCCCCTGTGGGGTTTCACTGTGGGCAGTCACCTCCCAGCCACCCACCTTTAACACCAAGAGCAAACCACCCACCTTTTTATACTTCAGAGACCGGCAGAGAATTTGCAGGCAATCATTTTTCTCACCAAAGCAGAAACGCTAATTAAGGCATTCCCAGTGAAAATGTTCAGAATTGGTATTTCCTCACTGGTGGTGCAGCTCTGAGGCCTGAGGACATCCCCTGATGTAGGATCTGTCTGCAAATGGTGCAGGTGACTCTTTCCCCTGCCTGACACTCTGCTCAGCACCGACATGCTTTGGGGAAAAACATAAAATAATAATAACAACAACAATAATGAAATTCACAGCCTGTTTTTGAATATGCTTTTTCATGCACGGCAGAAGTGCTGTTCTAGGGAGGGACCTTCAACTGAGCACTATTTTAAAAGAATTTTTAATATGGCAGTAAAGTACTGTGGTAACTGAGACAGTGTCAACTGAGAGTGCAGATTAAATACTGAAAGATAAAAGGGGCCAGGAAAACAAGAGAGAAATTTATCCCTATATGCACAACAGCTAGATGATTCAGTTAGGAATAAGACCTAGTTATTAAACCCTCTAGGATAACCAGGGATAAATTTTCAGGAAGTATTTTGAAGTTAAAAAAACAAAAACCCAAACCAAACCAAACCCAACAACAAAAAACCAATGAAACAAAACCAGGAGCAAGGATCGACTCCAGAAAACAGATCTGGCCCTCATGTGGTGTTCAGCAGCACAGATACACACACTCACACTTCCTGCCTGAGTTATATCAGTTTCAAAAATAGCCCGTGAAGGAAGATTCAGGCTATTGGAGCAACTTCTGCTTTCAGCAAAGTGGACTGAAATATCGAGCTGAGTTTATACCTCCATGTGTGATTTGAGGTACCCACATGTACAAAGCCCATCCTTCTGCTGTGAGCCCTGAATGGCATCAGTGCTAACTCACCTGGGTACCTGACAGAGATCTGCAGAGAGATGTAGAAAGAGAAACACCATTCACTTCAACTTGTCTTTATCCCTACCCCAAAAATAAGTGATGTGAAGGAAGCCTGCAGTTTGAATGTGCAGAGCTGCTTTTTTTTGCATCACCTTATTCAGGTATTTTAAACAGGCTTAGCTAAAATAATCACTTGAGCCTTTCTGACGACTTTGCAAGGAAGCCTTATGTGGCAAACTCTTAAATATCATCAGACAGCAGGCTGATTGTGTGCGAGCACACATTGTTGCCCCAGGTTGCAGATAACTTCCTGTGTTGAAACGATGACTTGGGAGCGATATCCTGGCAGACAAGGAAATATCAT
This sequence comes from Acrocephalus scirpaceus scirpaceus, assembly GCA_910950805.1. Lineage (NCBI taxonomy): Eukaryota > Metazoa > Chordata > Aves > Passeriformes > Sylviidae > Acrocephalus > Acrocephalus scirpaceus. Next base: position 61,206,616 of record OU383780.1, read on the forward strand.
CTTCCAGCCCTGCTGGGTCTTAGAGTAATCCCTGAGAACCCCCTTCAGCTGCCTGCCTGCGCTCAGCCAAGTTCTGAGGCACATTCAGGATGCATTAAACTCATTAAACTAAACGGCTGGATGGGTTTGGGTTTGCACAGCCAGCTGATTTAGTCATAGCTCCGGTGCTAACATACTGACCTGCCAGGAATGTTGCCTGCATAGGTATGTAATAAATGTACTTGGATGTGTTTAATCATACAGATATGATTTTTTTCTTTACCACCTTCTGCAGCATCTATCCTGTTCTCAATCCTTAGCTGTATCCCTTTCAAAAGAGGATAACATTTTGGAAGGACAAACATCCACATTTCTGAACACATAATCAATCCAAAATATGGCAACAGAACCATTAGTGGGCCAAGGTTATGTGCCCTTTTGAACAGAAGTAAATTCAAAATAGTCCCACGAAGTCAAGTCAGGGGAGAACTTACTCTCCCTGATAAATAATGTAATAAAATTGGCTGGGTGATTCATTGTGAACAGCTCAGTGAAAATATTATCTGTTTTGTATAGCCTTCCTTTTTCTTTTCTCCATATTCCTCTTTCTCTTCCTCATCCCCTTTTTAGCCTTTTTCCGCCCTGTGATGCCTCACAGAGAAGACCTAAGGACCAGAGTGGGACAGAGTGAGTGCTTTGGGAAGGATAAAAACAAGCCACTGCTGGGAGTGCAGGGGATGGTGAAACACCAATAATCCATACTGGTATCTGACATGGCTAGCAGAGGAAAGGCTCATTCCCTGTATTGTCTGAGCTCCTCAGAGTGCCCCTTGCCTGCAATATAAAATAAATAGATAAAATGCAGCTGCCAGAGGGAGAAGGTGACACTGATCCTGCCCTAAACAGGAGTCAGCCCTGTGCCCATCACTGCAGTGTCTGAAAGCAAGACACCAGTGCTGCTGCAGGACAAAGTTCATGGAACATCAAGTGTTGATAGTCTGTGCTCAGAGTCTGTAAATGTATGTACAAATGGGTCACATCCACAGCTGGCATCTGTCTGGCTCCAGATCTGGTCCAGTAAGTTTCTAAAGAGCAGCTCACGACAGACCATTGAAAACTTCCAAAGAGAGTCCCAGGGCACATGACAGAAATGGCCAAGTGGGACAGCGCAGCAGAAGAAAGAAATCCTGTGGGTTCATTTCTTTAAAGCACAGAAGTCATTAATCATTTCTATTCCTTTCCATTTGAAACAGCTGCCTGCCTGCATTTGCTAAGTAACTGCTTGCCTCGCTAAGTTGTGGGCCCCAGAATGCTCGTGCTTCCAGATATTAATGAACAATTTCCCTCCTTCCCTGTGTCAATGGAAGCACGTTTGCATTCTCAGCATCTGGCCTCGGCAGGGAAATAAAATTGTGGCGGTTCCACACTTTAGGAAGGCATTCATAAAAATTCCCCCCAGAAAAATCTTTCTTGCTGCTTATCTCCTCAAGCGAGGCTCCAGAAGTTCAAGAGCTCGGCGCGGAAAAATCTCAGCGCCCTTCTACCTGTCACCTGCCACGGAGGTGACAAATCGAGTTATCCAGGTAGGACAATGATCTCTCCTGTCGCGCTTGTCTGCTGCTCATCTCCTTGCGGAGCCGAGCGCCGTTTCCCAGGGCAGCCCGTCCCTTCCCGCGATCCCGGTTCCCATCCCGGCTGCGATGAGCGGAATGCCAGCCAGCAGGTGGAGACGCACGAAAGCAATCCCAGGGCACGGACGGGGCTGCCTTGACATCGCATTCCCAGAGAGAGCCCCGGCCGGAGCCGGAGCCAGAAAACATCGCCATCGGCCCGGTGGAGAAGTTCAGGACTGCACTCTTGGCTTGCTGACAGCGCCATGTGACGGAGCAGCCCCGGCACCCCTCATGTCTCAGTGAGTCGCGCAGGGAGGGAGGCAGGGATGGGATGGAGGGATGGATGGAGGGAGGGGCGCCGGGGGCTGACTCTGCCCTGACCCCGGCTCATTCAGTTTGTTCAACATTTCAGAGCTGCCTGTCAGCGTCAGCTGTGCCGAGCCATGCCGGGAGGGAGCCACACACGCTCCGGGCCGGGCGCATTCCCCGCCGCCCTTGTGCCTCCGCTCCCCCAAAATGCATCCCCGGCCGCTCGCTGCAAAAGCGCAGCCCGGGATGGGATGGAAAGGGCTCCGCTTCCTCTGTTCCCTTCGCAACTCCTCCCACCCAGCGTTTCCTCTTTCAGAGTGGAAACACCATTGTGGTGGCTATTTCTGAAGCGTCCCTGCCAAGCTCAGGAAGCGCGGAGGGATGCAGAAGTGTGAGGAGGGGGGGAAAGGGAGTTTGGGGGTGATTTTGGGGCTGGGGAAGCTATTTGCATGAGTTTGGGAGTTAATCCAGGGGTAATTCTGCATCGTCTTCAAGGCAGTGGTGAAATTTCTAGCCCTAACCTCTCTAGAAATGATAAGAAACCGCAGTGCCGGCTGTGCAGAATACCTGATTGCCTTCGGTGGAAATAGGCACACAGTGGAGCCAAGCCTAAATGCCGCGCCACAGAACGCTGGCAAACCCTTCCCCTACACCAAAAACGATTGCTCAGGGCTGTGAAAGGCAAATTTGAAGTGACAGCGCATGTCAGCATCCGCGTGGGGGTATGGAAAGAGGGAAGGAGGTGGTGCAAAATTAGCAGAGCTTTGAAAATTGCAGAAATCACCTGCAAACATTTTGGGAGGTTTCGGTGTTTGAACACATGATGTTCTGTCAGATTGAGCTCGTTGTGGAGATACCTGGGAGCACGGTGTCTTGTTTTACAGCTCCAGACCTCCCCCCAACATTTAATCACTCGTGGTAGGTTTATTGGAGTTTGTTATTTTTCCTTTAAATGAGAAAGGTTCCTCGAATCTTGAAAATCCAGTTGCGGTGTTCCAAAGGAAATGCACTTTGCAGCTTTTCCATCCTTTTGGATTCCTCTCCTCCCCCTCCACGCTGCCTCTTGCCTCTGGAGAGCAGAGTTTAAACATGCCCCTGAGGAGATAGCCTGCATGCAAAGTCCCCCAAACAAACACACTTCAGGAAGGGATTCACCCCAGTGTGCTTCCAAATGTGGAAACCGCATTCCAGCGGCACCCTTATCAACTGGTCAATAGCCGGGACGTTGAATGGACATTCCTCAAAGTGAAGATTATAAAAGCATGCATTGCTGCCCGGCAGTGATTCACCAGCTGCCCAAATCCCTCTGCCCAAGAGCATTTGAGCTCCAAGTGGCTCAGGCTGGGGACTTTGAGAACGGCTGTGCAGGGATCTGCCACAGTGAGCTGCAGAGCTCCCTTCAGGTGACTTCTGTGGTGGTGAAGAAGCCCTGTGTTCATCCAGCTCAGGTATTACTTTGCATTTGCTGTCCTTTTAGAAGTCTGTTATATCTTACCTTATAAATTATAATTAATTATAAGAGGTGTTTTCTTTAAAAGCTGTCTCTGATTTTCCACTCAGGTTTGCAGCACTGTGACATCAACGACTTCTGTGCTGTCACCCCGACAGAAAAACCAGAGGCCATGTGAGCAAGCTTGTCACACACCCTGCCCGACGATAAGGCAAGTATTCACCATTATTCTTTGACCTAATTTTTGGCTTGTAAATGACTGGGTCTAAATTCCCAGCCAGAGACTGAAGATATTGTTTATTGATCTATTGTATAGGGTTGCCTTGAAAGAGTTAGCACTTGTCTTAGGTGACTCACAGATTGCCCTGATGATGGATGTGTGCTTTGGTTTGCTCTCAGTGCATCTCTCCTGCCCTCTGTGTGCATACATGTCCATAAATACATAATATATAGATAAAATATATTTTTGCTTGCATGACATACCCTTCAGAGTCTTGATTTCTTTTGGGGATTGTTTTTTAAAGAGCCACTATCAGTCAAGCAAAAGTTACTGAGGCAGACAGAAAGAAACTACCGAAAGTATTTGAAACAGAGGACAGTTTATTATTTAGGGCAATGGGACAAGGGTGCAGGAGAGTGGAAATTCAAGTGCTGAATCATGTGGACATGCTTGGTATGTCGTTGGTAAATTGTTTAATCTACGTGGTGACTCAGTTCCTATGACAGGAGGACAAAGCTTAACAGCCTTGTTAATAAAGTAAAATAAATAAAATAAAATAAAATAAAATAAAATAAAATAAAATAAAATAAAATAAAATAAAATAAAATAATAAAATCTATGAATCCACATGAATGAATATGGACTGCAGACATGAAGATGATGGGAATTTACTCAGAATTTACCCAGTTTATCCCTCCCAGTCAGACCTTGCTGCTGGATATAATTTTGGGTCCTGCCTCTGTTGGAGATCTCTTAAAAGGTCTCTGTGGTACCTGTTCAAACTGAAATTAGGTCCTCATTGGGTTGTGACATAAAGCAATGGAATTAAACTAAAGACATAACTCCAAATGTTCAGTTTTTGGGCCAAACACCAACGTAGCTGTCCAAGGATAAAACAGGTCTCTAACAGGGAAGTGTTTGCACCAATCAAATGACAATAAATTAATTAATGAAGGAATTAATGAAGGAATGCAATTATTTGAAGGATCACTTCGAAAGATATTTTGGAAGAACCTAAATTTGCTATACAAGTCCTGTTCAGCTGCAGGCTATGAATCCTTAAGCTCTTTTTCCAGCGAGTATCAGGTGCTATTTAACATGAAATAAGGGTTTCCTTTCAATCTGAGGTTCAATTGCCCTTATTTTCTCTATCCCATCCTCAGCTCCCTGAGTCACAGGGATGCATCTCGTACCTGTCTGTGAATGGCAACATTTGGTTTGTGTTCCAAGCCTCTCTTCCCACAAGTACGTGGCGGTGCCGTGTAGAACGCGCATTCCCATAATCATTTCATATGTTTTCAGTCTTAAAAATAAAGTTTATATAATGAAAATACGATATAATTATACACATGGGAGTTCTGGTTTGGAAGGGGTTCAGCAGGATTCTTTGATAAAACAAGCCCCCGACCACAAGAGCTGCACGCAGTGATTTGACAGTGGAACATGTATAATCACTTACTCCAAATTAAAGGCAGTGTCACCACGGCAAGAGCAGCACACTGAGATCCCTTCTGTCACTTTTGGCCAACAAGTGGCAAATACTGTAAACCTAACCAAAAATGCATCCTCGAATAAACTCTGAGGAGCTTTTTAAAAAGGTGCTTGGGGGGGGTGAGTTATATAAGGAAATAGGAGTGCAAAATAAGGTTACTTTATGATAATAACTGAGCTCTCATCAGCCTGGTCCTTTTAAATTTTTTTTCTTTTTTTTCTGCACCAATTTCCAGTACCCAGAAATGGACATCATGAGCATTGTCAGAGAGAAAAATCATCTCATTAGACAGAACAGAGATGTCAAAATCTGTGAAGTTTGACTCCTTATGGTTTGGGTGAGATCTGCAACTTGGTGTTCCTGCCAACGTCTCTCCCCAAAGCACATGAACCTTTTTTCACTGCACCAAAACTGCCCCTTTGAGCAGAGAGTTCGTGGGCAAGATGCTCCACGGGTACAGGATTCTGCAGCTGCACTGAGAGCAGCAGGGATGATGCTGATTTACACCAGATACGGATCTGGTTCACAGCATGTCTCAGTCTGAATTCACAAAGCATGGAGTAATGTGAAACGAGGAAGTGACTTTTGTGAAAAGCATTTTGGAAAGGAAAACCAAAAATGATGGATGTACCACTGGGGCAGAGGGAGTGGAGCCCGCCTCAAAGAAGACCTTGTAGAGCTGCCAACCTTCCCACAAAATGTGCTGCTGCCCTCAGAGAGGAGGGGGAGGTTTCCCCAGGACAAATGCAGCCACACCAAGCACCCTCATAACCACTCTGCAGATATTTTTATGTACCGTCACACATCAAAACCAGGCAGAGCTTCCAAAACGTTTGAATTTGACCCATCGCTGATTAATGGAAGGAGGAGAAGGAGAATGGGTGGGAAGAATAGTCATTGTGAGCTGCCATAACACTGGGCAGCAAGCCACGCTATTCAACACATGAGACAATACATTAAAAAACAAAACTCTCTTTTCAGGGGCCTTCTATATATATCAAGAGCTTGATTCACAGACCACTGAAGTTAATGGGAATCTTTCCTGTGACTTTAACCAGCTACTGGCCCTGCTATTACGAAAGAGGAGTTAATAAAATTTTGCACTTGGTGCCTCAAGGTTAGAAAATTTCAAGGTTGAAACTAATTATTCAGAATGCACACTCGTTTTGCCCACCTGTCTGTCGTGTGTTTTACTGTTGGAGCTATTGGCATGAACCAATGGCGGAGAAAAGATTTAGCAAAAGACAAAATATGCACATGATGACAAGAAAAATAGTTAATAATTTATGTTCCACCTGACATTTAAAGCTCTGCAAACATTATTAGTTGGGGGGTTGGAGGAGGGAGATCTGATTTTTGAATATTGGATACCTTTTTATAGCTTCTTTCTGTTTCTTTCCCTCTGGAAGCAATTAGCTCAGTCATATTACAAACCTTATGTCTTCAGCTATGCCAGTGACCGTACTGCCATTCCAGTTAAATGTGCAGCAGGCCTTTGTGAGGAGCAGCCTCGTTCATTTCAGTGGGAGTTTGGGATGGGGAGAGTAAACCACCCTCTTCCTGATCCAACCCTGCAAATGGAAAAGGTGACCCTCCTCCTTCTGCCATGACTTTGTTGGAGGTCCTGCCTCCACCAACCTGCTGGCAGAGAAGGCAGTACGAAACTTTCCAAATTACTTAGCTGTGCAAAGTTAAATTCTCAGGCTAATTAGAGGAATTAATTTCTCCTGGGGGCTGTAATAGATTTTACCCAAGTTATCTCATCAAGAAGAACAGAGCTGTGAGGATACCTGGGACAACTCGCTGTTTCCACAGGCAAAGAGGTGCAGTCACCAGGGAAATGGAAAACAATTCCTCATTCCCACTCAAAGGCATTTCCTCCAGCATGTCCTTGCACCAAACTTCTGTAGATACACAAGACAGTCATTAGATCCTTAGACCTGTTCAGCAAAGCTCTCCTGAACAAGCTTAAACTCTCCATAAAGCTCAACAGTTTTCCAAATAATCTTAACCAGGCATTTCCATTTTGCCAAGGGCTTCCCTGGCATGGCTGGAGTGTATCCCACAGTATTGCCCTCTGACTTTGGGAATCTGAAGCTGCAGCTACACTGATCCCACCAGATCAGCAGAAACACTTGAGTTCTCCTTCACTGATCACTTCTCTCTTATATTTGTGACCTCATCAATAGAAAATTGATATTTAAAGTCACCAAGGATCAGGACTAAAGACATTTGTGGAGCAGAGCTTTGTCAGCGAGCCAGTCACAGCTCAACGATGTTCTGGTGTTTCCACAGTACAGGAAATGCTTGTATCACTTTTCCCCTTCCTCTCACATGTAAATGCAAGCAGATTTAATATCCTGGACACTTCCATTTGGTAATGTTGGCAGAAAGTGACGCTGCTGACCTGAAGTGGTTGGTTGACACTGGAAATCAAATGGCAGCAGCAAATTAAGGTGGCACTAGAGTTACTGTAAATATTGTCATTCCTTCCACGGCAATATGTGCCAGTAAAGAAAAAAGTAATTCTCCTCATCTTACTTAATGTAAATATCACAAGGATTATGTCTGTGCTTCATCCAAGAACTGCCAGATTCAGCAGTTTCACTGTGTAAGACAGGAAGAGTTCACATCTCATTGAATTCCACACTTATGTACCCCTGAAATACCACAGATGTAGATATTGTCACTTTTTACTTTTCATGGCACAAAGGTTTTTTCTTTTATTGTGACTTTTCTGTTTTTCTGAAAGGCTTTTTTCCTCTCATTTTTTTGAACTGGAGAAGAAATGTTTAATCTGTTTTATCTCCTTGTTTAGGGCCAGCAGTATCTCCTCACCCAAAAGCCAGTGCTGAGGTGCTCACTATGTCCAACTGACTTCTTTTCTCTTATTCAGGTAAAGGTCTCAGCATGTACTGAAGTTTAAACACAAACTTCAGCTCAAATTGGGGTGCTTTCCAAAGCAAAATCCTAAATTACTTCTGCTAAAAGTTTTTTTTGGGAAAAAAAATGTAAGGAGGAGCCCAGATAATTGCTGTGAGCAGTAGATCCCTGGAGAAAGGCAAACAACCTGGCTCCCTATTGACTTTGCCTGGGTCAAAGGGAAAAGTTGAGTCACTGGCTTCTGCTTACATTTTTTCTTTCATCTTATTGATAGCAGGAATATGAGTCCAGCTCTCCAAGGTTTTCTGTCCCAGTTCCTCCCTTCGCTCGCCTGCCTTCCCAAGAGCAGTCCATTTCCTCTCTTTTATCTTACACTGCAAAACTTTCAGCTTTGCACCTTGAAGAGGCTCGGGCTGACTCTGTGCAGAGGTAATGGCTGGTTGAAGGAAGAGCTGGATGCTCATTTATAAAAAAAAAGCATTTTGGCACACGAGTAGGTAAAAGGGTTCCAGCCACATTGCAGGAAAAACAGGCATTTTCACTCTTCCTGTTTTTCGGTGAGTCCTTGAAATAAATGATTTGATATTTGGAAAATAAAGAGGCATCTACAGGAACATCTCTGCTTCAAGAGCTGCCTGGATGGGGATGGCTGCTGCTGGTGAAGTGTGGAAGTTTCACGATTGCCTTGTGCAATTTGGCCTCGTGATTGCCAATAATGGTCAGGAGGAAATGCTCAAGACATCAGCAGGACTGTGCCCGGATGCCTGGTGCCACAGCCAGGCCCTTCCAACCCAGCTCAGCTCTGCTGTGGTGCTCCAGCACGGTCTCCGTGGCTTTTCCTGGGAAGTACGTGGGGCTTGTTGGATGTGGAGCCACAGGTGGAGGTGAGACAAAGCTGCAAGTCCTGAGCAGCCCCACACACACCCACTGCACAGCCAGCCAGGCTGAAGCTCCAGTCCCCAGCCTCCTCCATCCATCTGCTCTGTCCATCCCTTTTGACTTATCTCTTTTTTAGAGGCGGCGATTATGCGCAAATCCAATGAGTCTGCTCCTTCGGGTCCATTAATTATTACATTCCATTTACATTTTCTGTTTACTTTTTCCCCTTCTCTATGGAAGCTATTGAAGGTCTGACGATTCAGAATGCTCTGGGAACACTATGTGGCTTTCCTTCTTGTTTGCCCATTGTAACGGAGCTCATTTTTCAGTGGAGGTTTCCCATTATTTCCAGGAAAAATGTGGTCAAACCCATGTACTCCCAAACCTTTTGATCTCCTGAATCCTCTTCATATCCCAGATAAAAAAGTCAGTGATTAAGACAGAGTTCCTAAAAGGACACATAGTCAGGTTTCCCTTTGACCAAAATGGTTTCCCAGTGAATCAAACCTTTCTCAGCTCAGGGGGGGCTCGACAATGGGCCCTGAAAAGATGGATAGAGCAATTGTCCTGCTTAGTGATCCACGAAAGGAAAGGGGTCCTCAGCGAAGGCAGACCTACACTAAGTCTGACCTGACACTGCAGGAGTAAGACAATGAAAGGTCAAGGAGACTAACGAGAGGAAAAATGCAGACAATGGGTGCCACAGCCAGCACACAGCCCCTGCCACGCAGACTATGGGGCAGCAGCCTTAACTGCCTCAGACATGTGAAGGGCAACTGAAGCGGAAAGAACTTGAAGTTTCCTTCTTAAGAATTGTGGCCCAGCACCTCCAGGATTTACCCAGGCCTCACAGAGAGGTCAAAGTGATGCAGCTAGGCCTGAGGTGAATGAAAAATAAAGATTATCTAATTGGGGAGGAGAAGAAAAAAAAAAATAATATAGACATGTTTTAGACCAGACAAAAAAGGGCAGCTACTTGACAGTTGGGATCTGCAGCGAGTTCCCAAGGCATTTTGCGGGAGGAACCCCACAAAAAAGAGAAAGCTTTTGCCTAATTATTTGGAAAAAAAGCCCCAACAACTCGATATTGATGTATGTGGGACTTGCAGCCATCATATTTTTCTTCTGTGTGAACAAAGGATTCGTAGTTTACACTATCTGGGGCTCAACTGAATTTCCTTCAAGCACCCAGCAATTGTTTCTTTCTGTGTGTGAAAGAATCCTGGTCCTTGTCATCTGTCTGGAGACAAAAGGAGGAATCTCTGTGGCTTCTGCAGGCATCCCTGTCCTCAAAGGCATCCCCATTATTATTTCTTTGTAGCTGGGCCTTGCCCTCCTGGAGCAGCCCCTTCCTCCTTAGGTCAGACCCAAGTGCTGCTTTTGAATGTGTACACCAAACAAGGAGCTCTTTGGTTAACAAATAACATTTTAAAAGGTTCAACAGAGGGCCCAGAAAGAAAGTCTACCTCAGTTATATTTGTCATAATAGCTGAATGTTTTTTCCATTCTAAACCACATTTTTTTCATCTTTTCAGAGACCAGATCTTTCGACAGCAGACTCGAGCATTGAGGTTTGTCAGAGTTATCATTTCTGTGGCAGGAACTGGCAGGTGGAATAGACATTTTCTTAGCCATGAAAGCAAAATAAAGCAGTATTTTAATATTTGACAGATTCAGGTAAGAAGGCTTGCTCTTCTTCAGAGCTTTGCACAAAAATTGCACTTCCCTAACATTGCTAAAATCGGATATGGCTGCAGAGAGAAGGAATTGGAATGGTAGTGTTGGTTAGAGGATGGCACGTGGAAGTTAAACAGTACACCTGGATTTTATTCCCAGGTCAATTGCTGGCTTGTTGTGCGATCCCAGACAAAGCCCTAGAGCCCCTTCGGACTCATCTTCCCTGCCTGGAAATTAAATCCAGTTTCTTAAGGAACTTTTTGGATCTTGGGTTAGAGGTGCAGCAGATTATTACTTTCACCTTTGTATTCTACCCTATTATCAAAAGGAAGTGAAAATTTAAGAAGCCTGTTTTGGGTCGAGGAATGGTGTGAGTTTCAACTGGCATCAGGCAACTAATGAAAATTACCACTGAAGAGTAAAATACTTTTCCTTATTCTGAGATGATGGCTGAATCAAGCCCAAATTCTTTTAAAAGCCACCTCAATTGGAAACTATTAGGTAATTTCTTTGGAGAGTGGGGAAGGGGGCAGACGATATTCCTTCTACAATTACGGAGCCTTCTAGAAATGAAACGATCTCTCTGCATTCCAGCGGTGACCCCAGCCATGGATGAAAGCTGAGTTTCCCATCCCACCTCTTGTTTTAAGTTTCCACCTGTGTAACTCTGCGTTGTGGCCATTAACTCTCTAGGGCCCGTAGGTGAGCACAACACTGAGAGAAAAGGAAAGGTGGGGCTCTCCTTTGAGGAACCGGGATTCCCAGGGTTAACTCCATTTGTGCTGGAAGGAATTCCCCTCCAGATCAAATGCTTAAGTGGTGGGTGCTCACAGAACCTGTGGGGTGACAAAAACGCAGACGGGGAGGGAAGAAGGGATTTCTGCTGTGCTGGAGGGGACGATTTGTGTGAAAAAAGAGAAACCATGAATGTGTGGTTGGGCCAAGCCAGCCTGGCCTGGGGGCTCCTCAGGGCTTCAGGCTGGGCAGAAGCACCAAGAGCTGAACCCTGGCTCTGAAGGCAGCAGCTAACCCAGGTGTGAAACCCCAGCAGATCCCTCAGGGGGTGGCAGGCACCGGTGCCAGGCTCTGTCCCCCACCCTGGGCCTTTTCCAGAGCATTTCCCATCAGGTAGAGCTGTTCCATCCAGCCTTTTCCTGGCTGCTCAGCCCAGCCCAAATTTTAGCTGCCACAAGTGCTGCCAATGTGATTCCTGCCTCCAGACACGAGGTGGGTGCATAACTAAGGCCCAGTGAATCATGCCTGGTTTTTTCCAGTGGCTTCAGCTCAGGCAGAGGAATGAAGGGCAGCTGAAGTGTGGTGGGACTGCTCCCACAGCACGTGCCTGTTATCTCCATTTTTCAGATTACATTCAGACACCTCACAAGACCTGGAAGGGGATGGTAGCTCTTCTAATCATCCTGCTAGTCAAGGTTTTACAATGTGTTTTTGTGGTAAAAAAAAAATAAACAACATGACACAGGTGCAATTGACTGCAAAATACCAAATAAATCTGGGCTCCTTCTCTGTAGCTGATAAGGACCCCTGTGAAGCTCCTTTCTGATCATCACAGGTTTTTAATTGAGTTTAATTAGCCATTAAAATAATTTCCCGATGTTTATAGCCGATTTTCCCTCGCTGGAACATTTTAAATCAAGATGATAACATTTTCCAAAAGGTATGCTCCAAATCAAACAGGGATTGACTCCAGGGGGCTCGGGAGGCTGATGCACTCACAGCCATCCCTTGCAGCCTCTTCACTTCCAAGCAGGTGATGGGAATCACTGTGGTTTTTCCATGCAGGATGCTGGGGTGAAGGAACAGGGTGGGATGAAGTGGGAGGCTCCACTGCCCCCCAGACTGGCAGGATCACAGTTCCTTTAAGGGGTTTGTGTCAAGGAATATTGTCAAAAGTTTGCCAGAAGCTCAGAAATCCTTAAAATTAATGTACCAGGATTTTCTTTGTTGGTTCAATGTTCATTTTTCTTATTTCCAAATTCCTCCAAGGCATATTGAGCATGAAATGAAGACCCACTAAATTATTTCTTAGAGGTGAAGGGCTACAATCTGTAATATATTCCAAAAACTTGGTTTCATTTCTCACCAGGAAAGATTTTTTTGTTTTTGTTAATCTAAGTGGAGATTTGCTGCATGGAGCCCCAATTGTAACATTTTATCCCAGTTGGATCTGAGGATACTGAGCATTTTGCTGTATGAAGTCATAAATTTGGGGCAGATACTGCAATCAGTCTGCTCTAGGCTCCCAGTGATGTCAGTGTGAGTGCCATATCTAGGTCAGCTACAAAATTAGGTAATTTTTTACAGAGGATGCATTCTCTCAGAATATGTTATGATTTGCAGGCCTCCCCCAAGGCCGTGCCCCAAACATTTAGTGAAGCAATGTGCAAATCCAGTTGTGTTTCATCCAAAAAGGAGGAAGCCATGGCAGCCACTGACTCTGCAGTTCCCCTCTGGTGTGCAAGGAAACAAAGAGTGCAAGTTTCCCTCCAGCTGAACACAGCTACAGTAATTGCTTCAATAACACAACGTCCTCCACCAGCTTTTGGCCAATACCTGGCATTAATAACCCTGTCAGGATTTCCCTGATGAATGAGGAATAATTCATGCCAATCAGACAGCCTGTGAGGTGGCCAGTGCCATATTAACCAGCTCAGTCCTTCTCAAATATCCCCTGACACTGTGGCCCTTTGTGGAAGGACGAGACCAAGCAGGACAGTAAAAATTGCTGTGTAAAGGTTAATTACTCACATGCCTGCTCATTCTCACCGTTACCATTTGGTTCTCTTTCATCTCCCTGCTTGAATTTGCTGTTTCCTTTGCTCAGTTCTCAGCTTGCCCCTTTCCTTGCTCTTTTTTCTCCGAGTACAGCTCATCTCTCATTACTGATCCACCACTGCTGATATCTTACAATTCTTTAGCACCTTCCACTGAGTTATTTTGACTTTTTTTCCCCTGTGTACAAACACACAGAATGCCTCAATAACCTCTGTGAGTAAGGATGGCTCTGCCTGCTTTTCCATGTAGGTCAGCTCCACCGAGCTGGGTTACAGTTCATGACTTGCCCAAGGTTACACAGGAAATGTGTGGCAGAACTCGGAATGGAAACCAGATTTCGCGCTCTCCTGCCTTAACAACAAGGTTATCCTTTCTCTTTGTGATGCTTTTGGGCAGCCCGTATGGATCCACACATATGTTTCAAATGAGTTAAATTTCCATGAACTTGGTGCTTCGAACAAAAGTGGGCGGATGGACGGCGGGAGGGGCTGAGTTATTGGGAAATGGCAGGAGCTGCTGGGAGATTTGCATACCTGGTCACAGCAGTGCTGCACAGAAATAACTAATTGATTACATGCATGATGGTAGGAACCGTGCCTGCAGTTTTCTGAGAGCTTGGACCCCAATTCACAGAAGGGTAACTGGAGAAAAGAAGTTAAAAGAAGTTTAATTTGATGCACGTGCCTGGTGAGCACGGGCTCGAGCCACAGAGGGTGCTGTAACTGGGCTGTGTGCAGCCCACAGACCTTGCTGGGCACATGGTCACCCTGATAAACCACCCTAAAATGTGTTCCAATTTGCATTTTTCCTTCACTGAACTAAGCAGTGAGGGAAATTGCCTCTCATGATGCCCTTTAAGAAAGCAGGTGGGTATGTTCACCACTCTCTTTTGTGTGATTTGTCCATCCTGCCTTTTTAAAGCAAGCACTGTGAGGAAGTATGGGGACTTTTAGGGCTCTTTCCATTTGCCAGTGGCTTGGAAACAACCCCAGGATGAAAACCGAACCTCCTGATGACTGGAACTTTATTAAGTAGAAGTGCTAAGAGATGGGATGCTGAGCAGTGGCACAAAGAGACATCCTCAGTGCGAGCATCCCCTGAAGAACCCGGCACAGAACTCCAGATGCTGCTTGCCAAGATAAAAAGGTATGGAAATCTGCATCTAGAAAACTCCAGTGAGTCCTGTCTGAGGGGCAGCTCTTCCCCCAGCCAGACAGAGTAATTGCCAAATACTCAGGTGTAAATCAGCAAATGATGTGTGTGTCCCTGGTGCTTCCAAGCCTGTAGCTTCCAAGGTGGCAAGAGACCACGTTTTCATTTGCAGCATGTCTGGGACAGATAGAAAAGCCTGAAGGTCTTCAGAGCTGGGTTTGTGGGGTTTTTGCTTCATTGACCCCGTTCCTCGCTGATTTGATAATGAGAGAAAAGTGTGCTGTTAACAGCTCCGGAGCAAACGTGCTGCAAATTTAGGGAAATGAAAAAATCTTTAACAAGAATTGAAAGGAAATCATTGATTTACGGCAGGAGCTTCAGCTAAGCGTGGATTAATTAAAAAGCAATGCGAAGATGAGCACGGGTCAAGAAATGAGCAAAAGATTGAATTTTGCCAGGAGCAGGCTCAGGCACGTGGGTGGAGCGATGATAACACCTGGCCATCTGCAGAGGGGGGTGAAAAAAATAATCCTGCTGGCAAAGGCTGAAGTGTTACAAGTGAAATGCAACCAGCAAAGTGTCAGCAGCTGGTCTGGAGATGCTGCTCACAGGGAAACACAGACATTCTCTTACATCATCCCCCCACAGGTGTGGTTTTGGTCCTATTTATAGGGCCAAGGTAATCGGGCAGCGCTCCACAGCCAACATGTTTTGGGAGTTATAACAGATATCTCCTGGCACGGGGCAGGGAAACACAGAGGCAGGGATCTGTCTCCAGCTCCAGGGGTGGGAGCAGCAAGGAGAGGGCAGCTCCTGGCAGTGCCCAGGCACCCACAGCCCTGCAGAGTGCCAGGGCGTGTCTGTGTACACACACGCAGCTCCCAGTGGGATAGACGGGGAGCAGGGAGGCGTGGATCACGCATTCCCACTGCAGGGAATGAAAATGGTACCGTTTCTGAAGGTGCCAGGGTGTGTCCATGTACACACACACAGCTCCCAGTGGGATAGATGGGGAGCAGGGAGGCATGGATCACACATTCCCACTGCAGGGAATGAAAATGGTACCGTTTCTGAAAGCGTGGGTTCATTGTCATGTCACAGTGATGGTGGTTTCACTTTGTGGGCTAAACATTGGCTTTCTTAATTATCCAATCCATTTAATTTGTGAAGGGGAGGATTTTATGGAGGCAGATATTGCGGCTGTGCTGGTGAGGCAGTAATAATTCAGAGCCACAGTTATGAAGTGCTGTTTAGTAGTGGTGGGTTTAGACTTTTGGTTATTGTGTGCATTTATTTTTCTTTATGGCTTTGCAATTATTTATATTGGTAACAGGGAGTTTGTGAACACAACTCCATCGTTGTGCTCATGTGAAAGAACGATATTGTT
Source organism: Acrocephalus scirpaceus scirpaceus (assembly GCA_910950805.1). NCBI lineage: Eukaryota > Metazoa > Chordata > Aves > Passeriformes > Sylviidae > Acrocephalus > Acrocephalus scirpaceus. The sequence goes on from OU383780.1 coordinate 61,222,450, forward strand.
TGCAGAACAATTATTTGGAAGGGTTTTTTTTCCTCTAAGCTACCTTGTCATTCAAACATAAACATTGTAATGGGAAAACGGGGAATTACAATTATTAACTAAGGGATTGTGTTTTACAGAGGGGAAAGAGTGACAGTGTGTTCCAGCTGTTCACCCAGATGTTCGTGTCATCCTCACTTCTCCAGTAGAAATCTGCCATCCCAAGTCCCTCTGCAAGCACAGCAAAAAATGTAATTCTTGCATTTTCAACCCTTTGCACCCTGTTAACTTATCCCCATGCCAGTTCCCAGCAGCTCTTGATTGCTACTGGAGTGGCACAAACTTGGCAGAGAAATGCCAGGATAAACAACTAGAGGCAAGAGATCAAAATCTCCTAAAAGGTGTAGAAGCACGAGTCCTGGTGAAAATCACTGGGATTCAAAACACCATCCATTAACTGCCATGGAGAGATCCAGCTCTGGATCCCCAAAAGAGGGACATTTTTATCGAGGCAGCACTTTCCTGGAGGGGAACAGTCCTGCCCTGCGGCTCCTCTGCTTCAGTGGAAGTGAATTAACTTCCAGAAATTTCAGTCTTCCCTTTGCCATGTCCTGCTGCAGGCGTTGTCCTCAGTGCCCTTAAAAATATCTTCCTTTAGCCATTAGTCTTTTGGAATGATGAGGAATTGCAACAACCCTTCAAAACAGCATCAGACTTCAGTGCTCTTCCTCCCCCACCCACAATCTAAAGAACCAGAATTAGGATTCTCAAAGAACCCTAACTGGAAGAGTACCATAATGGTGGGAATTGAGGGGGAAAAAAATGAAAGGGGAACTTTTTGTGATCGGTTTAACTCAGCTAGCAAAAAAAAAAATCATTGCTCACTGAACTCATCTTGAACATTTTCTCCTTGAGTGGAGGATCCCAGCAGTGGGAAAGAAAAAGGCACTTTTGAGAGCAGTGGAGGGAAGTTTACACAGATGGTATGAGAGAACTGGCATTGTGCTGGGAGATGTGGTGGGCCAGAGAAAAAGCTGCCCTAAATAGAAGGGACGAGATGCTGGGTTTAATTTAGAAATGCTATTGGCATTTTTTGTTACTGGAATGAAGGGAGCCACGAGTCTGCAAATGAAACAACCCAAACCCTTCACCACAACCATGGAGTGTAGCAAAAGTGCAGCAGCTTGGCATTTGCAGGCTTTGATATTTTCTTCCTTTGTCTTGCCAGCTTCTGGGGTGCTCTCTCACCTATTTAGTTACTTCAAGATAGCTTTTAAAGTACAAAATGTCAGCCTGGGCTGACGCTGCAAAGATTTTTCCAAAATTCCAGCCATTCCTTTGGTTTAGCAACTGCAAAGCTCTTGCAACTGTTATCATTTGTGGTGGTCACAAGGAAGTGACATTGTCCAATAAAATCCCCACCACAAGTCAAGCTACTTAGCAAGGACATAATTTAGACCTTGGTTTGACAGCTTTTTTCCCTGCTCCATGTGAATTGACCACGTTCAGTTGTTTGTTAGATGCATTTGGAGCTGCCTGAGGTTTTCTAACAGTACAAGAGAAAGTGGTCCCCAACATGCCATCCTTCTCCTTGCTCATGAGAATGCACTCCCTTTAAAACTACTGGAAGAACAGAGAAATATGGTTAGTAACTCCTTGATAAAACTGGATTAAGATTTTGTTTTATTTATGTTAGCAGTAATCATTGTGGTTTAGTGGCATTTGAAACAGCTGGAACCTTCTGTTTCAGCTGGTGTTTTGATATGTCATTTTTGCTTGGACTTTGGTCCTGATTTTCTGGTCTGTGTGAAACAGGCAAACCATTTATGTATCTCAGAGGAGTGCTTTTAATTTAGGAATTTAGGGAATTATCGAGGGTGGTTATTTTAATCTCTGCCACTCAGTCACTAAGGGCTAGGTCAGAAAGCAGATTTAGGAATATAAATTGGTACAGGAGTCAAATTCAGGTACTATTCCTGCAAGCTACAACCAAAGCCCAAAAACCTTGTTTGAAGCCTCTGCATTTTGAAGTCCAAAGGCACCTGAAGCTTGATAAAATTCAGGGAGTAGATCATCTGTATGCCCAAATCCTCCCTCGGTGGAGGAATCCAGCTGGGAAAGGGAATCCTCCACGACAATGCCACTGTCACCTGAGTTTAGTGCCCAGGGCTGAGTGGATGCCTGCATGTGCAAAACTGCAGAACGTGTAGGTGGAGCATCTTTAGCTCCAGTAAATTGGAGCTGCTGTAGAACAACCAGGGAAAAGCCTTGGGAGGGCTGTAGGGGCTGCGGTGGCCGATTAGTTTAACTCCCCTGGGTGTGTTACCAACCCAAGCAGCAGATTAGATGTCAAGTTTGTTGTACAGCGGGATAAATTCCCGGGCTTTTCGCACTACTCCTTATCTCCTGAAAGCACCTGCCCCCCGGGCAGGGCTTCCAGGGTAATTTGAGTGTGAAAGGAAAACATCAGAAGCTGTGGCAGAGACCCAGCAGCTGCCCAAAGTAACCCTCCGCCTTGGCTTCCAGGCTGCAGAGCCCAGAAAACTGCAGATTTCATAACCGAGGGTAAAGTTTTCGAGGTTGGAATCTCTGGAGGTTGTTTTGCGGGGCAAAATTTCCCTGTGAATCTCCAGAGGATCTGAGAAAGTCTGAAAAGAGAGTTTGGAGAAAAGCAAATATGACCTTATCTGGTGCTGTGCAGCAAAATGTTGGTCACAGTCTGTGATTTCCAAGTTAAATTGTCTGGGAAAATGGGCTCGAGGGGTGCCAGCAGTAGTAGGAAATGCTGTGCAGGTTATATCATCATAAATGCAGAGTTTAATATTCATCATATTTCGTTTTCATGTTGTTCTGTGTCTCTGTAATACACTCTTCCCCACACTTTCTGTATAAGGACTGTCAGAGGAAAAAAAGAGACTGAAATCTCATCTCTGTTGCTTGTGAAGGATGTGGGACATCCAATAATCCAAATAAATAATAATTTAAATTAAAAAATCCAAAATAAAAACGATAACAATAACAACAATATAATGTTTAGGACATTCAAAAGCAATAAGGTCTCAGTCCTACAAGGAAGCAGGTTGGGATTCAAGCATATGTAGAGGTTTCCATCAAGAAATATGGGTTGAAACACACAAAAAGCTCTAGGACTAGAAAGAAACACATCTTTATTTGGTTTATGTGTTCTCTGGTTATTACGAAGGATTTACATGAAACATTAAAAGGCTCAGCCCTGACCAGGCAGAGGCTGGAAGGTTGGCACAGAGGGAAGCAACCAAGAGGAAGTGCAGATAATGCCTCAGCTGATACCTGCTGTCTGTGCAGATGGTTAATAGATAACGCCTGCGGAGATAAATTCTTCCCAAACCAACAGAATCCCTTCTTTTCCGTGCCCTGCAAATGGTTTCCCTTGTTGGGGTCCTTACAGCAGCTCCTGACAACATCAGTGCTCTGCAGGGGAATCCCCTGGATCCCTCCTTGGTGCATTTCAAGGCTCCTCCAGCCCGGAGCACTTGGGTTGGTTCCTGCAGGTGCCTCTTGTCTTTCAGATGCAAACTTGGGAACTTTGCTGCCCAAGATTTTGTCACTTCGAGATTTGGCTGCAGTGAAGCCATCCAAGGCAGGGCAGAGCCTGTACGGATGGATGGAGGAATGGCTACACAACTCTCTTTCCGTGTTGGGAGCCTTAGGTCCAGGGGTAATTTATGCCTGTCCAGCCCCAAAGGCAGATAATGAACATGTGTTACATTTGCTGTGTGAATGCCGAGCTGTTAAAGAACAGCAGGCTGTAATAAAACTCCAGGAAAAGCCATATCCTGCTGTCATTTCATAATGGACATGAAGTTTGACCATAGCACAATGTGGGGATGTGTGGCAACTTTTGCACAGGACTAGCTTGGAGGGACTTTTTGGATAATGCATTGAACATCTTCAGAAAGTGAAGTTAATGAAAAAATGCTCTGAGCAAAGCCCCGTGAGATCCAGATTTTTCCTTCTCAGGGAATGTCCTATGGTTGAGTTTTATTTCCACTCCTAATGAAAGCAATAAAACAATCCAGAAAGCTATTACAAAGCATGATTATGAATACAGTAATTGTTGGTCAATCAAGTGATTTCTTTGAATAAAAGCAAAATATTTAATTTAGATGTCAACTTGAAATAGTATGGAAAATAGGGGGAAACGTTTTGCAATGTAAAATTGAAAATGTCGTTTTGAAAACGCAGCAACATTCAATTTTCAGCAAGCCAATTCTTTGGCTTTTCTCTTCAAAAGGAACATTAGTCAAGCTCATCACTGTTAGGCAGATGTTTTGTTTTCTTGAATTGGCAGTTTCTGAAAGTTTAAGTGTAACTGACTTGTATGTAAAATACCAAAAGATACCTTGAAAAGGTGATGTAATCCCAAGGAGTTAAAAGTGTTGCTGAGAATCTACGCTACCCAAAAATACCAGAAAGAATCCTACAGGTAAAGGCTTGAATTTTTTTTTTCTTGGTCAGAAATATTTGTATGGATGAAATTATAACGAGGATCAGAAAAGGATTAAACAATTGCACTGATTTTTTTTTTCTGTGGGTCTAGAACTTCTGTTTATAAGCTGGTAGTTTTTTTTACCCAAGCGGAACGAGCCAGAACATTGCGTCACTTTTATTTTCACAGGTTAACTCTAAGAAAGCCCTAAAATATTTTCTGGCCAACTGCAACGGTATCCTACGAGGAGCAGGCGCTTGCTGGTGAGCTAAATTCTGTTCTCTGGTCAAGTCCAGCTGCAGCTGTTTGGGATTTTAGCCATTGATTTGCATGGCAGCCTCGTGTAGCGCTGCTCCCTAGCGCTTGGCAGCCGGAGAGAAATCCGCCCCGATGACACCTGTGGGAAGCTGCTCTTCTTGGGGCCGCAATTAAGCTCCACGGTAGCTTTTGGGAATCAATGGGAATTAAATGCAGATAACAGGCATTAATGGAGCATTTGTTGGAAATAATTTAAATGATGTTTGGTGGTGGCTTAGTTAATGGAAATTAACGACTAACTACGGGTTTGGGTAGGGGCAGAACTGCTGGAATGCGGCGAAAGTCAATACGGGCAGTTCCAAATGGCAGAGATAAGGAAGTGCTTATTGATATTAGTGATCTTCAATATTTTCCATTGCAACTACAGCCTGATTCAGGCCACGTCGCTGTGGTCTTCACCCAGAGTGCAGGGGAAACAAATTGTTAATGATATTGTAAATGCAAAGTGTCACTAATCTAGTAACTTGCTACGCTGGGTATTGAAATAATTAATGCAGCAGATCATTCTTAATTATAGTCTTGTATTTGCAGACAAACCGAAACTGAGGCTGGTATTGATTAAAAGAGGTGCCATACTGCAGACTTTCCTAACCCTGTAACTATATTGTTCTTGAATTTCATACAGTGTAGCTTAGAGTTTTACATCTGATTTGAATTACTTGAATGTCTTAAAGATCTGTGTTCCAACCAGATGTGAGAAATGGCTTTGGTTTGGAAAGTTTCAAGGAAGGACCACCAAATAATGAGGGAAAAAACAACTCTCTATTATTTTCCCCCTACACCTCAGTGGAAAACATAAAAAAAAAAAAAATAGTATCCCAATTTACTGATATGACTTGGGATCCTGTCAGGAAAATGTTCCTTACCTGCAAAAATCTCTTTATCTTTCTTTCCAGCCCAAGATTATATACTGAACTTGATAAACCTCTGTAACTGAGAGAATTAAACATTTCTACACATAGTAACACTATTTACTGTGCTTTATGCATGTTCTGTCACACAGCCAACACTTTAACTAGGCAGAATTTCTCTAGTTAAGCACTGCTGGCTTAACTACAATGATTGGCTGTACTCAGAGAATACACATAGCCCAGTTAACTGTACTAAAGCCACAGACTTTTTTTTCTCTTTTTCTTGTCATTAAACTTCCAGATATTTTTTTAAACTCAGGGTTTTTTTTTTTTAAATACCTGAAGTATTCAATTCAATATGAAGACATTACCTCTTTAACAGGAAGCTTTGTATATAATTTCCTGTAAGGAATCTGATCATGTGCTACATCCGCACCACATTTTGTTTTGTTGTCTGTACTTGAGGGAAGTACTTTATCTCTCAGAATCGATTTTCTTTTGCAAAGTTATATGATAAAGATTAGAAACGTTCTGGTTTCCAAAATTTTCTGTGACATGTATGGAAAACCCTCCATTCCTGTGAAATTCCCATCGGTGATCTGGGAATGACTGCCGGAAACTGACCACAAAAGCAGTGTGAGTAAAGCAAAGTGAAATGATCTACAAAGGGTAAATAAAAGTTGGAAAATTCTTTGGAAATACTTCCAGAGCTCTCTTGAAAATGTCACTGAAAAACTGTGAGAATTACCTGGTTTGTTATGCCATATACAATGTTTAATAATGGCATGAATTTCGAGCTAGTGGTAAAAACAAAGGAACTGTAATAAGCAGGTTCCTATTACCTCACAAAGATACCATCTGTACTTCCCTGAGAGAACTCCAAGGAGCACAGAGACCACTTTTCAAGTACTGAAAATGGCTGGAGAATATAATTGGCATTATTCCTTTTCATTATACCTGGTGATTTGTTCCAGGATTTACAGCCCTGACCTTGATGTGCCATAAACAGAGCCTTCATTTAAAAGGGATTAAGGCTGGCTATGTGTGATAACCCACCTTAACACAAACGCTGTCTTTTAGAAGATGCCAAGTTATGGAACACCTCCTGCCCATTCCATTGCCAGTGGCCACCACTCTGCTTTGGAGAGCTCCTCCTGCCCCCCAGGGAAAAGAGAACATGCTATGGATGAGCCTTCTCAGGGTACAAACCCCTGTCTCACAAAGGCCATCCACAGCAGCGTTATTTGGGATTGACAGACGTGCTTTCTGCATCACTGAAGTTCTGGGGGCAAAGCATCAGTCAAGAGATGCCCCCCAAGGGTGATTTCACCACCCTGAATTCCCACAGTCTCAGGAAGGCAGAGCTTTGGCTTGTGATTTGGGCAAGGTCCAAACCCAGCTTCACACCGAGCGTGGCCTCCCTGCCTCCCAAACTGGTGCTCAGGTCAGGTCAGCTCAGAACTAAAAAGCTGGAACTGCTTGTACATCTCCTGAGCTCCCCAGTGTCCGAAGTACAAACCATGAGGGCAACCAAATGCTAAGGATTAAACCTTTCTCCTACACACAGCTCTCAACTGAGGTGAGCTCCCAGCTCATCCTGGTCCTGATTGCTGCTCCTCTCCAGCAGGAAATTTGGGGAAGGATGGCCATTTCTCTGCAAATTCCTTCCCACACCCCACACACTCACACAGAGGGGGTTGTGAAATTGCACCTTTACCCAGGGTTTTGTTCCAGGCTGGGTTAAGCCCTGTGGAAAATGGTTGGCTTAACCACCGCCCTTCTCTTCGGCGCTGGAGGAGACGGTTCAGCACATGTCCCTGCCCAAAACAAAGGCATATGTAAGGTTGCCCAGGAATTCCAAAGATCTGGGTGGGGAGCCTTGCAGAGTTTGTTTTGGGCAGGGATGCATGTGGAAAAAAGACAGAGCAGGCTGAGCAGCAGAGGAAGAGGCCGGGAGGAAGGTGGGCAGCCTGCAGGAGCCGTGCCGGGAGCGGAGAGGGATTTCAGCCCCCGAGGTTTCCTGGGGAGCAGGACCAAGGAAACCTTCTTCCCTTCCATGAGAGGGGAAATGTGATTTAGCAGTGGTTCAAAAGAGGGCAGCTGTGTATTCAGGCCTGTTCAAAGCTGTACACGACTGCAGTCGTCTCAGGTAACAAAAAAATGGAATAAGCGCACAAGAAAGTTGGAATCAAGAGATTTTCTCACCTATGTTCCTGGAAAGCAGGGCCAGAATACCTTGACATTACCTCTAACCATTACAGAATTGTGAGAGCCTGGTTAATTTTTAGGCCAAAAATGAGGCAGTTTAAGGAAGCCCTTACAGGTCCATTTTTATATTAATTGAAAGTCGCAGTCTGAACAAGATTATTTGAAAATTCCCAGACAATTCAGCCTCTACTACATAGACTACAAACAGTGAATTTGGGTAAATTCTGTATACAGCTGGAACAAAGGGTCTGAGACCTTCTTTAGTTAATAAATGTAAGTGAAATATTTGAACAATCTGATAACAAACACTGAGGCAGGCCCCAGACTGCTTATTTAAGTCACAGCTGTAACAAGAGCTCTGGAAGATTTACCTGTGGTGGGACTGCAGATGTGGTTACTCAGGGATTTTTTTGGTCGGATTTTCAAACTCATATAACTGTACTTTATTTCTGTATGTTTCAGCCCGGGCCAGCATCCTTATCATTGCAGAAATGGGGATTTACAGCCCTGTATTCCCTCCAGCATTCACCTTGAAGGCCATGGAGCCCTCGCTCCCAGACTTGCTGATATAATCATCTTTGAAGTGAACTTCCTAGGAACCAAGTCCTCCTCCAGCTGGAGGCAATGGAAATGCTGCTGCTGACTTCAGTGGCAGTAAATCTCAGTTCTATCATTTTTTATGACACCTCTTCTTCCAGCAGATACGTTTACTGGAGTGTTCACTACTAATTGCCTTCATTTTTTTCCCCTCATGTTATTAAATGCAATTTGTCACATATTTCTCATTTTTTTAACAAGAAAAGATAGCAATTTGTGGAAAGGAAGGACTGTCTATGTTGAGCAAACCTCTTAAATATTGAACTTATTTGTCTTCCTTTTCTTTATCCATCCGTTTAAAAGGAAGGTGTTTATGATGGGAGGTTTGGCAAAGGGCTCATAAAAAGTAAATCTCATTTTGTTGTGATGCACAGAGAGGGGAGGGAGAAATCCTATAGTTCCATCAAATTGTTTTTCTTTTTCACACTAAGTTACAACTCATCCTGAGTTGAAATGACAGATACCAATCCCAAGAATCAAGATTATCAGTGGAAATGCCAACTGACTCCTCAGAACAGCGCTGAGGTGTCAGTGGCACCACTCCTTTACTGGAGTGAATCCAAAAGGGGTTTTGCTCTCAAATCAAGCCTTATGCTATCACTTTTCCAGTCTCACATCATTTATTTGAAAGCAATTGTTTCCCCTGATTCACAGCCATCCACAGGGGTGTGACACAAAACATTAAGGTGCTGAATTTTATCTGCCCCTGGGTGTCCTCAAGGTGTTGATGCTGGTGTGGGATGAGGATGCTCAGCACTTCTCTAAGCCAGGACAAATGGACAGTGAAGGTGATGATTAAGGGCTGTATAAATGCTCTTTGGGGTTCTGGTGCTGCAGTCCAGGGCTGCCCACGTGGGGGTTTTTTTGTGGCTCATTTCTTCACAGAAAACCACTGCCGATTCTGTCATTTGTTAATGCTTCCATGCCAAACTTTCCATACTATTCTTACCTGATAATTCCTGACCGAGGCAGGAATTCTGCTTTCTGCAGAGCAGGATGAAGCACTGACCTCCACTGCACTGAAGGTTTGTCCTCTCTCCCTTCCTCATCCACCAAATCCCACCTTGTGTGTGGCACTCCCCAGACACCAGGAGCAGAGCTCACCTTGCATGGGGCAAGATACACTCCGAGTTTGGTCAATCCCATTCCCTGTGAGGATAATGGGAAGAAACAGAAACCTGTGGGCTGTGATTCACCTTTCCTCTCTCAGACATCTGGGAGAACTGAGAGCCAACAGTGCCTCACACCGTGCTGACCTGTTCAGGCACTTGCTCACACTGTGGATCTCCTTCTGCTCAGCTGCTTTTCTTAATATGACCTGAAGTACATCATAACTCCACCTCAAGCCATTTGTTTTTGTGATTGATACAAATCTCCAAACCTTTTCTCTGCTTGTCTTGAAGGCATTCTGATAAAAAGGCACATCAGAGGATTTCAGAATATAACTGAAGTCACCACAGGACAAAGCAACGTTAACCACACACTAAAAGCTCTGGCTCTCACTGAAATTAATATTTTGGTATCAGCAGGAAGGAGTGTGCCACAGTTGGGATTTGGTAAGGTGGTTACAATCTCACTCATGATAGAGAAGGGTTCTCTTGCAGACAAAAAGATGTCAAGCTGCAAACAGACACCAGAGAAGTTCTTTTGTTACAAGATGTTAAGTGATGTGTTTGGTGCTCCTGCCTTGAGTGGTCTGGGCTTCCTTTCAAAATTAAGACGTGAAATTAGTTTCTTCAATTCTGTCTAAGAAGCCACGGAGCCTCCTATATTGAACCCTGTCCTTCAATCTGCTTTTTATTTAAAAAACCTTCCTTATCTGTGATTTCTGCCAGTGGCTTCATTCAGAACCCCACAGTTCTCAAAGGTGACAGAGCAAGATGTCACTCAATAGGGTTGGCACAATCTAGATTCCCTTTAACTGCTGTATTTTGCCAACAGAACTCCCCAAAATCCTGGTGAGAACCCAAATCCAAACTTTGCAGACACGAACCTTTGCCACCATCCAAATAAATCTCTCATTTTGGCTACAGAAAAAAAATTCTAACTTTCCATCTGAATTCTGAGTCTGGGTTTCCCTCTACTTCCTGCCCAAGAGCATCATTACAGCAACTCCTTGCAGAGTTCCTGTCTAATTGAACCACTAGTGGCATGCATATGTGCTAAATAAAGGAATGTCATAAAAAATTTATGAGTGACTTACACTTTGAAGCAATAAAGTGTTAAAGAGTTAAAAAGAGCTATTTTTTTTTTTTCCTCTCCCCCCTGCCCAGGTCCTTCAGACCAGGAATTGTTTGCAAGGCACAGAGCTCATTTGGGACCTGACCATTGTTGTTATTATTCCCTTTTGCAGTGTATTATGCACACATAGTTTACAAAAATGCAGACGTTTTTCAATTTCCATGAATATCAACAGAGATCTACGCAGTGAAGTGATGTGAAACTCTCTCAGTGATTTTCAAACTATGCAATCCACAAACCATTCACCTTCACCTGGGCCCAGATTTGCATGAAGCTGGGGTTGTCTCCAGAAGTTCATCCACCCAAAAGCCCAACCAATGCCCGCCGGGCGCCAAGCACAGAGCGGAGTGGCAAAGGTAGGGTTTGGGTGGCTCCAGGGTTTGTAATGGATGCTTTGCACAGCTGTAATGATGAGTGGGTGAGGAGAGTTAAGAATGAATCAAGTGTGGGTGGTGGAAATATTTGCCGGGCATGTCACAGCCAGGGGAGGAAGCTCAGGGGCCTCCCGGCCTGGGTGATGGGAGAGACGTCAAGGTTCCCTGGACACGGGCCCTGCTTATTTATTTATTTCAGCTCTGACACGTTCCCTCTAGGAGAGCAAAAAAAAAAAAAGTGAAATCGATACCGTGGCTCTTGAAAGCAGGGAGCTGATTGTGGCCGAGCAGCAGAGCTCTCTTATAATCTGCTTCCAAACGTGTGGGTGCCTCTTGGGTTTCCTCAGCTATTTTATGGCCCATTTTCAAAGATTTTCGCAAAACCAGGCCAGCAACGTCTGCATCCCCTACCACATCAGTGAAGAGTTGGGCCGTGTTTCAGAGCCATGTAAATTCCTCCTATAAGAAACATTTACATTTTTACAAAGTGTAAATTTAGCAGACCACGGGGCGAATTCCTCCCTCATCACATTGCAGTTGCCACGGGGATGGGTTGACTAATAGTTTACCACGAGGGAGCAGAGAAAAAAAGAGCAGCACGTGTACCTGAGCATTACAAAGGTTTCTCTTCCAGGACTGCTGGGACTTGTTCAGATAGCTGATAAGATAATTAATTCTTACCGTTCCTGTATTTTCATGAGAACTTACCTACGAGTAAACAAAACCCCAAGCCTGGCTTGTGTTTCTTTATTGTATTATTATATGGCTCTGTAAGTGCAATAAAGCAATCTCCTGACTTCTTGACTCCTCGTGGTGGTTGTTCCTAGATAGGTTTCTTGCACACATGAAATACGTACAACAACTTTCATGTCTAAGATCCCAGCAGTTTAAACACGGTCCAACTCTTTATTGGCAACACATTTCTGCAGTTAGGACTTGATTGGGCTGGGAAATATTAGAAATGTGTTGACTAACACATTGTTAAAAATACAAGATGTGTAATGTTGGAGCAACGCTGGATATTCGTGGTTCAGGTTGAACGGTTGTTCGGGGTCCGGAGTTGCAACCACAGCTGACAAAGCAGTTCAAAAGATGTTGCCTAATAACCAAATTGCTCAAAATAGTGACTAAAAATGGTGCCTCCCCTGAAGTCTGTGTCAAACTCCATTGATTTTGTGGGAGTGGAACACTCCCTTTCACACAGAACAATGTACTCATTCAATAAGTAGGTTTTCCAAAGTGTTGGGTTGGTTTTTTTTTTTCCAGGCAAATGTCTTAAAGGAAAAAAAAAAAAAATCTTTAAACCAGGTCAAGAATTAGTGACACTGAAAACTGTCATGTTGGAGGCTTTAAGGAGAGCAGTGAAAACTCAGAGCCTGGCCAGCGTTTCATTCTTTTGCCCTAAAAGACTCACCCAGCAAGAATCTGTAAGTGACACTCAAGGCAGAGAGCACTTTCTGAACAGCTGATGTGAAACTTGAAAAGAGGCAAGGCAACAAATGTAATGTGGGGGGGAAGTGCTTTCATTCCAGCTCGGGAACATCTGGTTTATTGCAACAATAACTACTGTAATTATATCACTGCTAGAAAAGCTGCTCTAGGTTAGGTTAAGTTTGTGGTTTCTATAATAAACACTGCTTTGGAGGAGTGGGGGTTTCAGTATTTCAACCATGTCAGATCACGCTGAACTGAGCTGTGATTTGAGGCAAAAATAACAAAATATAGAAAACATAAAAGCATTATTTCTAACCATACATTTCTTGAGATGTACTTCCTCATTATGGTAAGTGGAGAGCATGCCAGAGAAGTAAATTTTTGGATGACTGACCATATTTCACTGATAAAAAACCGAGGAAGTAATATTCTGGTCAGTTGGAGACAGGCTTATTAATACTCATCATAGTACATATTGCTGAAATCAGTGAACAATGATCCCAAAAAGGACAGCATTCTCATTTTACTTGCAGGGAAAAAAAAGGAAATTAGGTCAGACAGCAAAACGATGGCAGAGGGTCTCCTAGTAAAAACAGAGTGGATTTTTCCAGGGATGTGCCTATGTGATAGGACTTGTTACCCAGCCACTGTGTTATTTCCCAGGCTGTTAAAAATGAAGCATTTCAGCTCCAGCACAGTGCTTTTCCATCCAATGGAAAATTGGAATCTATGGGAGGCTCACTCCAGTAGGGTGGATACACTTGGATCTGCAAGTTGCACACCAAGGTTTTCTCAAAAACTGCAAAATATAAATAAAGCATTTTGTATTCTACCCTAGAGCATACTTAGCCTAAAATCTATGACAAATATTCTGCACATCAATACAATTTCGTTGTATTGCCAATGTATAAAAAAGAATGGCCAAACATCTTGCTGATAAGGGGAAAGAGAAATGTCATTCTGCATAGATGAATTCCAATTCAAGTACTTTGTTAGTACAGAAAGATGTGCAGATCCAAAACTGAGACATCTGAGAATTTACCAGTGATGGAAAAGTAGATCTTTTATTGCTGCAGCTTTACCCCGTGTCGTGATTTAAGGGTTTGTTGCTGTGTGTTCAGACTCACAAATCAGATCAAATAAAACCTGTGAGTTCTGTGTGTGCAGCATTTTAACAGCTGACCCAGTGGTCCTGCATGCTCACACTGGCAAAACCTCACCTGAGCAAGAACCAACTCATTCTGCACATGCAGATGTGGGGTTGTGTGTGCAGACTCCTGTTTTGTGTGTGCAGATTTAACACTGTCTTTAGTTTTACCTCCTGCAGCTAAAATTATTTCTACCAGCTCAGTGTTGGGAATTGAAACGATTCCTTTGTTTCAATACAGAGAGAAATAGAATCATGCCAGAATTTTGCAGTCTCTTTTTTGTGGTGTTTTTTTTTTTTTTTTTCCTACCAGAAAAGTTCAAATTAATGGAAGGTAAATCACATCACTTAAATGGCCACTCAACCATTGTTGAAGGCAGACCAGTAAAAACATACCGTAACTTCCAAAGGAACAAAGTTGTTTTAAAGTGCTAAAAAAAGAGAGTAGATTTATTGTTATTTAGCATTAGCTCTATCTGAATACTCCAAGACATTAGGAGTCTAATGCTCATGAAATTAATCAGCCATACACATAGTTTTGTGTACAGTTTTTCTTTCATAATGTTCTTTTTATAAAAAGGAACATTTCTTTCGTGTTCTTTCTTTATATCTTTCATGTATATCCATATATAGACTACTTCTATATGTATATATGCATATATCCTTTTTTTTTTTTTGAGGGGGTGAGGGGATGTGAATCAAGACTTTTCTCTATTTTCATAGAATTCTTGTTAAAAATAAACTCCCATGAACTATAAAGAGAAAATTATCTCTGGGTTGAAAGTTCCTTATTCCTCACCTGTCTGTCGTCTTGTCACCAGTTTTAGAAAGCCTGACAAGTGGGATGCTGAAATTTTTAAAGCAAACAAACAAATAAATGTCGATTGTTCTATCATGGATACTTTTATAAATGCTCCTGGCTTTACTTCACAGTCTTCGACTGCGACAATCTTTGACAGTCACTGCTAAAAATGGCTTAATAGGCTGTGATTTTTGTTGCATAAAATGTTTAATCTCAGCATTAAAAATGCAGGAAAATATCATCCACTGATGTCAGTCCTCCCTCACCTGGATCAAGAGAGCTACAGAGGAATTTACACGAGCTGGAGTGTGGAAGAGTTTGCTCTCCAGCTATGTAGAAAACCCAAATGGTGTGATGATGAAAGGAGGGAGGGCTGAGCCTGAGGCTTGCTCTGCACTCACACTAATCCCAACTCTCGTCCTTCAGACAGGAAAAGTCAAAAGAAAATGGTTTGCAAGCTGCTGGCAGCAGTGCTGGGCATGCCTTAACCACACCAGCTTTCAAATACCACCTAGGACTGCCATGAACCCTTCACCTTTCTTTTTTTGGAGGCTAAAAAACCCCCCTGCATCTCTGCTCCTGCCTGCTGAGGATCTTGGAAGACACTGAACATTACCTGGCTGGTGCTCGGTGTCCTTAGATGCCTTTCTTGTCAGTGGTACCTTCCAGCACCAGGCAGCCATTCAAAAAAGGAAGTTTAGTTTCTGCAGGCTTTTCTTTATTTTATGTGTTGTCAGGAATTCTGGTGGTACTTAGGATTCAGTCCTGTGAAGTGATGACCTTCCCTTCTACTCCAAGCCCAGCTGTTTCATATAATCTGTATCTTTCATGATTCCCCACACAGAAAAGAAAAAGGAAACGTTGTTGTTGTTGTTTAAACAGCAAAACCAAAAAAAAAGAGAAAAATTTCAAAAAGTGGATTGAAACATGATTTTAAAAAAACATCCCTGAAGATATAATTTCCAGTCCCCTGGCTTTTCCTCTGTTTTTGCAGTGTGTGATTAGTCCATCTAGACAGCAGAAAAATTTGGAGATGTTCCCCCTGAGCTCTCAGGGTTTATTTGGTTCAGGACTTTTCTGCTAATGTTAATATCAAATGGAAAGCTCTCTTCTCTGAGAACAAACAACACAAAACAACCTAAAAGAGAGTTTTCAAATGAGGCAGAGCAGAAATCTGGGGTATTTAATGCGATATTACAAGGCTAAACAGCTGTAGGTTTTCCACCACCTATGAGAAAAGTAAGAATGAGAACTGCAATGTACAAAACCAGAAAGTTTTAAAAAAAAATTATTTCCATTACTAAAAAGATCTCATATCAAGTTTTAGACCCCTCATTTGTTTTCCTGGATTGTGGTGGTGTGATTACAAGGGCTGGTTGTGCTTTACAGACTGTGTCACTCACAGAAGAGCTGAAGCTATTTCTGCATGGATGCAGAATATTTTCACATTAAGAAAACCCATGCTTTGTGGGCATATTCAGAGTGATATATTCTGATATTCAGACTTAATTCACTGCCAATAGTGCAGTAATAGTGCTCTAGTAAATTCTCCTAGAAACCAGGGACGCAAAGAGGCTTTCAACACAATCACGAGAAGAAATGTGGCCTGATAATACAAAATCAACATTTAGGAACACATCTCAGAGCTGGCAGAAATTTGCTGCCACAGGAAGGCATTTTAATATATTTTCTCTTGTGAAACAATATTACAGAGTGGAAAAATCACTTCATAACCCCATTTTCAGACAAGTGAATGTGCTCTCACATCTTGGTGCAAGGCGTATCCAAAGCTAGGAATGGGTTCTGTGTTATGATGTGAATCCATGAGTAGAAATGAAGAATACTTTGCTGACATCTACTCAGATCATGAGGCCTCCCAGGCCACGCTTCTTTCCAGCAGAAATCCTTGAGGGATAGTATCCTCAGCTATGCCCTGGTTCCTCAGGTGTTTGTCTCGCTGCGTTGGGCACACTCAATCTTCCTGTGCAAGATCACTTGATGTTGAAGTTTATCTTTCCTGGTGTTTCCCAGCACCTTCCTTTCCACAGCAGTACCTGCCAGCAGTGTGCTAATGTGCAAATTCAGGTTACATCCCTCCAGCTGGCTGTTTTCTCCTCTTCCCTTCTCTTTCTCCCTCTCCTCCAGTTCGGAAGCGTCGCTCTCGTAGCCCCCAGAGAAAACCCCGGCGGGAAGAGCTCGTTTTCCCTCCGTCAGGAAGCTGAAACATCCTCCCAGCGCTCTCCCCTGGTGCATCGGCCTTTCCTCCCTGGCCTGAGCTCTGGCAAGGCTCGCTGCTCGCCCGGGAAGAGCTTTCCCACATCCCCAATCGTCAGGGGACCGCCTGACCGTGCTCAGCGGTTTCCGTGTGCGCGCACGTGGGCGGGAAGGGGCCGAGGAGGGAGGCCTGGCCCTGAGCTGGGCCCTGTGGCTGAGGAGCTGCTGACCCCCAGGGTACGGGGTCTGTGCACACAGCTATCAATAAAGGCAGTAAAAATAGACAGAGGAGAGGCTGCTCAGATTGCAGCCCTTGGTTTGTGGGAGAGGCACACGCTAAGTTTGTCCTCCTGCCACATCTGCTGCTTTTGCTCGGCGAGCGCAGGATACCTGAGCTGGGGAATTGCTCCTGCAAAAGCTCCAGGCTGTTTCTCACCTGCTCTACCTCATACAGGCTCTGCTCTTGTGGTTTGAGTCCTCCCCTCCTTAGGAAGGCTGACCTGAAACAGAGGCTGGACAGAGCTGGAGAATAAAGTTGGTATTTATTAAAGGGCCTCCAGGATCCACCCTGGGCATTACAGGAGCCTGACCAAGGCTGCACCCAAGGTGGGCTAAGATTGGTCACAAAATGGACAAACTGTCACAGGATTTTACATTTTTATAAGTTTTGGTCCATTTGCATATTGGGGTTTAATTGTCCAATTCCTGCTTCAGGCTGTGAGGTCCCACCCTTCTTGCTCCTCCCTTCAGCCACCCTTGCTTGTGCTTTTGGGCCTGAAAGTTGTCCTTGGTCTCCAGCAAGAAAAGGATTTGTTTTGTCTCCCTGCTCTGTGAAGAAAGCTTACCAGCACCGAATAGGAAGCTCAGAACTACATCCCTCAGCAGCACAGAATCTGAAAATATGGAAGTTAAAATCTAAGGCATCACCTGCCTTTGTCACTCACAAAAAAAAAAAAAATCAGGGATGCAGAGATATTACAGCAAATCACGAGCAAACCCAAACCTAGGGTTCAGATCCAGCTTTTCTCCTAGGTGAGGTGAGCAAACCTTTGCTGGGCATCTGTGGGATCCTGCTGCTGGCAGCCTGCCTCCCCCAGCAGTGGCACACAGGACAAAACCCAATTTCCCCAGCAGCACAGCGTCACCACAGGCTGCAAGAATCAGATTTCCACAATCCTTAACTAATCAAAAAAATCAAGCAGGCTGGCAGTATGGGATTATTTTTGTTTCTTTCTCTCTGTCTCTGTGTGTGTGTGTGTGTGTTTGTGCCAGCTGTATCCAAAGGATGGCTGGCAACACTTCCTGATTTTGTAATTGAGATGTATAAATACAGCAAGCCCGAGATAATATCTAGTAATGCAATCCTCCTGCATCCCTTGGCATTGACAGGAGCTGTTCTTAACTACCATGCAAGTTCAGACCTAAACAAGAACCCCTGGAGTGCAGCCATACCTGCAGCACGGGCTGCTCTGGCTTTTAAGTTGCCAAAGGGGAACCCTCAGTGCTCCTCTCCCAGCAGAGAGGGGAGCACAAAACATCCCTTGGAGGTACAAGTGCCTCGCTAGATCCACATCCCTGGCTGATTCAGGCTCAAATCAAGGCTATTGGTATTGTCTTTTAGTCAATACCGTGGACCCTCGGTCACAAGAGGTTAGATAAGATTAGAGAACTAAGTTTTTTTAATCTATTGAATATTAAAAATGGCCACTTCTGGCTCTTCATTCACACCATCTGTTGCTAGCAGGTTGTATTGGCAGTTTCAGGACAGATTAATAATTGTTCCTGATTTTGGCACACCAAGAGGTTAAAAATAAATCTTTAGCCACACAGAAGAGTCCCCAGCAATTGATTTCTCTAAGATATTTTGGCAACTTGGAAAGAAAATATATGGTTCGAGCCTTCCTAGAACTATTTCTCCCAGCCACATGTGATATAAATAAAACAAACCTCAAGAATCTGGCTTAGAAAATGCAATAACATTTTGCTACAGTCATTTCTGCTGTGTTTACCACAGCAAACGTTGAATTAGAGGCATCACCCTACATAATATTTAAATATTTCAATAATACCCAGAGCTCTCAACACTTTCATTCCTTTCCCATGTTCACAACGATTTGCCAGCAATGTTTTAGAAATGAAAACTGAGGGAGAATCAAGAAGGGAGCCTGCAGGGACTTTCCATTATCTGGAGTATAAGAAAGAAGATAACCACAAAGGCAGTGCAAGGATCAAAGATGATCTCTTCAAATGCAGACATCACTTTTTAAAGCACAAATAGCAAACAGGGACAGAGTAAAATAAAGGAAAAATAGCCATGTAAAGTTGATAGGGATGTTTAAAATCACAGGATCCTGCAGCACACCTGGGAACTGGACTTTTGGACAGGAGAGTGATTTTATGAATAAGTTCTTCCTACACTTACTCCTTTCATAAAGGTTTTGTCTTTCTGGCTACTGTAACCAAACTTTTCAGGAGCAGACCTGGCAAATAAAGGCAAAATGCTGAACACTTCTGAAAATCTGGTCATTGTAAGGATGCCCAGCTGGGAGTTGAGTTCTTCAGGATGGTGAGTTCCTTACAAAGTGCAGTTCTCCATAGGACAGTGGGTAATAATCCTGGATTTGAGAGCATCCATGGGAGCAGTCTGTGGCAAGGAGGAGGCAGAGAACTTAATCAGCACTGAGACCAATTTCGGGGTGGGGAAACTCTGACCCAGCCCAGCCCTTCCAGCCTCCGCTTCCTGGCCCTGGGTGTTCCTGGTCTTGCTGGAGCCTCCTGCCTGTCCCAGCCTTTCTCCAGGGTGGAAAAGTAACTGGGGGGAGCTGGACCACGCAGCAGCTGAGGCCAGCAGAGGGAAGGACTGGGAGCATTGCTGGCAGTGCAGTTGGGAGTGTGACATTTCCAGCCAGAGGCGACTGGAAATACAGGATGCTGAGCTCAATGAGGAGTGAGGCGTGAGGGTGGGTGCTAGCAGGGATTAAGCTCCATGAAAGGTCGTTGTCTGGTGGAAGGGAGGGAGCAGGAATGGGAAGGCAGAACGTCTCCTGAGCAAGAAGGGGGTTTTCAAGTAGTTCTTCCTTGGATTTTATTTCCTGAGGTGTTTACAGGATGCTCTGAGTCCATGGGTTGGTGGGCCCAGATTCCCACAGAAAAATCAGATGTGCTCAGTGCTGCCTCTGCTTTCAGCTGTTGTGTTTGTCCTGTGGGTTTCATCTGAGGGTCAAAGGACTCGCTAAACACACACAAATGGCCTGTGTGGTGTTTTGGAGGTGTGGGTATCATCACATTAATTTTAATTAATTAATTTTAACACCAACGCTTGTCACAGGCTGACTCAGGGGAAGGGGAGAACCCAGGGATCCCAGCTCCCCATCACAGTGGATGATGGATGTGTTCCCTCCATGTCCAGTGACAACATGCACCATCAGATCACTCTGTGCTCAGGATGGGAAGCACTATTCATTCTTCTTTTGGGACCAAATTCCTGCAAAGAAAAAACAGCCAGCTAGGGGTAAAAAAGAGAAAAAAGGTATGGCTGGAGTAAAGCTCAATGATTTAATTAAACATTAGATTAGCTCTCCCCAAAAGCCACGAGCAAAAACACCACAAGCATGTGCAAAAGACAGATGCTTGTGGATGGACCTGCACAACCTTTTTCACAGCCTTTTATATAATTTTGGTGCAGGCTTAGACAAAAAGTCGTCTTGTTCTTTCCAAGCCAGCATGAAGCACAGCCAGGAAGCGTTAGTCATCAGAGACTTTTGGTAGTTGTAGTTTGGAACCCCAACTGGAGTGTTTGCTTTGTGCACTGCTGAAAAACCTAACCCAGGAGTTGGCCACTATCTCGGTCAAATCGCATTTCTTTCTAAAACAGCTTTTGACTAAATTATCGCCGTTAGGAGAAATTTTCCTTTTCACGCCCTCACAGCACCAGACAAATGCAAAAGGAACAACCCTTCCCTCCTCCCCAAGGAATTGTAACAACATTTTTTTCAGTGAGATTTGTAGGATTTAGTATTAAAATGTGTTCTGAATTGTTTTAATGGGGGGAAAATTATTATTTTTGTAACCAAAATAAAACACACGTAAAATTTTTCTCAAAAAGTTTTTACCCTTTAGAATGAAACTGAATATTTTTCATGGGTTAGTCTGAAAAACATATTTTAGGATTTTATGAAACAATATGTGGCTTTCCCCAGTTACTGGCCATTCCCAAAGGTACATCCATCCTGTAGGCTTCTGTGTTCTGGCAAACTTTGGAAATTGCCAGTTTGGGCCAAATAAACAGCATTTTTATGCATAAATAAAATTTGCTTCTACAATCAAGATGATTTTCTGCATGGCATTGAAGCCCTAAGTACAAGTGGTTATGTGTACTTACATGAATCATGGAAAACTCTAACATAATAAGGTGCTGTTATTAAACACTATAAAGCTCCAGTTGCCATAAAAGCAAAGAAGAAACCTGAGGTGGTGAAATAAATCTTAAACTGGGACAAATCAGCACAGTCCTATTGAAGTGACAAGAGCTACATTGATTTAAACAAAAAGAGATTTTTATATGGCCAGTTGCTCATTCACTACAGCAAATAAACCATGGTGGAGGCCGGTGAAGTACCATGGTTTATCCCAAAATCCACGTTCTCAATGCTCCCTTAACTTTTTGGGGAAGTTCTCTTCGATTTTGGTGGTGTAGGACTGCACCCTGTGCTGCCCAGGACCACCTTCCTCTTGCATACTCACATGGCAGCTCTTATTTCTCGGTGCCTGAGCAAATTTGCTCGTCTTGGCCCTAAATAACTCCACTGAAACAGATCTGTAATGATCCCTGCATGGTGCAGGCACACGAAATCCTAGCCCAGCCTCTCGCAGGGAGGAGGATTTTATCAGTGTGGGATCTCCTCCCGCTGCTGGCAAGCCAAGCAGTGTTACCTCAAAGCTGGGTCTGCCTCAAGCACCACAAGGCAGCACCAGCCCATGAGCAGGGAGACTTCAGCTCTGACTCAGGTCACAACAGGTATGTTATTCCCAGCCCAGCAAGCTTCTGTTTCAAGCTGTTAATTTGCTTAAAGACTGAAATTATTTTAATCACAGATGCGCCCTTTTCAGGCACGTTGCCTCTGTTTCGCTCAGGATTTTGAGGAATTTCATAACAGTGCTCTGACATCATTGCACCCAGACACAATGTGCACCATTGATGGGCTCTGCATTTGCATGAGCGTGTAGCTTCTCCTTTCTATTACCCAACGTTTTCCTTCTCCAGCCATGAATGTTCCAAATCACGCAATTCTTCTGGGGAATGATAAAGGCATTCCCATTTTGGGGAAAACCAAAGCCAAGTGGGCTGTTTGTGTGTAACCTGTTCACAAAGGATGCTCAAGGCTGAGTCAGAGTGGCACAAAGCAGAGCACAGAGGAAAGGTGGGATGCTTCCAAAGCTCTTTCCCACCTCATGGCAGGTCAGTTCCACTGCATGCAGGACCAGACACCAGCACATTCCAGGAAATTGACACCTATCCTTATGGATTCCAGGCAGGGAAGTGTCATAACAAGGACCAGGATGAAAAAAACGAGATAGTGGTCATTCACATGATTGACATTCTGGCTCAGTGTTCTCACACAAAGCCCTCCTTCTCTGCCTGACATGCGGGCGCTGCATTCCCAAGGCATTCTTGCAGCCTACACCACATCCCGAACAATAGCCAGCCTTCTTTCACTCTCCTGCCTCGTCCCTCTGAACAGCCCTCTGTTGACAACCAGGGCTGTTCTCACTCCTGAAGAATTCCAAAAATTGAACGCTCTAAGGACAGTCTGTGACTTCCAGGAGGCATCTTGGAGCATCCTATTTTTAAAACTGCGGTCTGGTGCTTCTTTTTCTGTTCCGTTCCTGATTCAAAGGAAACCTCCAAAAATGCAGTTGCCCTGCGGATCCACCCTCAGACCAGGGAGCTGCTCTAATAGCTGTGAAATGCAAACACAGGGGTGACTTTCTCTGCTGGGCCATTCCAGAGCAGCCTTTCCTTCCCCTCTGAGCTTTAATGCCAATGTTGAGTGCAAAACTGGCAGCCCCTGTGCAACTGAAATGCTGGCACAAGGGGAATGGATGCATTGGTGTTTGCTTTCCTTGCCAAACCAGGTCCCAAGCCTGGAATTAACAGGGCACGTGCAAGGTCAAGACAGTCCAGCCTTCCTCACACCCATGCCAGCTCCTAAGGGATGATGAGTTTTGGTCAGGTGATGAAGATAAATAAGAGGAGCGTTCATCTTTCTCTCCTTCATCTCACATGAGTGGCTGGAAATGAGCCAAAACTAACAGGAGAGGTGAGGAATCACGGTGCTGAACTTGCTGAGGTGTTAGCTCTGCCTTTGGTTGGGGATACACATCTGTACCTGGGCAGTACAGCCCAGAAACTGTAAGAAAAGGGGGAGAGAGGACAGGACAGGACAGGACAGGACAGGACAGGACAGGACAGGAGAACTGAGATTGGCTCAGCTGCTGCCAGTAGCACCAAAGTGGATTCAATCCCCATATGGGCCATTTACTTAAGAGCTGAACTCCATGATCCTTGTGGATCCTTCCCGATTTGGAATGCTCAGTGAACTCGCTGCACTGCCACATTGTGCCACTTTTCATGGCACAATCAGTCTAACAGAGACTAGAAAATGAGCAAATTCTCACCTTATATAGTCAACTTTTATACGTTTCTGGTTTGGAAAAGAAAAGGAAAGGATCCATTTTTGGGTTTTTGCCACAGAAATCTCTCTGTTGTTGGTACCCTTGTTCTGAGCATGTAATGATGGCGTTTCCACCCATGCAAGGAGCCTGATGAACCTGAAGCACTTGCACAAAACTGCAGCACTGCCTGCATCCTCCTTCAGGACCTCAGGCCTAAGGATGCCTCAAGGAAAACCCCTCTTTTAGAGGCCTTGTTTGTTCTTGGCTTCAGTCTTCTCTGGGTGGATCTGGCAAAGCAAGGCCAGAATGCAACATCAATGAACAAGTGTGCTGGCGTCACTGAAAAACGAAAACAATTGGAAAATGACAATCAAAGGAAGGTGAAAGATCCAGTCCCAGGGCTTCCTGCTGCAGCTGAGAGTTTATTCAGATGGCCTCCAGATAATCTAAGCCAGAGAGAGGGCACACTGCCTTATTATGGTGTTTATTCCCTTGATTTTTTAGCTGTCAGATGCAAGTGCTGTCTGTCCTGGATGCCCTCCCATTTCCACACATCTTCAGGTTCAGGCTTTGATTTATGGTGCTGCCATGGAAGCAACATGGAATTTATAATTGAGAGTCATAAATGAATGAGAAAGAGCAAGAAATTTCTATCCTGTGGCATTTTTCATGATGTTGTTTATGTAGGGCATTATTTCTATATCAATTAAATACACTTGTTATCAGTATTTCCCATACAGTTGTGTAAAGGAACCATGGCACTCAGAAAATCAGCCCCAAATCATGTCAAGTCTTTCCTGGAAGAAGTTTAGGCAGCAGCTACTTCGAGTTAGATAATTTACTGGTCAAAACAATCCTTAACACAAGAATAAACTTGTGTATGTGGGAACCAGAAGTCAAAGTCAAGTCATTTAACCAAGTTAAACACCTGTTGATCTTTGCTGCACATGAGTTGATAACCTGGGGTATCTTCACAATAAGAGTCAAACTCACTGGAGAAATCTCTACTGAAGGAATTTGCAGGCTCCAGCACTGGAAATCAAGGTGGTTTTTCTCCTAGAAGGGGGAAAAAGAAAAGGATAAGGCTTATATCAATAACAGCATCTATTTTGGTTATCAGGATATGCACAGTGCAGAGTTAATAGAATATTTTGCCTGGCTTATTCCATTGTAGAGGAAATAATGGTTTTCCCAGCAGGAATCATTTGCCTTTATCCCTGCTGTAGCCTCACTGAAACCTGGGGCTTGTGCTAAAGGTTTGGGATTTTTAGCCTAAAAATCAAGTTTCTTAAGCAACAGAAAGGAACCATGTTGTTAATTTGCAGCATTCACGGAATTACCATGCATGCATTACAAATGCATCTTCTTTGCAAGTTTGAAGAAGTTCATGGGTTTGGTAAATGCCAAAATTTGCACCAGTCAGAACTACGAGTACATCCTTGAAGTCTGTTCCTATGTTATCCACACACATGGCCAGGAAGATTGCATGCCAAGCTGTATGTTTAAAACACATCTATTATAATATCATTTAGAAATTTAACTTTTTTGTTCACTGCTGTTGCACTGACTTAGCTGCTTTATCCCAGGTTTTGCATTTGGTGCTTCTAAACTTCGGATCTGTCTCAAACATTACAGCAATCCTATTACCCAGCTGCCACAGCCTTATTTCGTGACACAATTTTTATCCTAAAAGCTCTTCACAAAACCCTGGAATTCACCTTGCACAACAAACACAGGTCACTAAAATTCCCTGCAGGCAGCAGTTACAGCAATTTTAATCGTGTTTGCTGCTGTATTTAACTTTAGATGGATGCCCAAGACCTTTTGTCCATTTGATTAAAGGGATGATAGCACAAGGGATGATAGCACAAGGGATGATAGCACAAGGTATGATAGCACAAGGGATGCACCAGAGCTTTTAATGACCTACAAGACCCAAAATGCGTCTGCTCTGCAGTTCTGGAGTCAATGAATAGAACCATGGAAACATTTAGGTTGGGAAAGATCATGGAGTTCACCAACCAAGCCAGCACTGCCAAGGCCACCACTGTCCCCAAGTGCCACATCCACATGGCTTTTAGATCTCTCTGAGGGTGGTGACTCCACCACTGCCCAGCCTGTTCCAGTGCCTGCCCAACATTTCCACGGGCAAATTTTCACTAATACCAAATCTAAAACCTAACCTTGGTGCAACTTGAGGCTGTTTCCTCCTGTCCTGTCCCTGTTCCCTGGGAGCAGAGCCTGATCCCACCTGGCTGCCCCCGTCCTTCCAGGGAGTTGTGGAGAGAGATGAGGTCCCCCCTGATCCTCCTTTTCTCCAGGCTGAGCCCCCACATCTGCCTCGGCCTCCCCTCCCATGACAAACACAGCACAGATCTCTGGCCCATTGGTGCTCTCCTCACCCTTAGAGCAAGGGCTGGCAAGTGGACAAAAAGAAAAAAAAGGCATTTGAGCAAGATTAATCTGCAATAATTACATATTGCAAATGTATTTACTCTGTTTAGGGAGAAACCCCTGTAAGGCTCCAGATGAGACATTTCTCACGTATATTACTTAGCTTTTCCCCAGGCCCTAATGAATTGCTTTAAATTACAGACTTAGGTATTGATTAGCCTCATTCAGTTGAAATCTAGGCTTAGCAATCTATACTTGTCCATAGTTTATTTGTGATATTATTCCTAATAAAGAGCTGCAATTAATCCACATCAAGAAAAATCAATTAATACAGATTTGTATCACAAAGAAAGAAATCCTCCTCATATCTGCCCACTAATCCTGAAGCTTAGGTCTTTCTTTGCTACCAAGGAGGACAGATAAAAAATATTGATTTCACCCTATTTTTACAATTTATAGTGATACAATAATAGCACGCAGAACAGACGGGCTTATCAATTAAAACTATTTTTATACATGATGATAGATGAGGACACTCAATGCCTTTGTTCTCTGCATTATTAATAATTATTAATACGATGGGATAGGAGTTCTGTATTAAGAATAATCACTCCAAGCACAGCTCTCAAAGAGTTGGGCTTCCCTCCAGGTATGATTGTGAATTTTGCACTGAATGAAGCACAATACGTGATTCTAGAAGGAAAATTGCACTTATCTGCAGCTGCATGGGAAAGGAGGATTATTCTGTGTAATTTTAGACTAATGGTACAACGTGAAGAAACACAAGATGTTATCCAAGCTGACATCTTTCTAATTTTAACCACGTCTATCTCCCATTTTAACCGAGTTAATATCTAACCTAATTTAATAGAAATTTTTAAAAAAATCTTATCAGAGCCTTCTTGCAGGAAGCATCACATAAACACTGAGAATTAGATTTTGCAGTTTTGGAAGCCAAACTTTATCTTTGCTACGCAAAGAAGACAACAATGTGTCATTGTCCCTTCACAATTCCTACTGTAAACAGTTTATGTGATTTATTCTTTGCATGCTGGATAATTACATATTTTATACCAGTGTATCATCAGTATGTTGTTATTCCGACTGCCCCGTAATAGAAATTGTGTATTTTCCCACTGCAGTGAATGCTATTCTTAACATATATTGGCCTCAACCAGCTAAAAATATCAGAGTTCTGTTGCCTGTGGGAAAGTTCTGCTGGAGTTATTTCTATTAAAAGTTTAATATTTGCTCTCTTCAATTTTTCATACTGTATGTGCCATTCCCATTTAATGCTCTCTTCCCCCCTGTCCAATTACTTACAAGTGCTTAAGTGTCACATACGAGGGGAATAATGCCCTAATTCACCCTAATTCTAACATTAATATGAATGATTTGGAATGAGATTAGTGCTGAGGAACACCACTTTAAAATAAGCTGTGGTGACACGGCGGCAGCTCCACGGAGGATTAAGGAGTGTGGATTATCACAGGTTGTGGTTGGAGGTATCAAATGACACGGGGCTCTGTGTTTGCTCCTGTCAAGGACACCGGGCAATCAGGGGCTGGGGCAGCCAACTCTAATTCTCACTCTGAATCTCTGGGTTACTCTTCAACTCCTCTAAGTTTTTGACAGACAGGAGGTTCAGGGGAAAAAAAAGAGGTTTTTGAGAAGTATTTAATTTATCTGGCAACCCGTGCAGATACAAAGGGAAAGCTCTAGTTATAACAAATGGTTATAACCATTTGTTTTTTAACCCAAAGTCACATAATCCATGAAGATGCCACTAAATTAATGACAATATTTATTTTTCTCTGCTGTTGCACATTTAAAATTATCTCCTTGCAATGGTATTTTTGCTTTTCTTTCCCCCTTCCTCAAATGATATCAGAAGCCTATTTAGAAACGTTAATTCATGCAATTTAATCCATAACATCTATGTTATTTATGGTCATGCCTGATCCCCATTTTCCTGATGTCTCCATATAATACTTTTATATTTCAAGCTACTTAAAAATCAAGAGGGTTACATTCAAGGAAGTGAGGAAGGAGCTGAGAAGCAGTAGTTATTCCTTGTCTCAATTATCAGATTTTGGGAAGGGCCAAAGAAGCCACCAGCATCTTTTGACCCACAGATAATCACGTGGTTTCCCCTTATTGAGCTTGTTTAGATCAAAGATGACGTGTGTAATTTTAGAGATTTGGGAGATTGTATGTGGCGCATACAGGACAAAATTTACAGAGGACACACAAGTCACAGCCATTGTGGAGTTCTGCTGCTGGAGAGCTTAGCCTTGCAGCACAAGCCATCAGGAAATAGGTGTTCAATGTCCATATTTAAAAATGCAAGACACAGGAAGTTCAATATATTGAGCATGAAGCCACTTCACACAGCAGGATTTTGAGAAAAAAAAGAAAGTTAGGCATAAGAGTGTGTTCATTTGTCCCACAGTTCCATTTCCAGTTTAGTGTATTCCATAGAATCTCCTAAACTGATTTATATCAGGGTTCCTATTCTCTGATTTCAAAACTATTCCACCCCTAATCTCCACTATGTTAATCTAGGGAAATGCAGAAGTCACCTGCCTTAAACATCCTTATTTGCCAGCTTCCTTTTCACATAGCCATGGGTGGCACTTGTCCCTCAGTGGTTTTGGAAGTTTATACCCAGGTCATATCTACTGGCACCCCAGAAAATCTCTGAGATCCTTTAAAATTCCTGGGTAAAGATAGAGGGATGTTTTGATCTTAACTCTGATTCCAGTAGTTTGTGCCTAAAAAGCTCCTGTTAGAACTTACTAAATTACTCTTGGAAAGGAAAACACTGAATGATCCCAATGAAGGATAATTATGAGATATGTGTTTTTTTTCTGAAATAAGGCCAGTTTTATCCTTTTTCTCTTACAGTATCTTAAATTGGTGATGGAGATCAGTATCATTCATGTTTTCTTCTTAAGATAATAAAAAAATGAGCCTGGTGGGTACAGGTCTGCCTTCTCACCTTGTGTTTCCCTTATTCTTCTCCAATTTTAAGTTTTTCCCTCCTATTTATTGCTACAAGTTTTCTCTTCTTCACATCCACAATTAAACATAAACGAATGGAATATTTATTTCCCCTTCTCCACTAATCCACAACTTCCTCTCAGTTTGCTCCCAATCTTCTCTCCTGGTTTTCTGTTTGATCTCTGGATTTATGCTCACCTCTTGTTTGTTATTTTAAATCCATCATGCTTGTATGTCCTTGGTGGGTCCTTTCCCAGATATAATGTTTGTAATACACATTTGCCCATGAACACATAGACACACATGCTTGTTTCCCCACTTCTGCAGAATGAATGATTATAACATTTCCCCAGCTATTTCTGTCAGCCCAATGTCCTTAAATGTAATTAATACCTTGTTAATTAGACAACAATCACAACTTGAACATGAGCATATTAGTGCATGTGCATTAAAAACAACAAAAAAAGTATTTAAAGGTGAGCTGCAAAAGGAATTGAGGCAGGGAAATAAATTCTCTTCCCCATTTTTTATTTAGCCCTGGTAACTATTGCCTGTAAAATTCCACTCTCCACTTCCCTCATCTCTGTCTTCCTGGCATTTTGAAAGCCTGTCTGCCAGCAGAAGTTTTGAGAGTTTGAGTATCTCTAATGGACAGAAAGTAGAGCAATTGAAAAGGACTGCCCTGACCAAAGCAGATGCTGCTGAGGGTTTGGGTTTCTGCAGGAGAAGGATTGTACAGTAACATATCAGGATCCATCTGATCTAATTTGGCTGTGCCAGCAAAAATTTTGTGTGTACAGAAAGCTTGAGATACAGAACAGCAACAACTATGATATGAAAAATAAATAAATAAATAAAGCTTTTATCTCTTACACTTTCATTGTAAATCATCAACAAGCGATGAAAAGCATAAATGCAATAAAAATAATCATTTCCAGGTCACGGCTGAATGATGTGACAAATGCAACAGGGATATCATTAATGCTGCAAACCAGAGGAGATCCACTCTGCTCATCTGTCATTTCCTGTCTCTTTACATCCCTGTGAAGCACTGCACTTCTTTTGCACTTCTCCTTCTTCCTATTAACTTCCCCATCTTCTCTGCTTCCCTCAGCTCTGAGCATCCTGCAGCAGCCTGATGCTGATTTCACATCTCACCAGGCCTCCTCGGGCAGCAAAAGCATAACAATCTCTCCCTAATAAGATTCTGGCAGCTCCTCTGGAAGCTTCTTCCAGAACCTGGATGTGATCTAGCATGTGAAAATGAGGAATAATGGGAATGAAAGCCAAGTCACATCTTTGGGACTTCAGAGGGACCTTGAACTGAGAGCTGAGGGCAAAACATGGCCCTTGCCAGATCTGATCTCAGCACAAACAGAGTAAACTCAGTGTCAGGCCTCTGAAATCCAGTACAGCACCAGTTTCTTCTGATTCCTTGTGTGTATACATATACCTATATATCTAAATATTTATATATCTATATATAGATGTATACAGATATCTGTATTTACACACACACATAAATCTGTGCATGTCTCCATATCTGGTTTTACACCTTTTGGGAGCATACCAAAATTAAAACACAGCAAAATATCAATAAAGTTTGAGTTCATGGTGCTGAATAACTGGGTGGGATTCTTCACTTGTTTAAAAAAAAATTGCCTTAGGCTTCAAAAATTTCTGTGGTGGTCCAGAAGGATGCTGATGGATGGAGCTGCTGTTGTGAGAGCTGGGTTAAAGGTGTTATGGTTAAATGGGTTAAATAGTTAAAGGCCATTGAGATAAATCTAAAATGCTGATTTTTAGCCAAGTTCAGACAGCAGGGTAGAACCCAGCAGGGCTGTCCATCCTTCCTACCTGCTGGCAAAAGGTGTGTGCTGTCTCCATGAGGATCAGCCCAGACAAAGCCCAGTCTAAGGGGCTGATCTGCTCTTCAGTGAGTTACTGAGAGTGGTGTGAAAGGCTGCTGGGAAAGGATGTCCTTCTGCACCTACCCAAAGGGCTGCAGAAAAGGTGGGGTCATGGAGCAGAAACCGTCTGTCCCAAATCTGGAAATCCTGCCAGGCCAGCGTGGCAAGCCAGCTATGACAGAAACTGTGGGACTGTTCCTGGTGGGGTCAGGGGGACATGGGCCAGATGTTTGAGGGCACAGAACTGTAGTTCAGCAGTGGAAATCCCGTATTTCAATGTGAGCAGATATTTTCTCCTCTCGTGGATGTGAAAGGAATCAGTGCCTGAAAGAACTTGGCTCCGCAGCCTGGAAAATTGTATTTTCTCAGATTGTGTATTTGCTTATTTTCTAACTGCTGACCTGCTTTGATTCTGTCACACACATTTCCTACAGTGAGAATCAGTCATTCTGCCTTCACCCTGTCTCCACCACAGCTTCAGGACATGCCTGTTGCCCCTGCATTCTCCTCATGGCCACACTTCCCATCGCCCCAGCCAAGAATGGGCACTGCCTGATGCTGGGGAACACCACGTCCCCGTGTTTCCTGCCTGCACACCTGGCAGTCCTGGACTGCTGGAGGTGAGATCCACCCTGCAGCACTGCCTGCTTCCACTGCCAGAAGAAGTGCAGGCATTAATCACAGCATCACGTGCACTGCTGCAAAAAGTGATGGAAAAACGTCCACATGAGCAGAAGGAGTTAAGAGCAAGTTTGTTACTGGGGTAGGTTCCTATGGTGAACACTGTAGGGAGTTTAAGGCATATTTTAAGGCATAGTCAGAAGAAAATACATTATTTATTATTTATTTATTTTTAATATATTATATATTTATAATATATAAAATATATATATAACATGTAATATAATAATATATAATATATATTCTATCTAATTAATATAATATAATATAATATAATATAATGCAATGCAATACAATTCAATATAATACAATATAAAATACAATATAATACAATATAAAATACAATATAATACAACATAATACAACATAATATAATACATATTTATTTATTTATTTATTTATTTATCTATTTATTTATTATTTAGGTATTTTATTGCAACACACCCAAGTGACACCAGCTGGGACCACACTGGTGACATTCATGCCACTGCATGTGAATGTTTGTAACTTCACTGGCACGGGGGCTGTTGGGTAATTGACAATTCCCAGAATTCGTGCTGGATAATCCACTCACAGCAGTTCTGCTTCCCCTGCTGCTCCCATGCATTGCACACACCCCTTTGAGAATGCACAGTTGAACATTTCACCACCTCAATTTTCAGACAAACTGATACAATGGACACAACAGCCCTCTCTCCTGCTGCCCTGTAACACACCTGCTTTTTCACATTTTGTTTCAGCTTCAATACCTGCGAAATGTTACTTTAACACCCAGAGAATAGGTTTAACCCAGGTAGTAGGGGAGAGCCTTGGCAGAGATCAGCAGCTCCTGTACTTGGCCCTGATTAGATAACACCAGGAACCACCTTGGAGCGGGCAGTGTAATCTTTATGGCCATCCCTTGCTGGTTGAGAAAGCTCACATCTCCCAGTCAACGGCAGCTGTGCCAGTGATTCCTTTGCTAGATGGTGATAAGCACTTACAGGAACAGATTAAACAGCCCTTTGCCTTTCTTTGGGATATCCAGCCCCCACCAGCAGCAGGCAACACTTTCGAAAGAGCCTATTTTCCAGAAGGATTTAGTCACAGACTTTCACACAAGCTTATTCATCCCAGCCTTTGGGTTGTGGTTACACACACATTTCTCCGGGATGTGGAGTCAGCATCAGCAGGCCATGGATGTCCACTCTGCCTCTCCCCTGCTGCTCCCCTGCTCCTGCCACCCCTCTGTGCCCACGCAGAACAAAGAGGGCAGTGTAGGCACTGCCACAAGCAGCCCTGGCTGGTGGCAGCAGAACTTGCTGCAGCCAAAAGTGCCAAAGAGAAAAAATGTTTGTGGAGCCACAGCTCCAAGAACTTCTCAGCAGGGTAAATTAATGTCCACGGTGCTCCATCCTGCCACAGCCAGACTGCCACCAACCCCTGAGCTCTGGAGACAGCCCAGGTAGGTCCTCATGTCGCTCTAACAGGTGTCCAGGTGCTTCAGATGCTCCTGATGCATTTTGCATTCTAGCTGCTGGTTTGGGTCTGCCTCACCCAATGGCAGAAATGGCGCTGTTCATGCTCCGAGAGGCCAAGTCCCATCAATTATTGTGTTTCAGTGAAGCAAAGAAGCATGAAAGCACCTGGAGATGGACAGCCCTGGGCTAACAAATCCTGATCCCTCAAGGCCTACGGCTCTGCCTACTGCAAACACACTATCTGACAACCATAAATCACCAACTTATTATGTAATGGCCGTGCCGTTTCACGGACAAAGATGCATTTCACAGAGAGTATGGTTTTAATAAACAGGCAGCCTTTCAGTGGCTAGACTGGAGTAAGCCAGTGATCTCAGTCCAGTTCCTGTTGGAAAGGTAGAGGCAGCACAAAAAACACGGGCACAGATGGGTGGATTGTTCATGGGCTGCAGCAGGAGCAGAATGAATTTCTCACCTGGTTATGGCAGGTTATGGCAGCAGTGCCATTGCCTGGGGTGGGCCAGGGGTGCCTGGCCCGTGGCTGTGCCAAGGGGTTGGATCCCTTGGGTGCCTCACTGGAGTCCTCACGCCAGGTATGTGCAGAGTTAACCTGGGACCTCTAATGAATTCCCCTCAGCGTTGCCATG
This sequence comes from Acrocephalus scirpaceus scirpaceus, assembly GCA_910950805.1. Lineage (NCBI taxonomy): Eukaryota > Metazoa > Chordata > Aves > Passeriformes > Sylviidae > Acrocephalus > Acrocephalus scirpaceus. Next base: position 61,255,853 of record OU383780.1, read on the forward strand.
CAGTAAACGGAGGGCTGGCTGAGTTACGACCCACCCTCACATGTGCAAAGCATGCACCTCTGAAATGCAACGGGAAATATTCATTATTCTTGGATAGAGCTCCCTTTGAGTCCAGCAGTTACAGCATCTGTCGTCATTTACTGCATTAGCAAGCACTATTTCTGTGAATTTATATCATCGTGTCCCGGAGTTCTGTGCCAGCAATATGCTTAAGCCACTGCTGCAAAATAATCCCATCTATATTGGCCACATATTTGGGATATTATGATTAGACTTTTTTAGTGGGTGTTAGGAATTATTTTTATAAATGTAGCATGTGTGTATGCACAAGGGTTTTTACAATCAACCCTAAAAAGGAAAGAAATATATTTTCATTCTTATATTTTGAAGTGGTTCTCCTCCATCAAGCTAATAGAGCTATGCCAGCCCTGTAAAATATTTATGAAATAACCAAATATGAAGAAATAATGTAATTTACTGTGGTTTTTCTGAATCATGGCTTTTTACGTATTTCCCACAGACAATCACATCTGTCATTTCAACAGAATAGGTGTTGATACCTGAGGGTGGCTGAAATCAGTCAGAACCCAGACTGGTGTCACTGTTTTGAGAAAAAGAGGTATTGGCAAGCACCTTTACTGCACTTCCAAGCCATGCATGAACCTGGTCTTTCCTGTAACATCATCTTCAACACATATTAGAATATGTATTGAGGAAATCTCAGATTGAAATATCTTCAAATTTTAGTTGTTATAATGAAATGCTTTCCCTCCCCACCCACCTTAAATCTGGAGAGAAAATGTATATTCCAGCAGAAACACATCTGCAGATTATTTTGCAGACAAACTTGTTCTGGAAAACTAATTCCAAAATTTTATTTTATGGAGTAGCATGAATCTTACTAATAATGATCACAAAATAGTAGAATCTAGTGCAATTTAAAAAAAAAATGGTATGTGGGACTGCAGTTTGAATGGGGAAATAAAACACCCATGTCATGAGTGTCTTGTTACATTTCTTACAGATCTATTGTCCTGTTTGCAGAGGATACTGCAGAATGCATTCAGCCATGGTTAATGGTTGAACTCCATGATCTTAGAGGTCTTTTCCAACCTTAATGATACTCTGATGATGTGATATTTTGCTAGGGAGGGTCTGAAAACTTATATTTCCTCTGCCACTGAAATCCCAAGGCATCTGGGATGGGTTTATTACCAGAGTTATTATCCAGAGTTTGAACATGAGGATACACACAGGTGCTTTACCCAGTGAACACATCGTAGCTGATGCCTTCCTGTTCCTCCCCTCCTTCATACCTTTAAATGAGCCAATTCTTTGTCAAATGGAAAGCAAGACCCAGCTGAGAAGTGCAACCACGTCTGCTCAGGTGTCCCTGTGCCCCGATACTGATTCAGCACAAATACACTTTCCCAAAGGGCTGCCAGAGTCTTGCTCTAGCAAACGAAATTCAGGAGCTGTAGGAATTCCTATTTCTGATCAGCCTGCATTGTCTTTTTCCAGATCTGTTTGGCTTAGCCTGGATAAAGATGGGAATGTTCTCGCAGCAAGCCAGAACTCACAGTCTCTGCTCAAATCAGCAGACTTGAGTTGACTTGTTGGTCCTGCTGTGCTCAGAAGGTCTGGCACCCCAGTGAGACTGCACTTTCAGACTAGAACAACGAGCCAAACTTTTCCACACATCAGTGTGCTGGGGAGACAGGGATACTTCTTGAATCAGTTGCTCCCTGAGGGTGGAGGGAATGAGGAACAGGGAAACAGAGCCAATTGCAGCAACCTTGCACTACTGAGCTGGTGCGTGGGCCGGAGCATCCTGTGTCAGAGCTTTGCTCTAGAAGAACCATAGAATCCAAAAAATGGTTTGGGTTGGAAGGGGCCTGAAGGGGCCAGGCTGGATCTGCCACTCAGAGCAAGGCACTGAAATAAATTCTAGACAGAGATAGATCCTGTGGGACATGGAATCCAGGGAAAGATGTGGGTGCTGAGATCAGGCTTTCAGGTAAACAGATCCTAAGGGATGTTGTGCCCAGCACTTAACATTTTTTGTGAGCTACAACATTGAGACTTTTGGAAAGAGTCTTCATTCATTCATGTGAGCTACAGCATTGAGTCTTTTCGAAAAGAGTCATAATTAATTCTTATTTGGAATGGCAAGAGCCTCTGTCTACAAGCTGCCTTGATGTTTTTACATTATCTGCTGTTAAAATCAAAGCAGTGTGTTGCATCACACTTCAGTGTTACCTGCAAGGAATAACCTGTCACTAATGCCAAAAGATAGCAATCACAAAATGAATGATTTGGGGTTACAGACACTCTGCAGTCCCTTCATTATTTCGGTAGGCAAAGGTGTTTTGAAAATAGAGCAGGGTTGGAGAAAAGAATCTTGGCAATAACTGACTTGCAGTGCAAACCACGGGATCAGCTTCAGCACTCTCTAGTTGCCTTGGAACTGAATAGGTTTAACTGTGTATTCCCCTTCCTGGAGTCTTTGCTGCTGATTTAAAGGCATCCACGTGCCTTTTACTTCCCTGTAAGCAAGGGGGGCAGCATAAACTGTTTTCAGCCCAGATCCCAAATATTTTGGCTGTTTATGCCAAAAGTGCCATGAATTTGGTGTAAAATCCACCCACACCTCCAGCACCATGGGTGTACCCGCCATCCATACATTCTACCCCACACTGAAAGTTATGCATGTTCTTGCTAACCTAGTTTTGCGTGTGCGTGTGCTTTTTTTTTTTATTATTTTTTAACAATAGGCCTAAATCCATATTAATGATCCAAAAAGTGACCAGGCCTCAGCACCTTTTGTCCTCTATACATTAACTATCCAATAATCAACAGTAGCTGTCCTGTACTCTGGTGTCTTTAGCCTAATTCAGAGGGACAGATATTTATCATCACCCTTGAATTGGGTGACCCATTCTGACAGGTCGACATCCTTATTTATGTAACAATGTCATAGACAGTAACTGCTAATGAGTGGAGTGACACAGAGGTCTGTTAGATGGAAAGGCAGAGGAAAGCCGAAAAGGGCATGAGGGGTTAATGGGACTTTTCTGTTCCAGCCTCCTGGGATGTGTAATTATGTTCTAATAAGAAATGAATGTATTGATTAGATTAGTGTGCAATTGTGTTCATGTGCACACGTATAGCGCTGCATGTATATAGACAGTCATTGTGTGTTCCTCTCGTCCCCTCAGTGCGTGTTTGAACCCAAAGTATCTTTGTGCTGGGGCCAAAAACAAGCAGGGCACTCCCACAGCCCTCTCCTCCAAACTCCATGTGAATTCAACTGGAGTTTATCCCAGCAAAGGCTGAATTTAACCTCGGTAAACACCAAATAAGGGTTTCAGGATTAAGCCCTCACAAACAACTGACTTCCTATTTGCATTGTTTGGGCTAAACACTCCCCATCACTTGAGAGAGCAGCAAAAGCAGCCAGCACGCTGTAAACACTGTCATCTGCTGAGGAGAGCGTCCACCAGCCAAAGTAGGCCATGCTCATTCCTGCTGGACCGGCCACTTCCAGCGGCCTGCTTACAGTAGGGAGGAATTTGGCCCGGCATTCTTTCTCACCGAGCAAAATCTGTTCCCTGACAGGTCAAGGAAAGCATCCCTGACGCGCTCACAAAGGGCCGATTCTCCGCCGCATCCCTCCCGAGCGTGTGTGTTCTGAACTCGAGGGTGAATTCCCCCGATGGGAAAGACACAACAATAGGGGGGAAAGCAGGGCAGGGAGGGTGAGGGAAGGAAAGCATGTCTGAAAATTAGAGCTGCCCACGGCCCAGGAGCCCGGAGAAGGCAGCTGAGGGATTCTCTCACCGCAGCCCCGGCTGACGCTAATGGGGGCAGGCAGCACAACCGCGGGGTTGGTACCTCGCACCACACAAACCCAGCCGTGAGCAGAGCCTTACACGTGTCCTGGGGACTTGAGTGTGATGTCTGAGCTGGGGAGGGACAAACAGGGCCAGGCTGGCAGAAGAATAGGATTTTTGGGTCACCCCCTGTCCCTGGGATAACGGAGGCCGTGGCACCGGCGCGTGCAGGCCTGTGACAAATTCGTACTTCCAGTTGCACGCTGAAGAAGAAATAAATTACTTTCTAGTGACTCCCTCTGGAAAGAAGCAGCATTATTAGGCTCTAATGGGATTTCCTTCCATCCCAGTCTTGGTTAGGACCTTTGTGAGGCAGAGGGGAGGGAGGAAGAATGGAAAACTGAAGGATTCTCGAGTCTGAGGAGGGTCCACTTTGCCCAACCGTAACTTTTGTGAATCGTGGCCAGGATTCCAGATGTGGCACTCAGGAAAGGCTGGAGTACAAAGATGCAGAAAAAAAGGACTTACTGGGTAAGATTTCCAGACATTTCAGAAATGTTTAAACAAAGTAATGTAAGAACACACCAGGTTCAGTGTCACAAAAGAATAATCTCTTGGAAATGGATTCTCATTAATCTATCTTTTTTCCTAAAGAATGAAAGACAGAGGGTATTAAAATATGGCACTTGCAACATGGAGGTCAATGGACCCCTAAAGCCTGACCTTTATCTGAGGGATAATGATTAAACACATTTCTTTCTCATTGCCCTACTACTGCAAATTTCTCCATCTGAACAGCACTGGTTTGGTTTTTGGTTTGGTTTTTTTTAAGTGTTTTGATGCAGAAGATCATTCAGGGAAGATATTTATAAAAGACAATGTATTTATATTCCCTAAGAGAGACTTAAAATCCAAGCCAGAGCTAACTGTGAAGGCCCACCTTGTAAAAATTTGCCTCAAGGGTCAAAATAGAGAGTAAAAAAGCCTGGAACTGGAGATGGCTGTAGGAGTGTTATCACTGACTTCATCAGGGCTGAGACCACGTGTGAAATGAAAGATCTGGAGAAGGAACGACCTTGCAAAATGATGGTATTTTCTTCCAAATGAAGTGTGATGCCCAAGCAAGTTCGGTATCCAATCTGAATAACAGAAATGCATTGCACAGTTCAAACCCAGGTCCAAACAGCGGATGCAGGGGAGTTAATTTTTCAGCAACTGCTGACCCTTTGACTCCTAATAGTCGAGGGTTGGTTCACATCTGAGCCATTCACACAAAACTGATTTCCCCATTTATATTGATGGGAACTTTGCAATGCAATGAATCACCTTCAGCTGGCTGATTCATTTCACAGGGCAACTTGAGGCAGCAAACTTGGAGCAAGGTAGCCCGAACGAAGATGGAATATCCTTCCCTGTCCCATTTATTAGTGTCAGCATCAGCATAAGCTTTTCTCCTTAATGAACCCGTCTTTCATTCAGGCCGGAGAGGATCCTGAGAAAGTTTTCCTCGCTTCTTTATATTTTGCCAAACTTCTAAGTGGGCTCCTAAAAACTTATTGAAAGAGCATTACTCAGTCTGACACATCCCATTTATTTCAATATGGTGACAAAGAGGGAAGATCTAGTTAAAAATATTGCAACAGCCTTATGGGATACTTATGGGGTTTTTTTTAAATGTAATACATCACAATAGAATACTTTGTTTTTGTAGAAGGGCATTCTGTATTCGCCAAAAAAGCTGCTGACTTAATCATTAGTTATGATGAGAAGAGATTTAGTGCTCTCTTTCTTTACACTGTCACTGAGAACAATGTCTATGAAAAAGCCTATGCTTCCCATTATAAATCACTATAAGCTCCATGAAAATTTCCCCTCTACCCTGGGGTTTAAGGGAGCAGATACTCGGGGATGCAGCCTCCCAATAGTAGCACTTTATGCCGAGCTCTACAAGCCCTTGGAATGCTATGGTTCACCCTAAGTCCAGGCACTACCAGTGCCTGCAGTTCCCATTGTTCAGCAATTTATGAATGGCTACTCTTTGACAAAAAAATGAAATGCCCTCTTCCTTTGCAGCCTGTACATGTTTTTAAGTTGCTTTAAAGCTGTAGCACTTTACCACTCTGAGCACTACAAATATATATTACTGTTTACCATCGGGCTGCCTTGGAGAAATACAGTGTAGCCTTTGCTTCTTCACCCTCTCATGCCCAAATTTCAGATCTTATTTAGGGCAAGTGAGGATTCAGAAATAAAGCCAATCAAAAAAGAAATGGTTCATAGGTGTTTCCTTCACTGAATGAAGAACACCATATCACATCATCTCAAAAGGACAATTCAACCTTAAAGGTTTTATGGGGGCAGTTCTGAGATGCATGAGCATCTCTCAAAATTCTTTGAGAGGAAATTCAGATTTAAAGACCTAGCATTAAACACACAGGTTTGAAAGTCTTTAACCTTCTTCCCTTCCTTCTCTCTTCCCCCATATCATACTCACATACACTGGCTGGATTTTATTGAATAACTTTGTAAAAAAGAAAAGAAAAAAAAAAGAAAGCAAGTGTTCCACACATCCGTCAGCATTTTTTTTGTTTGTTTGTTGGCCCAAGCTGACAGCTTTTTTTTGTGTTTCCTAGTTTATCAGAAGTCTATCACAATGTTTTGAAGAAAAAGAGCCAAGACATTTCCCCTAGATTTTGGTGTCCTCTAATATCTGAATTCATTCTTCTGAGTTTGTTTCTTATTTACTTCTCCCCCCATTTCTTGAAGATAATATTCCGAGAAGCAGGGATGCTTGCTTCACCACGAGCTGTCTCAAATTTGTCCTTTTAAATCTAGACCTATTCAAAATTCATATCACTGGGTTCCATTTGAAAGGGAGGACTTTGATTGAAAGTTCTCAGCCACCCACACTGGACCTGAAAGGCCACTAGAAATAGCCCCTGTCTGCTTTGTTTCTCAGGAACCAGAATAGACACATTCCCTCTGGTCTGCCCTGAGATATGGGTTTGGCTCAAAAAAGCACATGTCAGCTGCAGAGCAGTTTTCATGGAACCTGTGGGAGGGAGCCTGTGTCCTCTGAAAAGATAAAAAAAAGTGTTTCAGTCATTTATTGTTATAATTTTTAATTTATTCTGGATGGGGTTTGAGGTGGCTAACGGAGGCAGTCTCAGGTCAAATTCTTGCTGGCCTTTGATTTCAGTTGGATGATTGGCACTACCACTGTGAATAAAACCAGTTCTAAATCTGTGATGAAACCTGCCACCTCTGGATGCCTGCAAGACCTTTGTGCTAGAAAGCAGCAGGATAAAGGCACAAGATGAAAGCACACGATTTACAGGTCCTTGGCTCCCAAAGGCTGACATCAGGACTTGAATTTTCACATAAAAGCAAGGCATGCCATGGCCCTCACAGGTAAATAATGCCTGAAGACCTTACCCACCTTAATGGTTTTATGGATGAGTTTCCAAGTTTCCCCTGTTAATGGGCTGGGAACAGAAGCAGCCTGGTGATTCCCACTGTCAGCATTCCCCACAGGAGCCACCAGCATGGCCTCCCTGTCCCTGCCTGGAGCTTTTAGCCAGACAGCAGCCTGCCCAAAGAGAAAGAGTGGCTGGTTGGAACAGTGTTTTCCAAAGAGAATCCCACACAGAAGGCAGCCCTTGTGTGGAGAACCTCACCAAAGCAGAGGTGCTGCCCAAGTACAAATGGATTGCCAAACCCATCAACCCAGATGTCTCAACTCATCTGGAGTCTGAAGGGCTTGGACAAAATCAAAACTCTTGAAACTTCTCAACAGCAGCAAATCCTCCAGTAATGACAGCAATTAGCACCCGTCATCTCCATCCTCTCCAATGCTACAAACAAGTTTAATCTGCTCTGTAAATCTGCTCCCGACTCCACCTGTGAAATTTTTGCCTTCTAGCATTCAATTGAGGTTGAAAAACCTGTGGTAAAATTAAAGCTAAAATTGTAAGCTCTTAAACCCATGAAAATGTAACAGTTATTGCTTGACTGATCTACCTGGAGTTGCTGGTTTCCTGTGATAGATTCTGCCATCCCGACTTACACTAACCCAGTCCTCTCCAAAAACACCTGGCTTTGAATCCCATGGCTTCTCAGCACAAAACCAGGCCAGTCTATTCCCACTTCCTCTCACTTCCACTCTGCTGCTATCCAGGGGTCTGCCCAAACTGACCACCCTGGCTTTGCTGAGCTCTCCTGGGGGAGGCAGAGCCCAGAGAACAGATGGTTCTCTCAAAGGATCCTTGTCCTTCCTGCAGGTTTTCTACCTCCAAACTAGAGAGGGAAAAAAGGTGGAGCAAACGTGACCCTGGCAATTGAGATCCTCTGCTCATACAAGCAGGGCTATTAAAGCTGAACAGGTACATACATCTTAATAATTAAAGTGGGCACCGGTTGGCTTTGAATTGCAGGAACTCTGGGTGACCACATTTCACTTTCCCTGTCACTGGCTAGGATAGAATTTCCTCCTTCTCATCAAATGGCAACTCTTTTATTTATGGATTGCATCTATGCCTTGGAAGGAGGTACAGTTACTGATAAAGCTTTCCTGAAGAAAACATGCTGTATTTTCTTTCAGCTGGCAGATGACTGCAGTTGATCACATCTGTTTTCCAGCAGACATCAGTGTATCCAATTAGAAAGATCACAGAATATTTTAGAGGTCTTGGGATTATTTGGTCAGCCAAAAGATTTGGGCTTTGAAAAAGAACAAGAAGACAAATCTGGTATGTGCTAGTTTTCATGACAACCATGGTAAAATATTCTCTTAAAACTCGTTACACAGATCTAATCCTTAGCATTAAACATTTAATGTGTAAAACTCAAAATTTTGGGGTTGTTACTATTATGTTTAAAAATTATGGTGGCTAAATGAGCTGCAGTCCTGGTTGAACTGACAGGAAAGGTTGAGGTGTTCATGGTCACAAGATATTTCAAACACAAAAAATAATCAAACTCTTCTTTTCCTTGAAAGAACGCATGAAGCCTTCAGCAAGAAGAAAAAAAATCACTACTTAAAAGGATGGAAATGTTATCAAAATGTAGCTCCCGGTTTTGAAAAGTAGCTTAAATTTTCACCTTTAGCTCTGATATGACAAATGCAATGCACAGAAGAATCTTCACACTAAAAATTGGGGGGTTTTGATCTCTGTATTTCCAAAATAAAAACCTGTTTTGATGCTCTCATTTTTGAATGTTCATGGCAGCAAGGGAATCAAAATTTATGGAGAAATATTGATATCAAAGAAGCAATCAGTTCTAAGTGGCAAAGTCTGAAAACATCTTTTGAAGTGTCTCTTGCAGATAATTTCTTGGTTTTCCACTAATGCTCATGTCCACGATGTCCTCCTGTAAATAACTTCCAGGATCTGACAGCTGAAACCATAGGAGCTCCAAGGCATACCTACAGACTCATAGCTCAGTAGATTTAATAGTTGTTGAGTTTTTGTGGGTTTGGGGGGAATAAAAGCAAGAGAAAATAATTGGGAATTAAGGACAAAAAAAAAAGGCTGAACACAGAGCCAGGAGGGACAAAACAAAATAATCTTGAGAAAAGCAGATTGGACGGGATTTTGAGCAAAGTGCTACCTGTGGAAAGGCCTTTGGACTACAAACCTCCCTTGTGGCTTGATGCCTGCTTGATGCCTTCAACTGAGCAAAACCTTGCATGCCTAAGCAAAACAAACAGGAATCTGTGAGAAATTGCATTTTCTTCATGGAAAAAAAAAAAGACAACTCCGTGGTAAATCTGCCAGTTTGAAAAGGAAACAGTCAACCTTCAAATTCACTGTGAGCCTTTCAGCCAAGCCTTGAACACTGAGAATTCCTTCTTCCCCAGGGCCACAGCATCCAGCATCCCAGATTCCACACAGAAGTGATGGAGCATCCCTGTCGTGGGAGCTGAGCCCCTTCTTTGGGACTGCCAACCCAAAACCCTACAAAAAACTGACCTCACACCTGCCTGGTGCCGTGCTGCAGCTTCCCTTCCACAGGGCTTCCCTCACCTTCCACCAGCAGTGTGGGGACAGGGCTGGCAAAGCCCTGGGGACAAAAGGATTTCTGCAGGACCTCGTTATTACACATTAAATAGAAATAGCTCTACTGTAGCCTCGCACGCAGTCCGTTTTACTCGGGCAAGTGTGGTTTTTGTTAGACACATAAAACACCGAGCGGGGTTTTAATGGCTGATCAGATCCCGTTAAAGCAAATTGCATGTTGAAATACAAAGGATGAAAGGATCTCCATTATTCTACAAATCTCTAGCAGCGCTGCACCTTAAAAGGAATTTTATAGCGAATTTGTAGCTTTGCAACCAGCTCGTGAACCAGGGGGCATAAAAAGGACATGTGTTCCAAGAGCAAATGCATTCCATATTTCAGAAATAATAAGTTCTTGCCCGCACCCAGATCTCACCAGTGCAGAGAAAGGGTTTTGCACCCATGGGAAGAAGGACTTTCCTGTCTCCAGCAGAACGACTGCAATCCACACAAATGTTCAAGATTTCACATTAGGGGAAACAGCATCCCAGTGGATCTGGCTCATAGGAAGTGAAAAGATTAAAATACTCCAAGAGCAGAAAAGTTTGCACAAGTGAATCTTCACAGAGGCAGGAAGAAAATGTTCACATGGTCTTGGAATTAATGAAGGTTGTAGGATTAGAAGACACCAAACATCTCACAGCCTCCAACCACAGTAATATTTGAGCCTTTGCACTCTATATGGGTATTTATATTAATTTATATGGTAATTTATATGAAGCTGGAGCTTCATCCTGTATGGGTAATACTCATCCTATATGGGTATTTCTATTCATTCATATGGGTAAGCAGCCGGAGCCCTCAGCAGATCACTTAGAGCCAGGCAGGTGAAAGTGAGAATATGTGAAGATTTGCTGGTTTTGAGAAGGTAAATGAAATCCTAGGCTTTTTAAGTGAAGAATGAAAATTATTCCTCCTCTACTGAGGTTTTATTACTTATAGTCACGGTTCTTGATCTCTCCCCATGGCTTTCATTCATGTGAACAGTTTTCCTTTCATGGATTGGAAGGTCCAGGTCCCCAAAGAAGGGATTCCCAGCGCTAATTAGGAGAAGGAAAATTTTAAAAAATGGAAATAAATCAGAAACAGGGGGAGAAGCAGATTTTTAAAGGTGCAAAATGTTATTCTTCTGTGAGAAAAGTCACACTGGTTTGAAATTAGTGAAAGCTGTGGATGCCTTGACCAATACCTAAGCCAGAAGCAATGAGCCACAGAGCACCCCCTGCACATTCAGCAGGGCAGTGAGTGTAGGAGAACACAATAAAGAGTTGTCTGAAACAAACCTCAAAGTCTTGAGGCAGCTCCTCTTTGTTCTCATTTATGTCAACCTCCACATGCACTCAGGCCTGAAGTATTTGAGCTCTTCCAGCAGGGCACCAAGCAGTGATGCTCTAGGCCCTCCTACATCTCCTCCTCTTGCAGAAAATGAAGTGCAAGAGGGTGGACCCTGACAGCAGAGCAGAGGGTGGGGAGCCCTGCCATGGTGTGCACTCCCCAGAGAACTCAGGGCCTGAGTCAGGCCCTCAAAAATGTTGTCTCTTGCAGAGATCTGCTTTCTCTATTTAGGAAAACCCTGCCATGACAGAAAAGTAAAGCTGGGGGTTTTTGTGATAGGACACCAGCCTGGCTTTGCTAAGGGTGAAAGGAAATGGCACCAAGGTTCATTTTTCCTCATCCACAACCCATAAAGCTTTACATTCATCTTTAGATAAAACGTTCTGAATGTCCCAGAAAAAAAACAAATCCTTGAAGAAAAACGATCCAAAACACACCATGATCCCAAATAACTTGAATAAAAGAAGCAGAAGACTTGACCATGAACTTTATGTGAAGTAAAGATGAGTCCTGCACGATTAGCCAAAAATTGCAGAAAATGTTCTAGTTGGTTCTTTCCCACTTTTTCACTGCATCCAAGTTTCAGTCAGAGTAAAAAGATGGAAATTTCTATTTGCAAGCTAGAGAGATTTCCTGGGCTCATATGTCTTTAATACAAATTCATGCCTCCAAAAATCCCATCACAAGTGACAACCTACATTATTCCTTCATTTTCTCCACACAGGATGTGTAGATAAAGTCTGGGTTGATTTTTTTTACAGCATGTCCAAATGCTTCTGTTGTGGAAAACTCCAGGTTTCCAGTGGTGTAAAATCTTATTGTGAGACAAGAGCTGTCTCATGTTTGGAAGTCAGGAGGCTGCTGCTTTTTTCTATTCCTTCCTGCCATCTGCAAGATCTCACATGGGGTAAAAACGGGAAATTACTTGAGCAAATCTTCAGCTCTCCTCGGTTTGCTTTAAATAACGTCCTCAGCCTTCTGCCTCATGATTTACATAATAAGGAGACTGTGTTGTGTTATTACATCAGTTTCATTTCTTCAGGGAAAAGGGCTCCAGATGTATTTGACTAAGTCATTAGTGCAAACATCCCATATTTGTAACAGCGTTCCCTGGGTCAACTGTAAAGGCACACTGTTGATTTTGGCTGCAGCCTGAGCACTGGACAGACACTGCCACTCGATCTGAGCAGCTGCCTCCTCACCACTCCCTCCAAGTTCATTGTCATGGAGAGAAGTACAAACCCCTGATGGATCCACAACAACCTGGCAGATGACTCATCTGATAAAAATCACCATTGTACAGCTATTCAAGGAGGAGGGGGGGAAAAAAAATAAATTAGCCTTCCTTAGAGGGATTGCTTCCTTTAGCCAGGGTGTTTTTCTTCGCTCATATGGGAATGAAATTACAAGCAAGGACAGAGAGGGATCCTGACGCCTCAGCTCTGGTGGGATGCTGCTGTCTGTGGGTTTATTGGAAGCTCTGGTGAGCAAAGTGCTACTCAGGGTGAGGAAAAGTTACAAAGTCCCTTCCTATCTGACTCAAAACCATCAGTGAAGTGTAACAATCGACAATATATGAGCCAGCATAATTCTAGAAGTAAAAAATGTAGGAATAGGGTAAAAAGCTGGCCTGTCATTTTTTCTAAGTGCAGCTGATCTGTAAGTTCCCATACAAAGCTGTTTTGAGAATGAGAAGTTCCTTTAACTCAACAATCTGTTCTAAAGGTAAAAAATAAATGCACCTGTAATAACAAAGGATTTGTCCCATGAGAATCAGCAAAGAAAATATGCAAACAATCCGAGAATAGATAGATTTGATAAACAAGTAAAATACATTTTACTAACCAATAAAATAATTAACAAGGAAGCTATTAACCAATTAGAAGTTGCCCTCAAAATTTATAAAAACTGAATAAAAAACAACATGCAGCCATAATAAAGAAGCCTTCTGAACCTTTATAGGTTCTCTTTGTGTCATGACTGTCCCAACAACATAAAAACATAAAAACATTGATTTTCCTGCATTATTTGCTGCTTGATTCAACTCATACAAAAACTTGACTACACCAAAGTATTACTCACTACCACATCGAGTTTTTTAATTGCAGATAAAGCCTCATTGTTGATTTACTTTTGTACCCTAATATTGACAATTAGAGATGGAAAAAATAAAGCTAATTAAAAGATAGGTAGCAATTTAAATCACCAGCAAATTGTTCCAAGCAGGCACAATAATGGGCATGACAAAAATGTGCAAAGGAGTTCTCTGAAATACGGCTGCAAAGCAGAAGAGGAGACATGGCCAAGCAGATGAGCAGCTCCTAAAAGGAAATCACCTAAATAACTTATTTGTGATAGAGGTTTTGAGAATAGGTCAGGAGTTCTGGCAGATGCTGACACATTTGCATCACATTTGTGCCACAAATTTGCTCCCTGGATGCAACCACAAGACTGAGATTTTTCTGTAAATGGCTGGAATTATAAATTGAGTCAGGACTGTCCTGTTCCCATACAATAAACACTGTATTTTTCATTTAGAAATATTTCATTGAGCATAATACAAACGTGCAAGAATTACAATGTATGAGTAAAGTAATGGACAAGCAATATATATAAATATATATATATATAAATATTTGATGCATGCTCTCCTACAGGATTAAACCCCATTAAAAGGTAAAAAAATTGCCCTTATTGCTGTCTCCTGCCTTTGTCATAACTGTTCAGATCCCTGTTGCTGTGCAGGAGATGTGGTATTTGCACTTAATTGCATCATTTGAAAGCCTTAGAAGAGGGGTATTCTAATGATTAAATCAATGTAAACCAGGTTTCAGAGCCAAAATAATCAAAAGTCTGACCAAGGCAAATGTTCTCAATAAAGTGAGCTTGCCAAGCACAAGTGCTAATTAACACCTGATTCTAATTTGGTGATTGTGAAAGTGTGGCAATGAAACCCTACGATTTTGCAAGTGGAAATAACGTTGCTTTTCCCCATTGCATGAACTGCCCTCATGGCCAAAATTCCTCCTTTTGATCCGTCCTGGGTACAATCCATCTCAGGTTGTGCAGCACTTCCCTGTCTGAGAATATTTACCATTCCTTGGAGTTTCCCCCAGCTGTGGCGGCTCTCAATGAAATTTCATCTCCCTCCATGGCGGTTTTCACTGGAAGTTTTCAAGATGAGAAAGTTCAAAGCATCCCAGTGCCCACAAATGGCAAAAACAAGCGGTCACGTTCTTTCCTATTTCCTGTTAGGATGGATTCAGATTTTTGAGGGAGGAAGAATTCTCTTCCAGCCAGTTTTCACAAGGGGAGCTCAGGACCTCCTGTGTACTGTGGCAAGTCCTTTATTCAGCGAGCCACCGGTGACAAAAGCAGATGTAGCAGCACGTGAGTGATTCCTGAAGTCACTGGGCATTTGATCAGTCACCTGAATAACTCAGGGCTCTGCCTGGTGCTCTTTTCCCTCCTCACAGTGACAACGCACCAACCACAGCCTGGCATTAGATGGGATCTCTGTTGACACCCCAAATGGCCAGCACTGGCTTTGCAGGCAGAAAAGGGCTGGAAGGACAATTCTCCTGAATGAAGCAATCAGTCCTCTCAGTGAGTCTCCTCTGTGGACATCTGCAACACTTCAGACCTTGGGACTGAAGTATTATTTCATTGTTCCAGTGTCATCTCCCAAAATATATTTTTTTTATTTCTTAAGTGCACATTCAGTGACGCTCTCACGTTTCTTCGCATGAAGGTGGCACCACTACACGCCAGGAACTTCTACAAAATAAAGTTACTGCTGCCTTAGACCTGAGAGCTGTGGCACTTCTCACTTGTGACATGCCTAAAATAACGTGCAATTGTGTGACATACACAAGTAATTACCAGGGAATACAATATATGAAGCATCTTCAAAAACAAAGAGACACAAATTTAACTTCCAGCTGATTGTCGATGAATCCAGTTGTAAAATCAACACCCCAAGCATCTGACCTACACAACATTTTACCATCTACTGATCTTTTTAATGGTTTACTCAGCTTACTCAGTCTGTCATTTAAAAAAAAATAAATATGAAAGCCAAATTTGTAAGTGCAGGCTCTACAGAAATATTTGAAAAGACTAGTGTAAGTATTTCATTACCTCTGCAGTGCAAATGTATTTGACTGCCTGTTTAAAGCAACTGCAGTTTGTTCTTAATAAGGGTGAATTTGCACTATAAATGGCATCCCCTCTTTGGAAACAATACTTCCTTTATCTGCTTGTGTTCAAAAGCTCCTACCGGGGAAACCTAACTTATCTGTTTCATCTTAAAACTGGAGCTGCCTGTCAAGCTTTGACAATCCTCAGATTCTTTTGGAAATAGGAAGCAACCCATTGTGTTCAAATTTGCTCTTAGTGACAGCTGATCCCACAGGAGCATCTAGTTGGAAAATAATTGATAGCACTTGAAACAGAAAGGACTGCAAATCAGGTATGACAAGTTTGCATTCAGTTGCAGCCCTAAAACTAATTGTCTGGTTAAGAAATCAGCTTCAAAAGGGGAAAAAAAAAAAAAAAAAAAAACAAAAAAAACTTAAGGGGAAGGAAATGAGAAGTTTGTTTATTGCACATACACTTTCATTCTGACAATATTTTCCTCTTTAAAAGGCAGGTCTGGAATAAGCAGTACATTAAAGGGATGGGCCCAAAGCAAAGCCTCCAAACCGAATACTCCGAACTTTATGACTCAAGCCCATCTGCAGTTTGTTATAAACAAGTCATAAGGCACAAATGAAAAAAATCTGGATGCAGAAGGACAGAGGCTCGATCCTGCTACCACCGAAGTGAACAGAAAATCTCTCGCCGACTACAGAGGACCTTGGATCAGGCATTAAAATTCCAGAGTAACACTGGCACAGCTTCAATCGTGTGCGAGTGTGTGCGCTGTGCATAAATACACACACAGCCCAATATTACGGGTTTTTAACCCTGGCTCTTATGTCAGACTCTAACACCGGATGTCAAAAATGAAGATAACATGGGAGGAAGTTTATTTTGATGAGGAAATCCCTAAATGCTGTCGAAAATATGCTTGGAATGGTTAATTAGCATGTAGGGGCTTTGGAGGAAATGATATCTTGCAGCTTTGACCATCATCTTTTTGCCAGGTTTCCCTTCAATTTATCTCTTATCTGCAGGAAACTGTCTCACAGCTTCTGAATCTGCTGTTGGCTAAAAAGAGAAAAAGGACAATGACTCATTGTCGGGCAACAAGACAAGTTCTATTTGGATTCTAAATTTCCACATTAATACGAGTTAATGTCCTATCTACTGTACCTCAGCCCATCCAGGGGATAGGCAGGGTGGGCTCTGAAACCAACCAAAAGTGAAAGTTCCTCCACAGAAATAACAAACAGCAAATGAAGAGAAGATAAAGAGGAGAAGAAGATAAAGAAGAATGTTTTCATCCAAGGGATGAAAACATTGAGTAAGAAAGAAAAAAAAAATCTGCCGTATTTTCTATGACTAAGGCATCAAAAAGGCTTTATTAATAAATGAAAGCCTTGCAAATAACGGGGAAGACAGGATGCAGGAGGTGATGCCCACCCAAGCTCTTGCTGGTCAGACATTCAGCACCTTGGCTGCTGAGACTTTTCTACTCCAGGGGGAATTTTCATGCACGACCAAGCAAGGCAGGATTCCTTCCTCTGCAGTGCTGGCTGAGGGCTGGCGGTGAAGTTCTGCTCAGACACACGTGGGGAGAGCGCTCGGTGCATCCAAGCCCAAAAGAGGGGCCGGGAAGATCGCTGGAGCATCCCGGCCCCCGGCTGGAAGTTCCTATGGAAATGCCGAGCCCAAGGAAGTGCCGGGGGAGGGACTGGGATGCATCAGGCCATCCCCGTGCCAACACTAATGAGCACATCAATGAGAGGATTAAGCAGGGATGAGGACGTGTTTCTCCCACTCCCTCTCCTGCGGTGATTGCTCCGCTGCTCAGAGGTGTGGCTTCGTTTGGGTAAGACCCGAAAATTCGGCGGCTCCTCCAAATATTACATAAAAGGAAAGAATTACATTTAAAAAAAACCCACGACCTAACCGTGTAAATATTTTTTCCAGTTTCGCTGACCAAATCCCAAGCATGTCATGCGTCTTGCATTTTTTATTCCCCCAGCCCTCTCTCCCCCGGCGTTGAGCTAACATCTGAAATAAGAGTACACAATCAGTATGTTAATAATCAAGGAGTCTGCTCGCTGCATTATGCAGACATCAGAGGAATTTCTTCCACTGTCTGATGAATATTATAAACAGCCCCGTTTGTATTAGCAGAGCCTTGTGCAGCAAGTCCAGAAGTGACAAACCAAACAACTTTAAGTGGTCGCATTCCATCCCCAAAAGCTCCGAGCATCGAGCATCACGGGGAGACCTCGCATCCCGGCTGCATGTGAGGAAAACAAAGGGGCCCACCCTCGGCTGGGCTGGAGGCTGGGTGCTGCAGCTGAGGGGTTTTTTTTAAACCGCCAAAGTGACACTGCAAATGCAATCTGGAATTGCAGCTGGAGGGCCAGGGCTGTTGTATCTGTTACCCAGAGGAAAGGCATTCATTCTGGAGGGAGAGAGAGACACACACACACACTTCAGGAAGGGTTTACATCTGAGTCATCATCTCAGAGCTGCTGCAAAACATCCCAGCATGGCAGGGAACTCCCGGGATCTGTGACCACCTCTGCTGCCCTGCCCAAGGAAAGGTCCCCTTCCTGTGGGCTGAGGGCCAGCTGGCAATTCTTGGACTTGGACATGGTGGTAAAGCAGGGTAAAACGGTGGCATTCCAAGCATGCTGCCAAACTGCTTGAATTGCCACACAAAACTCAACATTCAGTGCAAAATAGGCTCAGCTCCTTCCCATTCCTGCATAAGGTGTGCAAGACTCCAAGCACTGAGGGGTGGGGGGAATAGCAGGAAAGGAAAGAGGAGAATCACCTGAATGTCCCTTTTTTATTTTCCCTGCTCTTTTCCCTCTCTACTTCCTAAGTCCCTTAGGAGACTGGGAATCCTCCTGGAGCAGGCTGAAGTGGGAGGGGGACACCCTCCTTTCTGAAAACCATCAGCATCAGACACGTGCAGATGCCAAGGCTGCAATGCTGAGGCACGGTGAGCTCTCAGGAGCTCATTTTGGAAAAGAGAAGGCTGGGACTGGGGCAGAAACGCTGGGGAAGTTTTAATCACCCAAGCTGGAGGATGCTTATTTGCTGTTTATTCCCCCCAAAATCGCTTGGGTTTCCAAAGTGGGGTCTGGAAACTTGTGAAGGGACAGCTTTTCTCATGAGATTTCCTGTTGGTGCTGCATCCAGTAGCACCGGAAATATCACAAGAATAGCTTTTCTTGTGGTATTTTATTACTTCTGCTTCTGCTGCTGACCGGAATTGGGAAGTACAGGGGTGCATGGAAATGAAATATAGTGGTCAGGGGAGAGTCTGCCAAAAATTTGGAAGCGGCAACAGCAAGAAAGGTCATTCACTCAAGTCTCGGGAGCTGCTTCCAGTCTGCTCCTATTTTATTCAGACACATTTATGTGATGCTGCCTTTAAAAGTCATTCACCCAAGGCTGGCATCAGCACCCATTCAAACATGCACTGTCTGTGGTTTAGCTGGGAGTTCTGCTGCTAAGTTCCTATAGAGAAGTGGCTTCTGTTTCCTAAAATGTTTAACTGACATAATCCATCATCAGAATAAGCCCAAAAAAAAAAAATAGCACCACATCCTGTCACATCTCAGTTGCATTGCCTTTATTTAATATTATGGCAGCATGATTAGCCATATTAGACAATATAAAATCTGCTTTCCCTGGTCAAAAAGGAATCCATTTCTCTGTATTTAATTCCTGCTCGAAATTGTTTGACAAGTGCTGCGGGCAGACAAAATCTGTCCAGCAGTTGTTTGTAAATACACGTTGCAAATATTTTTCAGCCCTCTCAGGCAGCGGTTCTTGGTGGCAGTGGTGACTAAGCAGTGCAAGCAGCTGCTAGCAATTCTGCCCCAGCCACGTTTGTCCCGAAGGGGCTTGACCCAGAGGGCAGGGGAATGGCTCAGGCTGGGGTGGACACCCAGGAGCAGTCAGGATGAAGGGAAAGCCAACAGCAGCTCAGCAAAAGCTGCTCAGCAATTTACACCCTTGGCGTTGCAATCAGACTACCTGAACCCCATGGGACTGATTCCATTTCCTGTTTGGTTGATTTAATCTTTACAAGTTACTCCTGTTTCTTCCCGGAGTGAATTCTCCCGCACTGCAAAACTAATTTTGTGCCGTTATTAAATAAGTGTTGGCTGCTAATCAACACTTTGCCTTCCTGAACAAGCTCCATTTGCAAACAGACCGAATTAAAAGGAGAATAATGATGAGAAATTATTTAAAAGCCAGAACAAGATCCTCTGAGTTCATTTCCCTAATTATCTTCACCCTAAGAGCACTTTGCTCAGTTTAGATTAGAAAAGCGAAGCTTTGCTGCAGAAATGCCAATGTCATGAGGAATAATCATGGGTGCTTTCAATTCCCCTTTTCTGCAGGAGACTTGGGACACTTGTCTCACTAGTGAATAATTGCACTGAAGCTGGGGGGACTATTCCATCATGATAAAGAGAAGACAGATCTGGCCCAAGGAGGCTGTTTTTCTGCTGGTATTTTGGAGAGCTATTTCGGAGAGCTATTTCCACGTGCTGATGGAAGAAAAAAAACCCTTCCTGTAATAGTTGGTTCCATAGCTTCTGTAATAAAACCGGACCAAATCCTGCACCAACAACCCACACAAGCAGGACAGAAAACGTTTATTTTAAAGTTGCAAAAATTTTATCTCACTCCTCACTCCCTCACAGCTGCACAGATATTCCAAAGCTCAGTTCAAAGCAATTATTGTTGTAAAATACCTTGGCTATCACCAAGGACTTCGCTGCACTCCTCAGAGGGAGTGGCTCCACTCCCAGCTGTGCTTCCCTGGGGTCGCCCAGCACAGATTTCCTGTGCCAAGGAAGAAGATGCTTTGGAGGCAGCCTCACTGCTTTTCCCCTTTTTTTCCAAATCCTGTTCTGAGTTGCCACTGTTGGGTGGTATTTGGGTCACATCTATTGGCCAAGTGTACATTTCTTGCACACCTGTACTTCCCTCTGTATTAAAAGCCAGGACATTAAACTATAGATTTATGTTGTGCACTTGCATAATAGATAAATACCTTGAAAAATCGGGGATAACAAAAATCAGCTGAAAGTTTAAACAGCAGCAGATGGAATCTTATGAAGGATTGACAGGTTATTGTAGATACAATTGATACAAACCCTTGATACAAACAAGGGTTCTCTCTGCAGAATCATAGAATGTGCTGGGTTGGGAGGACCCATCAGCATCATGGAGAACATTTCAATGCCTTTTCACACACTTCAGAACTAGGTATTGGCATAAAACATTGCAAAGGTGCCCGTTTAAAACCTTCAAGATCATGCAGCATGATCTTTCACCCAGGGTATAAGAATGACTCCTCAACTTAATGGTCTTGGTGCTTCCTTCTTAGTCAAGTAAAGTCTACCAGGAGAATTCTAAGGTCAGTGGGAAATTTGACTGAAAACGACACAAAATCTCTTCCACCTGGAATGTGCCACAATTGAATGAAAGTGAAAATACAGAGCTGGATTTCATGCATTCAGTGTACATAAAATTAAAGTACTGGATAGGAATAGTGATCCAGACTAATATCGCCCTCCCTTTCCATGATATTCCTCAAAAAGCCCTGAGACAGTCTGGATTCACTTACATACTTCTTTGGGAATGTTTGGGTCTGAGGTTTTGTGCTGAAATGTCAGGCACCTCTTGTTATGATTTTAGTATCTATGTTTTAATTCTTCTCTAGCACTTCAGTGGAACACGGATTTCTCAAGTAGCTCAGGGCTCTCTGGATGACTTTTCAAAGCAGCAAGTGCAAATTAGATGGTGAGGAGCTGGAAATGGTGTGAGGGTCAGCCCATGATGAAAGTTATGTTAGAACCAGTTAAGGTCCTGGCTACCACAGCTGAAGTGTGGGACAAAATCTGGATTTGATTGTTGATAGCCTCATAAAATTCTTTCCGTATCACTTGTCTTTCTCATGTTTATGAAGAACCACAAATAACATCCTTATTTCCCCGGATTATTTCAAAGACAAATTAATTAATGTTTACAAATCATTTGGATTTTAGAGTGGATGGGGAGTGGGGAAAGAAAACTAAACAAGAACTTGGATGGGCCAAGAAAAACAGCAGATTTCCTTCATTCCTTTTTCAGCAAAGGACGTGAGCACGTGCTCAAATCCACCCCAGTAAACGAGAGCAGAAGCCCCCAGAGTTAATTATGTGCTTTGGTGCTTTTGTAAGAGGGAAAATCGACAGGTATAACTGGAAAATGTGGAGTATATGGCAGTCTGCCCCCTGGGTGCTCCTCCATCATGGCCAGGGCTGCCCTGCCACTGCAAACTCTGCATAGAGGAGGATCACAGGCAGCAGCACTCGGGCACCTGAGAGCAGAATTTGCCTCATCACGTTTGAAAGGTGAGTTTTAATGTTCTACGGGGCAGATGGAGCGAGTGCTGGAACAACCCATCATCCCACTGGGGAGCCTGGATCATAAAAAACCTGGGCTCAGGGCTTGGGGGCGGCGGGGATTTGGGCTCCAGCTGAACCTTGCAGCTCCCAATGCTTGGCCAAATGAAACGAAGTTGGACTGGAACTGCTTCATCAGTATTTATTTGATCAGCAGGGCAGCTGGGCACAGGCTGGGCGCTGCCCCAGCTCTGCCCTTGGAGAGTTCCACAGTTCTGGAAGGAGCATTCCTTTAATATCCTTGAAAGGAAGCAACTCCTGGCCTGCCGTGCTATCAGTCCTGTGCATCTCAGGATCTAACACGTTTCGGGGCTGGTTATCAGCGGCAGTAAAATCAACATTTTACAGGCTTCTATTCTTGTGCCGTATTTGTAGAAATCGCAGCGCTATCGCGGAACAAATGCCTCTTTCATTGCCTTGCTGGAAACATAAAGTTCCTTTAAAGCCTAGAAAATTAAATTGTGTTCGTCTGGGAGACGGCGTGTAGACAAAATCTGCTTCAAAAGTCAGAAGGCCCCTGAGTCAGAGGAAAGTTCAATTAATTTGTCAGGGAACTGAGAACAGATGATTTCAATCAGCACCGGGGAATGACTTCATGGCTGGGAAAGGCCAGAGCTGCGCTTCCAGCCGCACTGACGGGCGGCCCCGCAGCACTCACGCTGCTCCGAGCCCCTGGCGGGGCTGGGCTGGGCTGGGCTGGGCTGGGCTGGGCTGGGCTGGGCTGGGCTGGGCTGAGCCGGGCCGGGCCAAGCAAAGCCGAGCACGGCAAAGCGAGCCCAGCCGAGCCCAGCCGAACTCAGCCGAACTCAGCCGAGTCGAGCCGAGCGCGGTCCCGCTCGCGGAGCGCGGTTCATGAATGGCCGGGATGCTGCGCCTCCCCATTGGCTGAGCCGCCCGCGGGATTGACCAATCAGCGCCCCGGGCGCTGCCGGGGCGGGGCCGCTCCGCCGCCACCGCTGTCCCGGTCCTGTCCCGGTCCTGTCCCTTCCCTGTCCCGACCTGGTCCTGTCCCTTCCGTGTCCCGTTCCTGTCCCGTCCTGGTCCTGTCCTTCTCCCGTCCTTCTCCCCCGTCCCGTCCCCCGCTGTCGGGTCCCATCCTTGTCCTGTCCCGTCTCATCCTGGTCCCATTGTGGTCCCGTCCCGATCCATCCCTGTCTCGTCCCGTCTTGGTCCCGTCCCGCCGCTCGCTGTCCCATCCTTGTCCCGTCCCGTCTCCATCCCGGCGCTGTCCCTCCCGTCCTTCCCTGCAACCCGGGCCCCGCGGGAGCTCCATCCGCTCCCTGCTTCCCTCCCGTTCGCGGGGTCATCCATTGAAAATCCAACCCTCCCAGTTTATTTGTCCCTGTCTTTTTTGGGTAAGAAATACGCCAAAAACCTTGCCCGTGTTCTGACCAGGCAGGGAGAGATTTGTTGTGCCTGCACGGAGAGCGTGGTGTCACCACACAGAGACTAAAAACTGCTTCAGTGGCAAAAAAAAAAAAAGGCTTTTCCTTTGCGTGGGAAAAGCCCAAAATCCGCTGGCTCCATCACTGCAGGATTTGGACTGTAAGAACGTCTGAATGCATAATAATCTTTCTATCACTCCCCTGAGCTGAGCACTTTTATGAACAGAAGTAAGGGACAAACACACGAAAAACAGGGAATGTTGCTTTAAGGGATTCCAGGGAAACACCTGTTCCAGTATCATACCCTTTTTCTTAGAAATATATATTTCTAACCCCTCAAACAGGCAATTATATTAAAATTAATTTGATTATTTAAAGCAATAATTACTGTGATTTGAAGTAACAGAGATAGATTTTAAAATCAACTTAAAATAATAATAATAGTAATAATAATACACTGCTTTGTCTTTTAAAGTTTTGTGCTGCTTTAGCTCTGGCAGTATCTCAGGAAATCATTATATGGCCTAAAAAGTACTGATAAATTATATAAGGGTGCGCTTTTATTACTCCACAAAAAAAATTTCTGCATTTCTACCTTTTTAACAAGGTTGGGGAGAAAAAGAGTATTGTTTTTACACTCCACACGAGTGTTATTTCTTTCCATCTTTGGATTACCTTTGTCACTGACACCAAGGGACTTTGAAGCAGCTCAGAAATGGTTCAAATCCCAGCCCTCGTACACAAAACCAACCCCAGCCTCAGCATCTTAATCAGGAAGCTGCTGAAAACACCGAGCTTCTCTTACAGGGCAGATTTTGTCCTTGTCTATTTAACTCCAATTTAGCACTAACTAAGCGCTGACAGAAGACAGATAAAATGGTTGCTGGAAACTGCCAGGAAAAACTGCATCCAGCTCCTACCGAAGGGAGCAGAGAAGTGACGGATGGCTTTGGAGGATAATCAACAAGTGGGAAGGATGGAGGCTGGCCAAGTGTGCAGTGCATACCTCGCTCCAGCATAAAATAAAACGTATGGCCACGGTGGATGAGCTGTTCCACTGCTGGAACCCTGGAAAATGAGAATTTGGGGCTTTCTGTGCTGACAGGCACTGACCCCCAGGCAAACACTGCATTGACCTGAGGCCGTGGAGAAGGCTTCCAAAATTGAGTGACAGCACTGGGATTGTGGGTGTGGAGTTTGAATAGAAGTGTGTGATATCACAGGGTGCAAAACTGAGAGTTTAAGGGTTTAGAATACAGTAATAGATATATAAAGCAAGATGGAGGATTTAGTCCTTCTTCTTCACCTTCCTCTTCATGGCTCTGGGTGGTATTTTGTAATTGGATGGAAAAGTCCTCATTGAGGGCCATGGGTGGTTGGTTATTAGGTTAAAACAAAAATAATTTAGGTGTCATTTCTTAATTGGACAGTTTGTTCTTAAAAAGCCTTGTAGAGAGATAGAGACAGAGCAATTTTCTACCTTGTTAGCTAGAGCTCACAACTCTTGAGATTGTGCTATAGATAAGAATTAATAAACATCTGTGTCCAAACACGAACACTGCATCTCTCGAGCATTTAATCCCAGCTCCAACAACAGAAGAAAAGAAGATAAAAAACCTCTATTCCAGTCAATCCAGTGTCCTGCTCCTCCACGAGCCAATATCCTGGAGTCAGCTGGGTCAGTGAATGGCTGGATTGTTGCTCTGACTTTCTATGGCCACTGAAATGTGCTGGTGCTCCTCCTCAAAGGCACTGAGATTTACCAGGATCCCTCTAAGGGAATGAAAGTTCTGCTGTTCCCTCTGCTGTGATTGTCTTCCCTCTATTCCTTCAGGAAGGTCTGGCAACTCTGGCATCTCCTCACTCTGCAACCTCAAAGGACACAATCTCGAGTAAAATTAATTTCTCTGGTTTCTCAGAACCTGAGACGACCTAACCTGGTACAACTCCTTACAAAGGAGTGAACACAAAAAATATTATGGAATTATTTCCAAAGAAATAAAGAAAATACAACAAAAAGCAGAGGGAAAGTAATTTTAAAAGTATATAAAAGAGGTGCTGTCATCCTTTCCACAAAGTCAGGGACAACGTAATCACTGGATTGAGGGGAAGCAGGATGATCCCTGCTCTTCACAAGTTTTGCTTTCTGCCTGTTCATGAAACAAACAAGGACCTGTTGCTCATGGCTGTGTTGTAAAAGCAAAAATTGATTCTTACTCATAATCCTTTCGGAGCTCAAACTCTAACAGCAGAAGTTAAACTGCACACAAGTATCTGAATCCAAGCAGATAATCCCACTGTTCCAGTCTCTGTTATTGCTATAAAATTATATTTGTACTATTTATGGAATGTGCAGATACAGGGGAAATGTATTTATAGCTGTTTTGACTAGTTCTACTGTATGCTTAGAGAAGAAACCGTGGAATTTGGGGTTTGGCATTTCGGACAGTGGGCAAATTAGAGGGCCCCTAACTCTCCTGACTGCCATTTGCTGCTGTGTGGTTCTCAGGTCAGCCAGGCATCTCTGCTTGGAAGGGAACAAAATTCTCAGCATCTCAGCCATGTCCTCTTCAGCTAATTATCTGTGAAGTGCACGGCCAGCTCCTCTCCCTGGGCTGCAGGAAATGCTGACTTGAGTCACATTTTGGAAAAGCTCTTGATATCTCTGAATCAGGAGAAACTTTGTATTTATTCTGTTTAAATCAATTCTTCACATTTGGAATGAAAAAAGCTTTTTGTAGCTTTTGCCACGAAGAAATGAGACAGCAAAATGCTTTCACTATGCCTACAAATTAAACTGGGGCTTTCCTGTCCCCTTGGACATGAGCTTTGGGTATTTTGGTATGAAGAAATTTTGTCAGCCATAGATTCTTCAATTTCTCTGTGTCACATTCATTAAGGCATAAAGCACTTAATGTTTTTGTTAAAGCTCAGAGAGAACTGCACAGCCTGTTGGGTTGGTGAGGATGTTTTACCAACGTGGAGTCCTGGCTCCTCCAGTGACCATGAGGAACCTGTTTGCTACTTTAATCCCTGTTTCCCCGGGAAAAGGACACAGCTGGCTCCTGCAGGGAGCAGGGCTTTGTAGACATGAAGAATTTTAAAACGCGTTTTCTGCTGCTGTTTGTGCCCGTGCGATGAAACCCTGCCCATCCAAAAAGGGCTGCGAGCACGGCCCAAAAAACGCCGTCCCTAAGCAGAAACCCCTAAGCGAGGGGTTTTTCTTCTGCTTTAAGAGTGAGTGCCGCTCAACAGAGCCGGCCGGTGGGATGGGAACATCCCAGGCATTCCTGGCGGTGGAGATGCCATGCCACGATCTGCAGATAGCCTTTCCCCGCTGCCACATGACTGCGGAGATAAGCGGAGTCAGATGAGGCTGCTGGAGGCGCCTGCTCCTGCTGAAAGGGAGCGGGGTGTCCCCCCAGCCCATCCCGGCATGGACATGGACGGACCTGCGTGTCCCCGGCACATCTGATCCCTCTGGGAGCTAATTCAGCTCGCTCAGGCACCACAGAGGGAAAAAAAAAAATAAAATAAGATGTTTAGGTGTTTGCTGATGTAGGGAGCTGAATCAGCTCGCTAAGGGGTCACAGCAGCGCCAGCCCTGGGCTGAGCGCTGTGTCCTGCTCAGGAAGGGGAGAGAATGGATTTGCCTCTTTCACTGGCAGCAAACGTGACTCAATCCAAAGATTTTTGCCCACTGGGACCAAAAAAGGGGCCATTTTTTTAGTGTAATTACACTCATTTTCTCAACAAATCCTCGCCAACCTTTCCCACTCTTGCAGTGTTATGGCTTTGTTGGAGGCAAGACAAAATATTTTCTCCAGTAATTCAGAATTCTTCCTTTCCGAGCAGGAAGAAAAGGAGTCATCATAAACCAGCATTGTACTGAGTAATGAACCACACTTGTTTTATCACCCTTTTTTTTTTCTTTTTTTTTTTTTTTGTATATGCTGGTAGCACTTAAGAAAATCCAATCAAGAATCAGGCCCACATTGTGCAAGACATTAAACAAACACATAATAAACGGCCAGCCCATGCCACCAGTGACTCTGTGTGCTTGGGGTTTTATAAAACCTTCAAATTGGAATATTTTGGACGAATGTAGACATTCCTGAATGAAGCATCTAAAGTAATAAGTAAAAAGGAGGCTGTGTTGGAAAATGTCATGATTGCATTTAAATAAATTGGCCTAGTTAGATTAAATGAACAGCCTTTAAAGAAGTAATTCTTCCTCCATTCTGTGCAGAGGTTCTGTCACAGACCACCAGTGCTCAAAGTGAAGAGCCTGTGAGAAACAGCTGGATCGAGTGAAAAATCAAGAAACAGCCCGATACGCAGTCAAGCCCATTTAATTACGCTTCCTAATTATATTTCCCATGATAATTACATACAGTATTTAAATGCAGCATGCCATTTCCTGTTCGGAGTGATTAAAAACACCCCGGCGATTGGCGGGGAGATGCCGGTGGAACCCGGGGACGTCTCAGATGCTGCCGATAAGCGCCGGCTCCTCGGCAAAAAAAATTAAAAAAAAAAAAATATAAATAAACAGGAAAAGCGCCGGGATCAGCCGTGGGCAGAGCGACCTGCGGGGCACGGAGCTGCTGCTCACCTGAGAAAAGGCTCCCAGATAAATCCCTCCCGCTATCTGCCGCATCTCCGCTCGTGGGGCCAAAGATTTCAATCTGGGCTCCTCGGGAGCTCAGCATCTTTATTTGCACATCTGAAGGAGGCTGGCGGAACACCCAGGGGAGGCAGGGATCGCTCTCCTTTTTCCCTCTCTGCCTCTCACTGCTGTGCTGGCCATTGTTTTGCACAATTGCTGCAGCGCCCGGGTGCTCGAGGGTGTTTTACTCCGCACCTGGATCGGGAAAGGAGGGAGGAAAAGGGAAAGCAGCAGCAGAGAAATGCGGTTTGGGGAAAGATTTGCTGCTCAGGGAATGGATGGTGCAATGGGCAGAGAGACCTGAGGCCCCTGCCAGCTGCTCACAGAGAATCACAGAGGATTTCATTATTCTGGAAGGGATCACAAAGATAATTTAGGTTCCAACCCCTTCCACTATCCCAGGATGCTCAGAGCCCCGTCCAACCTGAACCTGAACAATTCCAGGGATGGGGCAGCCACAGCTCCTCTGGGAAACCTGTTCCTCTCCCTCCAAACTTCATTTCTTTGGAGTTTGTAGGATTGACATGCCTGGCCTCAGCAGGGAAAACAGGAGAATCCCTCATTTCATCACGTGAAATCCCAAATTCATCACTTACAGGAGAGATTTGGCCTCTCCATGTCCGAGCTCTCCCCCGGGACAGACAGTGCAGCAAAAAAAATCCTTTGAATACTGAATCTTCAGCTTTTATGTTGCTGAATTCACACACTCCAGATTTTTTTTCCTCGGCATGAAATATTTGTCATTGTTGAGAAGGCACGGCATTTAGTTTACAGGCATGTTCTCCTGGACAATCCCAAAAGGGAAGCGTTGCTTTCTTGAAATGTGGCAAAGGAAAATGCTTCCAGGAGTTGGCCTTTGAACTGAGTTTCTGCTTCATTTAACTGCTGAATTTGACAGCAGTAGAGCTCCTAATTTCTTTATGGAATGAAATGCTTTCACTTCTGATCAACGCAGCCTGAATGTATTTGCAGCACTGCAGGATACTCCCTGGACGAGTTATTAATGTTGCATTAGACCTAAATAAGCTGAATAAGTATGGATTTCTGGGGGGACAGCTACGGATCATGTTCTAATTAGGCAGAATACAATGGGAATATCGAACCATTGCTGTTACTGTGGATGCAGCCACAACCTCCAGAACATCCAGAACAGAAATATCAGCCCCTCAAGTCTCGAGAATGTTTCTTACCAAGATCAGCACCTAAAATTAGCCAGGACAACCTGGAGTCAGGCTCTGAGCCATCCCACTGGATCGAGCATATTTAATAGGAATAATCAGATAGGGGCAGCATTTCAATTACCCAGCACTCAGCTGATTACATGTAGAGATGGAATCTGAACACTTATTGATGTCTTCATCTTGTCAATAAAAGAAAACACAGTCTGTGAGTCAAGACAGCACAGGCAGATGGGAACTCCTGTGTGTGGAGGGAGTACAGCAATTTATCCATCCTCTGCTAAAGGTTCCAGGCAAGGTATTTGGCACACGTTGACTGAAAATGAACGGGCAGTAGCTTTTAACAATTTCTGTTCTTCACCATTCTTGCAATTTTAAATGCTCTTGATAAACCAGCACAACAAGAAACAGCTAATCTGTTGTGCCATCATAATTCCTGTATGAAGGCAGTGTTTACTAATCCTGAATAATTCCAGATTTACACCGCTCTGATTGAGACCAGTTTCTGGCCCAGAAACTTTATACAAGGCGAGTATTTACATCTGGGAGCACATAAGTACCAGAAACACCCGAACCTTTGATTTTTCAAAAACCCCTATCACTCAAACTGATTAAGACATGTGTCTCAATTTACTGGTTTGAGGTTTTCCAGTTGCATTCCCTAACTCTCCCTCTCCTCTCTATTACCCCTTCCTGCCTCCCTCACTCCTCCTGGGTGAGAAAATGTGCCTTTTAGGCCTTTCAGAACAGTTTAAACCCAGACCTAAAGCTCCATTCCCACCTCAATCCCATGAACCAAGCTGCTGGTGCTGTTTCAGCAGTTAATTAACAATGAATGCCTGCCTTTGGAGACTGGGTGAAGCAGGGTGGGGATAAAAGATGAAGAAGGCTGAGGACAGACATAACAAGAATGGGGAGGGAGCAAAGTGGGTGGCTTATCAAATTCCACAAATACCAGACGTGGAGAGGTGTTGATTTGTTGCTGGGAAAACCCTGTTTGTTTATGGAGTTTAATCACCTGGTTTGTGTTTGTTGTTTGAAACATATGGGAGACAATGGGATTGTTTGCCCCCGGTGCACTGGAGCAGGGTACAGCCAGAGCTGTGCACGGGAATTTTAGGTCACTGGGATGTGTAAATTGGAAGAGCTCAGATCATTAACAGAGCTCAGGCTGTGTGAAGGAGGTACCAAAGAACGTGCCCAAGGTTGACAGTCAGAAAAAAAAAATTCTCCTTTGTGATCCATAAAATAAACATAATTCTTTGAGGTGAGGTGAAGAAATTTGGAAAACAATGCATCCCACATAATATCTGTCAGCAAGGCGCTGCCTGTCACATAGTTTGGGCTTCTTTTACTTGTGCTCTTTTTTTTTTTTTTCTTTTTCTTTTTGAAGCAGCAGCCAGACTGAGTGGGCAAGACCAGAGCTCTGCATCATTCTAAAAGAAACATCAGTTGACATCCTGTTTCTGAACAGCTCCACAGCTTGGGCTGCTTGTGGCAGATATTTTTGCATCCTTTGTGCCCTGCCCAGAGGACAGGATTTGTGTGCTCCGTGAACGAGCTGGGCTGCAAAAGGGCTCTCCTAATTTAATATTTTATCACATCTATCAACCCTTCTTGGCTAAAGCACAGCCTTGACAAGGTCCAAATCTCACCCTCTGTCCCCTCTGAGCTCTGCTGCAGTTCAGCATCCTCCCCAGGAGCCCAGGGATGCTGCTGCCCCTCTCCAGTAAGAAAAACACACAAAGAATCACTTCTGTCTCTATATTTTCACCATAAACCTCTGTCAAGTCACTCCATTATCTTGCTTCAACTCTTTCTCAGATAAAATTCTCACAAATAACCCCCTGAAAAAGAAACTGTAACTTCATCTAACGCTGATTGCTCGAAACAACTTTTTTTGTTTATGTATAAACATTTCTCAGCTGGAGCTTAACTTGGAGCCTGTTGGGGACAGGGACCCTCTGTAGGTGCAGCTGCTAACACAGATATTTCCTTCTCCACGTGACAATAAAAAAAAATCCCAACAAATACATATGAAATACAAGATTTTCTAAGAACTTCAGCTTTCATTCACCATTGAAAGGAAACGATTTAGCCTCAGTGTTGCCATAAAAATCGTGGCCCACATTCCCTGAAAGGCTAACTCAACATCCATTCTTTTTTTTTTTCCCCCTAAATATTGAATTGGTAACTCAACCCTCTTGTCCTAGACAGTCTGATTCATAAAATTTGCATGTTTGGGGGTGGCTGTACTAGATGGATTCAAACAAAAATAGAACACAGCCCCTCCATGGGACAAGGTCTCACAAAGTTCACGCCATTCATAAATTGTTCCCGATTCCTACGGCAAATAAGTGTTTATTATTTTGCTAAAAGGGGAGGAAAACAACATCAGCATCCCTTAAATGATGTGGGCCACGCTGTTGACATGTTCTGGTCACGGCCATAGTTTTTGTGGAGTCAGAGTGATTGATGGTGGAGGCTACAGGCTGTCCCTGAGCTCTGTGTGTGTGTGGGCAGGGCCAGAGGCATCACACGTTCTAACAGTAGGACTTGTGAAGCCGAATTTTAACCCCCAGCCTTGGATTTGGGCACTGTCAATTTTATGATTTTTATTTTTTGTTTTTCAGAAACTGGAATCCAAGTCAGATTTTTCCAAATTTGTAATTTTTTGATTCTTTTTAATTTTTTTTTTATTATTACTATTATTTCTTGTCGCCTGCTCTTGCAGAGATTACAGACTTTGGGACAAAACCAATGTGAGGGGTTTCTGACCTGGGCACGGGGCAGAAAAAGGGTTTTTCCACAGGGAAAAGGTTCCACACAAAATGGAATTGTGCCCTTGCAGAGCCACCACTCCTTGGAGACAGCTCCTTATCTTTGCTTTGCCTGCAATATTCTGTGGGTGATAAAGCTGCTGTTTGGATTTCGTACAACATCTTTTCAATTTCAAACCAGTGTGATGCTCAGAGTCTTGGGCTTTCAGCTGTGCTCCATAAACAGCTCCTGGTAAATTATCAAAGGCATATAAATGATGTGGGAGTCGAAATTCTATTTTTCCAAAGGGATTTACACATATATTAGGAATGCATGAACTTAGCAGACTTAGGCAATAAATCTAATTGATTTCAGGAAGGTTCCTAGGTAGCTTTGATATTTTCAGAATGCAGCCCTTTGTCTGATGGGCTGAACCATTTCTCCTTTCCCTCATGATCACAAGGAAATTCATCTTGACTATCTGCCACGATCTAAAATGTGTTAGAATTCAACCAGCAGAACCAGAACAGTGGCAGTCACAGCTGATGTCTAACTTGCTTTTTCCTCCCACTGAAACAATATTTCTGTATTTATTTTTTCCGTGAGTACAAAAGAAGAAGCTCGAGAACGAATTATGCTGCCTATGGTGCAAGTTGAGTGGGATGTGTGACATTTGCTTTCATTTGTCACTTCTTCTCTGGCTCCAACACCTAAAGCTCTACAAGAGAAGACTACGCTCTAGGAACTCCAATTTTGTTTTCATG
Organism: Acrocephalus scirpaceus scirpaceus; assembly: GCA_910950805.1. Classification (NCBI taxonomy): domain Eukaryota; kingdom Metazoa; phylum Chordata; class Aves; order Passeriformes; family Sylviidae; genus Acrocephalus; species Acrocephalus scirpaceus. The sequence continues at coordinate 61,288,434 of OU383780.1, forward strand.
AAACTCAACTAAGTTGTAACAATGCCTTGAGGTTAATTACAAGACCTTTGGTAATCCAGACCAACCTTTTTCTTTTTTTTGCTGAAACTCTCAGCTGGGGCTGACCATGAAGTGGCTTCCCTGAATCAAAGTGTGCACCAACGTGAAGTTATTAAAAGTCAGTGGTGAGTGACACAAGCTTGTGACTCCGTGGGACAGAGTCCTCCTGAGATCTTGTTCTCCATCAGGCTGGGCTGGATCTCTCAGGAGCACCCAGAGTGAAAAATTCCATTGGGATTCCAAGGCCTGTGTTCACCTGTGGAGAAGGTGGCCCCTTTCTGAAGCTCATGCAGCCCCCCAAGCCAGCAGCCATTCGTGCCCCACAGGCAGAAGGACAGCAGGACTCGGCTGCAGTTTTGGCTCTCGGGATAAATGCTCGCTCCCCTTCTCTGGAGGAGCCGAGCTGCTGCCAGCAATTAAGGCTCTGAGAAGCAATTCCCCGTTCTCTAGAGAGCACAACCTCTTGCCACCAGTAATTAAATCTCCCTGGTGGCCGTGGTTTTGCCAGCACGGCCCTCCAGCGCTGCGTTCCTGCTCCTCATCCCTTGCTCCGGGGTCACACCACACCTCTCCCTCCGCTCCACCAGTGCAGCCATGGATGGAGCTGTGCAATGAACTGGAGCAGGGAAGAAGTCCAGCTCAAAAATAGCCTGGCAGAGAAACACTTTGGGTTTTTTACGTGTCTCCCTCCAAATTGGATCAAATTCCTGATCCGTTTCGCAGCGGAGCCGCAAACCAATGCTCCAGGAGAACCGAGGGGCCCGTGCGCTGCAGGAGGGAAGATGAAACAAGCAGTAGGAAAAGGCTGGAAAAGGGAATACCAGAAGCCAGAATTGGTGTTGAAGACTTAATCTTGTGAAACCACAGCCTCGCTCTTCCAGCCAGGAAAAAGTCAGCAGCTGCTGACCAGCAGTGTTTTTTCTAAGGCTTCAGAGCCCCCCTTTGAACTCCTTTGTGGCCCTGGGGGGATTGTAGCCCACAGGCAGGGAAACTCTGCCCTGGGCTGGCCATTCAGCCTCCCTGCACTGGGACCAGCCTTCCAAGGAGCAGACATTTCCCTGACTGTTGGCACACGCCAGCTGTCTGCTGGGGAACGTGCCTCTTTCCACCCACCCCGGTGAGAAATCACGAGAATCCTGATGGGGGAAAATGTAAGAGGTCAAATATAGCTCTGGTTAGAAAATCATCTTCCCCCACAGCATGTCTTGAAAAGAGGAGCTCAAATAAAAAAAAATATACTTTCCTTAGCAGAGTTATAGCAGAAAAAATTAGTTTTGAAGACATTGTGATGGCAAAATGTTGCGCTCATAACAATAAATCATTTCGTAAGGAAAACTTTCAATTTTAAAAGTGTTGGCCAGCCGTATTTCAAACAACACTGAAAAAGAGAGATCTTGTTTTGAGTTGTTTGCCAGTAATGTACAAAAACTTCCTGAGATTCATGAGGAAATGGAATGATCTATGACTCATAAGGAAAACATGAATTGCTTCGTTTTATTTTAGAGTATAAATGCAAAGATCTGTGTATGAACAAGGAGCTAAACAAATGTTTGGGCTGTTAGTGGCAGATATTTCATCCACTTTGAAACCTGAACGCTGCTTCTCTGAAGGAAAACAGACTCTGCTGCAGGACAGAGCCTCGAATTATCGATAGGAATATTCATACACATCCAGTTGCTGGGGCAAAGAGACAGGCAAAAATGAATGCCAGATTCTTGGAAAGCCTTGCATATTTTACAGAAGAAATTAAAGCCATGCTGTTTAAGGAACATTGTTTAATAATATTCTTTCTGCCACCCTGTGTTCTTTTAGTCCTTTTGTTATTCAGTGTTCGCATTCAGGGCAGATATTTAAGTACGTGCATAATACCAAGCAAATGTCTCAGTGCTATCAACTTTAAAGTTCTAAAGTTAAGATCATATTTTAGTGGTTTCCTGAGCAGGATTTACTTTTTTTTTTTTTTTTTCCTTGAGCCGTGACCTTTAGCTTGAAGCTTTTTGAGACTTTTTTGCTGTGGTGGTGCTGATCTTGATTTAGACCTATAAAACAAATTATAGGTACACATTAGTCAAAAGTTGCCCCCTCCAGGACGTGCCATTCCTCAGTACAAGTAAATGGAAAGAATAGCCGATTTTTCTAAATTAATTTCACGTATATTTTAAAGTAACATCATTAGCTGTTGGTTCTCAAGGCTATTTCTGTTTCTCTAGGCATTCTCTTTCTTAAAATGAGGGGTTTATTTGATTTCCTCCCTCTAGCACGTAAGAATACATTTCAGCTCAAGCTGGATGGCGTCAGATCCCAATTTGAAGCTCCAGAGTTCATCTGGACTGGACTCAGTGCCAAAATAACAAGGCTTCTATCCCAAAAAGAAGACACAGGTTTTGGAATTTTGGCCAATTCCACTGTACACTGTTTTAGGCAATGCCCTAAATATTGTAGTTTGTAAAGAGAACGTCCTGCATCTCTCCAAGGACTCCAGCAGGCACTCTGTAGTCTTCCAGTGGTCCGTGAAGAGAGGGTGGTGTGGTTTATCTGACTTTGTTGATCTATTCCAGTTGAGGGCAAAGCTGTGCCATCAGTTAGATTGCATTAATGCAGCTCTTCTAGTTAATTTACTGAGCAAATTTCCCTTCACCTCTGCTTTGTTTTCCCCTTTGTCGTTCCCTTTTTTTCCTTTCCTTTTGCTTTCAGGCTCTCGTTCTTTGAGGAAAGATGAGATCTCCAGCGAGGAGAAGAGGGAACCCGTTAAATACCTCATTATCTCCCGGGTCTCTGTTGATTTAGACTTCCAGCCAGAGAAATGGAGTTCAGCTCATCTCTGACTGAACCGACACTGCAGATAACCCCGGCACATCCATCTCCAATTGTCAGCTCAAGACAAATTACCTTCTCTCCAGGATACTCTCTTTCACTGATTACCTGCTACTCAAATTAAATGCCATCTGACTTCTGAGAGCCTTTTGTTTGGCAGATTCCACTGGATTATGCAAAAAAAAAAAAAAAAAAAACGATGGGGGGAGAATCTGGCATGTTTGAAGTCTTGAGAACAGAGTGCACAGGCCCTGCTTCCTCACCCAGCTTTGGAGGAAGAGCTCAGGCTTTTCCTAATCTGTTTGCCACCCCACTGTATAGTAAACTTTACTGTCAATAAAAAAGATAAAACCTAAAAGCCTTCTGAATAATGCCTTCAAGCAAGAGGACGCTGCGAGATCCTAATGTTTGGTGGCAAATATTTCACACAGCCGAGTTTTTAAAAGCCCAGGTTTTAGTTCATTTAAATATTTCGTTTAATTCTTTTGTTTTAAAGTGTGAAAGGAAAAAAAAAAGGGTCAGGAAGTACTTCAAAAGAAGAATTAGGAATTGCAATCATCTTTACTTCAAATTTTCTCTCAAAGACTTTTGGACTTTTTACTTCTTTCAAATCTAATTGTCTGGCCTACTATTTTCCATGTATTCACCCCAGGCTGGTTTGCACATTTGTTTTGTTGGTTTGTTGGGGGTTTTTTAAAAATTTTTTCATTTTCCAAAATGAGATAAGAGAGGGGAAAAAACCCTCAACATTTAGATGTTTTGCAGAGAAACCCATACTTGAGAGAAGGATTCAAATTATCCAAATCAGGGGCTGCCTTTTGCCCTTAGTGTTGAGATTGAAGATCAGAACCTCTCAAATGGGGAGCCCTGTCAGCAGGAAATTGGGAAATAATTAAATCCCCAGCACCCCAAGAAAAAGTGCAATCCTAGCTATACTCAAAGACAAGATCACTGTATGAAACCAAATTAAGGAGTAAAATTTAAGCCCTGTGATAGAATTTTTAATATTTTTCTTTTTCAAACAACACTTTTTGAAATGATGTTAAAGTATATGTGCCATTTCTGTAGGAAGACAATCTCCAGTTTAGCAGACACTCTCTCCTTGTTGGAATACTTCTCCTTGTAGAAATAGAGGTCTTAACGTTGATAGAAGGTGCAGATTAATAATTTTTGTTCTGAAATTATTAGAGATACACCAATCTGTGCTAATAACCTGCCTACAGAAGCACCACATTCATGCAGTTCACTCCCTCTCCTTTTATTTTTTCCCCCTGGTATGCTGAAATGTTTTCCTTAAAGGCAGCTTTGAAGATTTCCACTCTGTTGGAGAATGAAAGCTCCTGGTGGTAACATCTCTGGAGATGGGACAGTGATTAATAGTCACACCTTGCCCGTGCCAAACTGATGGAGCCTCAGACAACTGGGGAGAAGAAGAATGGCTCTGCAGAGGGCACGGGGGGATTTCATTTCACATAAATACAGCAGCAGAACTGACAGGCCCTCCCATCACCCTGCTCTAACTCCTCTGTGCCCCAGCTCACTGTATCCTTCCTCTGGCTTCGTGAATTCCTTTCTGCTGAGTGGCACGGCTCGGACAGGATGGACAGGGAGCATCCTCACCCAAACCCGTTCTGCTCATTGGCCAGGGAGCTCTCCCGGGAGGTGGGACATGAGCTTTGAGTCCCCCGGGGCAGAGGAGGAAACCGAACCCTGACCTTCCCCGCACAGAGATCACTAGCCACGGGTCCCCTGCGTGTCCCGTGTCATGGATTTCCCAGGGCTGCTGTGGCTTTGGATGTCCAGCCTCCAGCTAAGCCAGTCCTCCCAAACAGCCCCTCTGCCTCTGGATTCAGTGTCACCCCCCCCGGGTCCCCTCTGGCCGCTGGGAGCTGACATTCCTGGTGTCCCTTCTGAGCTCCTGCTGGCATTACTGAGCCTGCTTGCTGCCCTGCTCCTCTGCTCCCAAATGGAAAAGGAAAAGGAGGGAGCAAAACAGGCGTTCCCCTTAAAAATGCTTTGCTTTAAGTGCTGAATTCCTGGTCCTTCCACAAACCTCCCTCCCACCTTGGTCATTCTGCTGCTGGAGCTGTCCTTTTCATGGCAAGGACAGAACTGTCTCCATTGGATGTTCCTCCCATGAGGGTGGGACACTGACTGGGATACCAGGGGAAGCTGGAATCTTACCCTGATTGTATTGACAGCAGGAGGATTTGGGGACTCCCTGGCTGCACATAAACATGGGAACAGGCTGGGACACCAAGGCTATCCCCCCTGGCAGCCTTCAGGGGATGCAGGCTCTGCCTTTTGCAGGAGGGGCTGGCTCCACGTCCAAGCACAGCTGTTCCAAGTGTGGCTCTTCCAGGCTCACTGGGACGACTTCAGAAAACCCTTCTCATGGGCCAGACAACTTCAGAAAACCTTTTTCATGGCCCAGACGACTTCAGAAAACCCTTCTCATGGGCAAGAAGACTTCAGAAAACTCTTCTTATGGGCCAGAAGATTTCAGAAAACCCTTCTCATGGGCCAGACAACTTCAGAAAACCCTTCTCATGGACCAGAAGACTCAGAAAACCCTCATGGGCCAGACAACTTCAGGAAACCCTTCTCATGGACCAGACCTCAGAAAACCCTTCTCATGGACCAGACAACTTCAGAAAACCCTTCTCATGGGCCAGAAGACTTCAGAAAACCTTTTTCATGGACCAGAAGACTTCAGAAAACCCTTTTCATGCACCAGAAGACTTCAGAAAACTCTTCTCATGTGCCAGACAACTTCAGAAAACCCTTCTCATGGGCCAGGCGTGTTTGTTCAGGAGGCTGAGGTTGAAGTTGCTCAAGGCAGGCATGGCCATGGCACATGAAGGGATCCAAGGAAGGGCAAAGAGCTCTTCAAGCCCTGATGCAGTTGGAAAGAATTCTCCAAGAATTTTCCAGCTATGTAATTTGGGAGAATTTGGAAAGAATAACCACCCGAAGACATTCCATCCCCTGGATCTTTCACAGCCAGATAGTGATCAAGCATTCTGCAGAGAACAATCCTGAATGTGCCGAGATGACCTCAGGAGTCCTTTGCTCCTTTAATTGCAAGGGCTTGTTACAATAAAAAAAAGACAACAATGCTGTGCATGATAAAAGGGGACATTTGCAACTAAAAGGAGCATTTCCACATTAAGAAACTGGTTGGGTATCCAACCACAGTAAATATTTAAAACCACACCAGTGTGAGAAAGAGCAAAGATAGTGGGCAAAAAAAAAAATAGGAAAGAGAAGCAAGGTTTTAAAGGCAAAGTTCTCCACTGTGTGTGAGCTTGCAGTGTGAAAAGACAGGGATGGAGCCATCACACCTATTAACATTGCCAGGCACTAATGAACTGGTTTGCAAACTTGCTACTGAAATCCACGCCTAGTCATCAGAACGAGAGAAAATGCTTGGAATTATTTAATTGCCATTTAAACCCAGCGGCTATTTGTTCAGGGAATCTCTGATAGGCTCTATTTACTAGGACAACTTAGAACATTGGTCCCAAGCTCTAAACACAGTAGATATTTAAAATTCTAGTAGGAAAGAAAATAAGTTAATATTACTGAGCAGTTCTGAACTCTACGGTGAAAGCACCTTGGTTTTCTGCCCTAGAAAAACAAACCAACTGCATTTATATAAAATAAAAAAATCTCAGTCTAAGTGCAAGCAAGATGCATGTGAAGCACTTGGGCAGCAGTCCAGGAAATGCAGGTTAATACTACATTCTGCTGTATTTAGCCCATTGATCTGCATTTCCACCTCTGGTGAAGGTTGCAGAGTAAATTCCCATTCAGATTTCCCTCAGAGGCTCCAGGAGTTGTTCAGCTCAATGCTGAAAAAAATGACTGCAAAATCGAATTCAGTTCAAAATACAGGACTGTGCGAAACAGAGAAAACTCTCCTGTTTCTCCTAAACCCAACCACTGCATTTAGCATCTGATTTCAAAAGCTGTGGAGATATGCTTTGGACTTTTCCAGAATGCCACAGAAAAAGGTTTTTTTTTTCTTCTTTCTGAAAACTCTGCTCTTGCTCTGTGCTTGTGTCTGGTCATTTCTTTGACATATGAAGACCAGGTCCACGAACTCAAGCAGCTTAAGCAGCTGTTTAAAGTTAAGCATAAAGCTACGAATATTTATTTTGAAACACTATTCCACAGCATAATGAAATTGTCCCCCAAACTCAGTAGCAGGCAACTGACTGTGTTCCAGTTCTGCCAAAAATATTAGCACTTTGTGATTTGGGAGAAAACAAAATTGTGAAAAAACACATTTTCTTTCAGCTGGCTTTGTCAGATGAAATGTTTTTCCAGCCATATCTCATCCATTGGATAAGTTCCTAAGTTTGGGGGTTTCCTAGCTCCAAATAAAAAATCACACCATGGAGAGGGAAACTCTCAACTTTGCCTTTGTCAGGGTTTGCTCCTGTCCTGTGGGGAGGTACAGTGAGTAAGGACGAACATTGCTTACTCAGATACTTCCACTGACATTCCTTGTTTCTTTTTGGTTTGCTCACCACTTTGTAGGAGAATCATCATCCAAATCCCAGCCTTTCCTTTTCCTGCACTCAAAGATTTACATTTCTCCTGGTTTCCCTCAACTTTCTTTCTTTTTTAATTATTGTTTCTCTCTTTATGCTTCTCTGGTTGTGCAGAGGATCCAGTAATGTTTTTACATCTGCCTGCAGACTGCTCAGCTGCTGCCCAGCTGAAGGCATTATTTTGGCCATTTCTGCCCTATCTCACTTTTCCCTGATTCAGTTTCCACAACGAGAGGAATCCAGCAAACAATTCTTAAGTGAAAATTGTTCAACCACCGTGTCTGCCAACTGTGTTGTCACAGTCCAACAAGAAACCTCACTTCTACATAACAGCAGTCAGTTCAAAAATTATTAAATAATGTCTCATATTAGCAGGTAGCAGGACAAATCCTAATTTCCTGTTTGGAATCAGTGCACACAATAAATTTAATTAATAAACATGTGTGATTTTGATTGGTCATGGATGTCACACAGATAGAGAATAGATATTTCCCTGGCTATTTATTTGAAAGTGATTTTGTAAACAGAGATGTATCTTGCCCAAGATTATACACAAGGTGTGAGAAAAGAGATAAATAAAGCAGCAGAAGCCTCTGGTCCTGCACTCCATGGATTTCTGTTATTTTACTGAAATCCATCAGAAAAACTTGGTGACCTGACAGGGGGCAGAAAGGGGATAATTTTTCTATCATTTGGGGCAGAGTTTCTTTGTTTGTGTTTCTAACCATAACTGGTTGAGGAATGTACCCTCTTGCAAATATTCTGTTTTCTGGCTTGCTTATGTCCCTGAAAGTTTGGCCCCAAACGTTTTATTTCAACCAGAAATTGGGGAGGTTGGTGTTGATTTGCAATCCAAGATCTAGAATAAAATGAATCATGGTTATGTCAAGCAAGAAGATAATAATGGCAAAGGTGTGGTAGAGGTGGTTGCTCAACTGTTCAAAAATCTGGGATATCAAAGTGCTCCAGGGAAAATCCATGACACAAATAAGATCGGTACACACTTCCCCAAAGGCCTGCAGATGAAATAAATAAAGGGATTGCTTGAAGGTGAAATTAAAAACAGAACAATGTGGTGGCTGTCACTTTGACAGTGACAGAAGATCATCTCTGATGGCCTCACTTGATTTGAAACAAGCGACTTTCAAGGAAAAAAAATAACCTCAAAGGAAACGTAAGAGAGAACAACTTCCTTTAGATCAGTCTGACATTGTTGTCCTGCTTGTGAGAAAACATTCCCAGCGAGGGATGGACTTTCTAGTCTTGTGAAGGTTCACAGTCAAAATAAACAGAGAAGAAACCGTGGCCAAGGGACAACCATGAGCACTCCTGTCCGTCCTACAGGAAGTTTTTCATTTTTACCCAATCGTTTTGTACACAAAAAGATGCACAAAAAGGCTGTTGGCATCACCTTTGCTAATGCACCCAGGTTCTTCCAAGGAATCCAAACACAAATTTAGAAGGCTGTTTTATCAGCTGTCTTCTCAGGTTACTGTAATAGGTATAATAGATAAATTCGTGTATGTAATATTGTATTATGGATTTGATCTACTAATAAGAAGCTACCCAAGGGTGTCTCCAAGATTCCAGAGTTCCAAAACATATTTGCAACTGAAACGACAAGGCAGAGCAGGAAGATGGCCCATCCATCAAGGGTGGACCCTCACTTCACAGCTCTTCAACATCCGATACCGATCTTGGTGGAGATCCTGGATGATCAGATCACCCCTCCCAAGATGAATTCCGGAAAAACTATCAAGTAATCTTTTCATGCAGACGGGACTCCTTTGGAAAATTGAGAAACACAGCATACCTGGACTTTCAATAGACTTGGCCTTAGGGTGAAAAAACTGTATAAAACCCAGAGGCTGAAACCTAGCAGTGTGGCAGAATTCAGAGGGTACCCTTGTACCGCCACTCTGTCCACCCAACTTTCGATCGATTGTTGTCCCGTTTTTATTGTGGCTTTAATTCGGTGTTGGAAATTTTGCTAATAAACCCTGTTATTTTTGAATTGGCTTCTAATCATTTATAACAGTTGGCATTCTCCTTAGCCCGACCTGAGAGGTTTGAGGAGGTGGCTCTCAACACCACAGCAAGAGGGGGAAAAAATTATAGTTAACATCATATTTTGAAAGCAGCGCTTTGCTTTCATCAAGATTCACACGCTATAAAATGTAAAAGGCACTCTCAGGGGCTAGAATGACTCAAAAGCAGGTGCAGGTCCCTGCTAACAAAAAATGAGGTTGCTGGAGTACATGTGAAAGGGACAGACACTCCATCCCTGCAGCCTGGCGGAAAAGGAATCCCTGGCATTCCAGAGGAGGCCGAGTTAATCAGTAACACACCTGATCAGTGCTCACAACAAAGATCTTCCCTCCCACTGCTCGCATCCCTCGGGTGGGACACAAGGATGCCGCCCCTGGTGCCTCAGCATCCCTCCGCGGCACAGGGGACGGGATGGGGATGGCCAGAAACATTTCTGAGGCAGAGATTTAATATGGAAATCGCCGGCTGCCCTGTCCACACGGATACATCTCATTATCGGAGGTAAAGGGTCATCGGGATCGCCCCTTTATTTAAATGCAAATGAGACGTCTCCGCAGACTCCTTGGCAAATTGTGCTCCTCGCTCCGTTTGGCGGAGTTCAAAGAGTTTGGCCGGGGTGTGTGACCTGAACGAGGGGCACTTCCAAAAACACTCCAGCCTCAGCCAGGCCTTGGAGGCACAAGGCTTCCCTGCCAGGCAAGGAAAGGGCAATTTACACTTCTCCCTGGAAAAGGTCCCAATCGCTGTTTCTCTCCCCCGCGACCTCGCAGGTTCTCACTGAAATCCGCATGGAAGTGTTAACAGAACCACTGAAATCCATCGTGACTTCGGATTGCCCAGCAGGAGCGAGCCAGAGATCCGAGAGGAATTTCCTCTTTCCTCAGGGCTCCTGGAGCTGGTGAGAAGAGGAACAAAACTTCCCTGTCCCACATCCCCAGTGATGCTGAGCGTTGGATTTGTGCATTTCCAGGCGTGAGGCAATTTTGATATCCTCTAAAGGTACCAAGCTTCCCTGGAAGGAGGTGAAAACATAATTCCAAGTTCAGTGCTTGCTCCCAGTTTGTGACAGAGAGAGGTGGACCAGATATTTGCAATGGTTGCAAAGTGCTTGCAGATCTGTGAATGACAGACCCTCGGCTTTAGCTATTTTTGGCCGCCTCTGTAACCTTTTTGCCTTTTCCCAGGTACTTCCCAGCACCTTGTAGCTATTAGGCGAGCAAAGCAAAAAAAAAAAAAAGGAAAAAGGAAAAAAAAAAAAGGAGTTTAAAGGACAACAATTTAATCCTTTCCAGCGCATGTCTCTGTCTCATTAAAGCATTCTCCCGGAGCGGTGTAATGATACATCAAATGGAATCCATTCCAAGGTAAAATGAGTGCTGCTGATGGCTAACACACTGCTCCCCAGGCCTGGCTTAGACCCCAGCCCTAGTGCAGCCTAGCACTGAAGTAGATTAAATATCAACTCGGGTCACGTTCTCATGGCCCAGGCACAAGTGCCAACATTCTTCCAATTATTCAAGGCCAAAGAAAGAGCAACCTGCCTGACAGAGCTGTGACACAGCTTGATTAGATTTAGCTTAGAAGCCTGCCGAAAAGGATACTGTGGTATTTAACTCAGATGGAGAAAGGAATGGCCTCTCTGTTTAAATGAACTGAGGAGGAGGAGGGGGGGAGGAAGAAAAGAAAAAAGGAAAACAGCAAAAAAAAAGGAAAAAAAAAAAAAGGCAGCAGAATTTATTTCTGTAATGAGGGAGAGCGTGTTTTAAATTTAAAATTATTGTTCCACATGTGTAAACCAGCTTAATTATAAAAGGTGGCTCTGTACACCCGTTATTTAAATAATAGCTTTTTGCAGTCCACTCAGAAATCTTTCAGACCAAATAATTTTATCTTCCAGTTAGAGTGAATCACGTTGGGCTCAAGCTGGCAAACAGGAGAGAAAAGCATGGACAGAAACCTGGTAAACACTGACATTTCAACCAGAAATAGCAACAGGAGTTTGGGTGGGAGAACACACAACTCCAAAGATCAAAATATCCGAGTGATTTGGCCGCGACTTGAAAGCCCAGGGAAAAAAAAAGGCAAGTGCGTGCTCTGTGATTCAGCCCCGGGTTTCACATCTAATCGGAGTGACAGGAATTCCAGGAGCGTGGTAAGGCAGCCGGGCTGCGATGCTGATTTCGCACGGGGCCGCGGCCAGAAGAATGCTGCTGCTCCATCTCCTGACATTCCTCAGGGGGCTGCTGTCCCAGCATTAGTCAGAGCTCAAAAGGCTCTTTAGCGGGGCAAGCTGACACGTTATTCCATTGAAAATTCATCTGATCTTTAAAAAAAAGAAAAAAAAAAAAGATAGAAATCACGCCAGATTTTTTTTTTTTTTAATTAAGTATCTTTTTTCATTTCTTTTTCCCACCCAAACCCATTCACCCATCACGCTCCCTTCATGTCTCTCCTGGAGAATTTAGGAAACACTTTCCACCCTGGGTATTTTATGAGGTATTGCTGTATTCCAGAATAGGATTAGTGCGCTCATTCTGGAGATTTGTGCAGGGCATGATTATTTTTAGGTGCCTGCTGCTGTTGGAGGAGAAGCAGAATGTGGACAATTCAATAAAAATATCAAGGGGCTGCTTGTAATCCCTTGCACATATTCTTTGCAGAGGTCCTGGCTGAGAAGGCAATAACTCATGCAGCTGGTAGACAACACCAAGTTTTACACAGCCTCAGCATTTAGGACTCTCTACCCACCTAATTGGCACTATAATTTAACTGTATTGGTGGAGTTGCCTCATCCTGCCCAGAAAGAGAATAGATAAAATGTGTTCTGTAAGACTGGAATTTCTTAGCAATCACACAAATGTCAACTTCATGGCTCTGGTTTGAGGAAAAAAAGAAAAAAAATATTACAGGGATCCCAAATTATTACACCAAAGTATAAACTACACAGGGACCAGAGGAAATAAAATAATATCTATATATTGATGTAAACCCCAGTCTCTAAATTCTGATAGCTGCATTCCAAAATGTTGCTCAATCAATTGAATGCTGGCACGAGAAAAGTATCTGTGCAACAAGGAATTAATGAAATTTTCAGTCAAGTGCTTTTTAAATCATATATGAATCTTTATAGCCAGAAGGATTAAGGTTTCCTGCTGAACACTTTTTCAAATCTTGGTTTTATTTGGAAAATATAAATTATTTCTCTCACAGTTTATTAAGACGGGATACTTCAAAGTTTTATTTTGTACAAAAGTTTCACTTGGATCTTCAGTTACATTCTATTAAAAAAAAAAATTTGAATTCTCCAAATGTGATGCCTTGTTAGGTCTAAAATGCATTTCCCCTCCCATTTCTTGCTGGTAAGCTGATTTCACTCCCCCCAATCCCTTCCTCTCCCTCTTTCCCCAGTTTTGCTTCTTACAGAAAATATATTTGCACAGCTGTACTCATAAAGCACTTATATTTAGATTTTATTAGCATTATGCTGGCACAAAAATGCTATTAAAAGTAGCTTTTTAAGTTTGGGGTTATTCTGAACAGGTATGAAACCACCAGCAAAGGGGCAGAAAATCATACCAGCTCCTTGAGCAGTAAATGTTCATGCATTCTCTTCCTGATTCCTAAATGGTTTGATCAAGTTGGGTACAGAGTTTATCAGAATTTATAATTTATCTGCCAACCCTGCCCCACATCAGCTGATGGAGGGGGCTGCTTGATGATGAATTTACCACATCTCTCTATGCCTAAAGGCTCCTACGTGCTTTTCAAAAAATATCCTGAATTTTGGCTTTTTAATGTTCTGTTTCTCTCTTTTTGACACCTCACCACTCCCCCCTCTCCAGGTTTGACCTTGCTCGCTTGACTTTCATAATTCATTTACATTTTGGGCTGGAACCTCATAAAGGTTTTCCTTTTGACATAAGACAGTCCAGACAGTTGAAAATAGATGGCATTAGACTTGGAATCAGAGAATCAGATCCACTGCATCTAAAAACAGAGAGCCTGGAAGCACCTATAGCTCTTTTTTTTTTTTTTTCTTTTTTTCTTTTTTTTCTTTTTGTGTGGAAATGGGATAAGAAAGTTCATCCTCAGCATTCTGTATCAGTCTCTTCATTTTGAGAGGGTTACCGTGACCCACACGGGTTTTAATCTCCTCTTTGCCTTTCCAGGCTTTTAAGGAGAAGCTAATTTTGGCCCTGTGAGTACAGGATTTTTTTTTTTAACATGAGAGTCGTGTGGAATGTGACTCTAACCAAGCATCCACTTGGGAGAAGCAAACACCTCGCACCTCGAAGTGCACCCACAGGTGAAGCAGAGGTTTGTTCTGGTGCTGCAGGGTCCCTGTGCCCTTCCAGGCTGCCTGTGAAGGGAGCAGCCCCACTGCCACAACCCATTTTCATTCAGGCAGAAGAGCCCATAAGCCCTGACATTCTGCCCTTGGCCAAATAAAATCCCCCTCCCTGCCTCTGCCTTGTCCCGGGGCCACTGGACTAGTTTTTAACAAAAGAAACGTTTCTGAAATGAATGGGTCACAGAAAGAGCATCCTGTTCTTCCATCCCCTGCTCCTGCTAGCGCTGTGCACTCTGATGGAAACAAATCCACACAAAATTTGCATGTCATGTCATGAAGTTGCAGAAATTATCACTTGCCTCAGAAATATCACCACATTTCCAAGAGCAGTGTTTTATCCATTAATTTTAAAATAAAAAGCAGGTCCTACAAACACAAATGATCCACTCTGACCAAATGGGATCCCTCATCTGCAAATGGGTTGCATAATCAAGGCCTTCATTTTCCATGTGGCATCCTGATACACATTTCGACTCGCCAAACAAACTGGAAAATCCACAGTGGAACCTTGGGCATCCTGGGTGCAGTACCAGCTGCATGATCCATCAGATACCATGGACAGGCCTGAAATCAAAGTGATTTCATGTCCACTCCTGCTCCTGGCAATATCAGCTCTATAAACAATTTTTTTTCAGATAGATTTGTTTTAATTTAGTGCTGTTGCACAGAGGTTATCTAGTGCCTAAACCCTCAGCTTTCTTCTTAGTCTCCAAAAATCCAGCCAACTGCATTTCAAAAATTAGGTACTCAAGAGGGAATTGGTAGGGATGGATATAAACCTATGTCTGATGTGCAGTGTAACTCAGGCTTCCAAAAAATCTACTCATATTCTTCAGAAGGAAAAAAAAAAAAAAGAAAAAAAGAAAAAAAGATTGGAAGGGATTGGAAGTTCTGATCTGGTTGCAATTTTAGCAGAAATTTCAATTTCTAGTTTTAAATGCAAACTTTCCCAAATGCTATATGACTGCAGACTATTGCTGTTTTGGACTCTTTCCTAGTTTTAATGATTTATTGAGGTACCCAGGGAAATGAGAACCAGCAAAAGGAAAGATTGGACCATGCACCTGACACACCTACTGGCAAGCAGTTGAAACACTTGTGAAATTATTAAAAAAAAGTGAGAAATCAAAACAACCAGAAGCTGATGGGGAATGTGACAGCTCCAGGTTGGGATCCACCCTCCCAGCTCCCATTTGACCCCAAACTGATCATTACCCCAGAGGAACAGCCAGTTTTCTGGAGTTTTATGTTTACCCACTGCATATCCCCTTCATTCCCAACTACTTGGAGTCCACCAAGAATCCCTTCAAGCTGGAGAAAAATTTGGGGGATAAAATACATCAGATGGAAAAAAACTGAGCTGATGAGGCTGTAGGGATGGAAAGCTGGATGGAAAGACATGAATGCAGCCCCAAGAAATATTCATGTTTTATCTCAGGGAAAGGGCAGCTGATGGCAGCCCTTTGGACCCTGGCATTTGTCACAATGCAGAAGAAATTGTGGCAAATTTTCTGTTTGCAATACAGAAAATGTTTAAAAGAAACCTCAGGCCAAGGAGCTGGCTGGTTTGATGGTTTTGCTGCAAATATGCAGGGAAATGTCTTGAGGAGAGCTTGTGCTCTGCTGCCATGTTTATCCTGCTCACAGTCACTGGGAGCTGTCCCCATGATCAGGGATTGGGTTTTTGGATTTTAACTTTAGGAAATCCTGACATAAAATTCACAGGAAAATCGTTGCAAGAGCTAATGTAGCACTGTTTGCTTCTGTGTCACATCCCTGTTCCAAAATCAAAGACATTTAAAGTTCTTAAAATTAAGATTTGGGCCCAGCAGTGTTGAATTGCATGAATTTAAATCCCTGTGAGTTAAGTAAGACTTTTACAGCACAAGTCCCTTTTTCACCCCTACTTCTTACCTATTTAAAACAGAATTAGGGTAATGCTCTAAATTTGTCTTTGAAGGAGTAAATTATCTTTACAATGACAGAAAGGCAATATAATAATAATAATAATAATAATAATAATAATAATAAAAATAAATAAATAAATAAATAAATAAATAAATAAATAATAAGGTCCAGATCACGAGGATCTTGCATCTCTGAGGAAAACTCATAGTCAGAAGTCTAAAGTCAATGCAACTACATCTGCTGAAAGAAAGTGTCCAAGGAAAAAGGAGTTGGAAGTGTGGCCTGAAACTGTCCTGGTGATAGAAGCAGTGCTACAGTGACACAGCCCACGGCCATACCCTCACTTCTCTTTTGGTGATGCTCTGCCTGTGAGGATCCCAATAACTTCAGTTCCATGGAATAAAGTCCCACTGCATAAGGGGATCCAGGCCTCACCCAGTGCAGGCAGTGAGGCGAAAAACTGGATGTTTGACAGAAATATCCCCACCCATACACCCCACTTTCATTTTTCTCAGCTCATTGAGTGCTGTGGCTCAGGGATGCACGTCCAGGAAGGATCACATGATGTGCTTAAGGGCTGAGTTCAGTGGGAGTTGGCACCTGAGGAGGAGCTGTCTCCCATCAGGAGCTTGCCCACATTTCTGTCTCAGTGCAGAATTTCAGGTCATAGAGTAGCTTCCACGGAACTGCCCTACACAGCATCACAGAATCCTTAGGGCTGGAAGGGACCTCTGGAGATTATCCAGGCCAACCCCTCTGTCAAGGCAGGTTACACAGGAGCACATCCAGGTGGGTTGGAATAGCTGCACTTCAAGTCCAAGTGACCCAACAATGTCACCTAAAAGAAACCCTTCTGTCCTTCCCCATCGGCTCATTCCAGCATTTCTTCATCCTGGCACAAGCCAGTGCAAAGGTAAAACAGAGTAGGAAAACTTGATCTGGCTGAGAACAAACCTGGCAGGAAAAAAAGTCAAAAATTGTCCATTTTCAGCCAAATTGATTCTCTGAATTGTTTTGCTGTGTAGCCACTGAACCAGCTGAAGAGATGAAGTGCCATCGAGTGGGAACAGCCCAGGGGGACAGGAAAGGATGACAAAATTCTTATGGTGTGGTTGCAGTGGTGAAAAGTTCCTTTCCCCCTTCTGCAGAGTTCCTAGCTATACCCCCAGGGCATTGCCAGTGCTCCAGGGACTGAGATTCCCCAGGACACGACACAAGCAACCTCTGATGGTGATGGAAAGAAGAGAGCATAAATCAGATGAGGAAATTGTGCCAACCTCAACCAGCTTTGCTGTTTTCAGATGCAACATTCTTTGATATAAATTGTGTTTAGCCACGCTTCTTCAGAAGCTTCTGCAGAGCTGCCTGCATTTCTCTGTGCCTGCAGTGCTGTCACAGTCCCCTTCCAATCTTTACAGCCCGACCTCTTTCCCTTTGAAATTTGCCACTACCATTTCTCATGTCTGTCCTCCAGCATTTCAGTGCATTCACCACCTGGCTCCCTCACACTTATTTCGGAGCTGCTAAGCAGCAGTGGAATTCCCTAGAAGGGATTTGAGCTGGAGACATGCCAAGAGTCGTAGCAATAAAAAAAAAAAAAATCACCACAAAAACAACAGGGTATTATAGATGTTCAACACTATTCAGATCAGATTCTTGGTGTATGAACTGTGGCAAGTTTGGGAGCTGCCCACACGGTCTAAAGCAACCCCACAAAACCTGTGTGTAATGCAATAAAATGGTTATTCTTATTAGCTGATGTAACAGCGCAGGGATCCCTGCCAAGAACTATGGACCTTACATGTGGTCCTTTGATAAATATCTTTGTATGCACTTGGTATTAACAAAAGCATTACCATCTGTTTACCTTGCACTAATACACATCACATTTTTGCACAAATCCTGGCTTGTGCTGCCTAAGCCAAAGCCAGGCACCGCATCCATCAGGACGGGTGACAAAGGTTTAAATCAGGCAGGCCGTGTTTCAGCACGTTATTCATAAAACTAGGTCATGGGATAAATGTGCTGCTGGAACACAGCTTTATACTAATTTTCCCAGTAAGATGCACCATAAATATTAACTGTCCTGAACACATACACACAGGCTCGTGGCCTTGGCTCGGGGCCCTTCCCATGGAAGCTGGGGAGCGAGCGCTGACTTAAGGTGCTGAGAATGTGAGGAACTCGGAATTATCAGCGGCAGCAGAGCCTTTGCTGCCTCCAGCTCTTCCAGCCAAGCAGTAACACGGGAGCTGAGCACCACGGGAGCCAGTCCTGCAACACCTCTCCAGCATTTATGGGATGCCCAGGTCCTGCCCTTATCCTGTCCCTTCCCGAGCGCTGCTTTCACAAACTCACAAAAACTTTTGCCTCTTCTCTATTTTCTGCCATTAATGTGGGCTCAGGGCCTCCCCTCCTCCCCCAAACATTCCCCATCATCCCATTATCTCCCAGCACATTTCCAGCTTGCCAGGAGCAGGTACCCCTGCAGCAGTGAGGCTGCAGAGCTGCAGGAACTTCCAGAAACAACGGTGCAGCAACATGGAATTATTTACAGCAGCAGTGCAGAGCAGGAGATTAGGATTATTTGTGATCATGGGTACGCATCCTTCTTTCCATTCTCATGGTATTTCCTGCCCCAGCGAAAGGAGGAAGAACCAGAAATCCACTGAGAATGTCTGTCTCTAAATTTTTTTTTTTAATTCCAGCCTGGAGAAGTATAGCCAATAATAACAGTATTCAGAGTGCTTCTCCCTGATAATTTCCAACGTGCCTCACAAAGAGGGATAAGGATAATGATCCTTATTTTATGGACTGTAACACGACCAACAAAGGAGCCAAGAAAGGAACCCAGATAGCTTGCCCTTTCCTCTGGGCTTTGCTATTGTTTAAGGATTAGGACCCACATTCAGGATAACACCTCAACCACATGCCTGACTTCAAGCATTTGCTTAAGTCGCATTGATTTAAGCACATGCTTAAAATTAGGCATATTCTTAAATATGTTCCCTATGCGGGGCTCAAATAAGCATCCAGTCTTCTGGGTGCATATTCAGATAAGACCAGATTTTATTTAAACCCAGGAAGAGGAGGAAGAACAGACTGGGTGCTGCTGCTTTGCCCTGAAGTCATCCTGGTAGAGGTCCCCACATTGCAGCTAAAACCCTTAATAACTTAGTTATTGCCAAGAAAGCAAGCAAAGTTAATGGCATCTCACCAGAAGGAAAAAAAAAAGATGATGCCAAATGTCACCCAAGTTGGCTGAACTTTCAAAATCCCCAGCATTTCCTAACATTGCTTCCCCAGATTTCCCCGTGAGAATTACGAAACCTTGCTGCCGAGAGAAGAGAGGCAGCAAAAGAAATCTCAGCACAGGGCCAAATCCACCTGTGCCCCTGTGAAGCAGAGAAACCTCTTGCTTAGTCCAACAACAAGTGTATTGCTATTATCCCACTGTGACAATATTTACCTAAAGTAGTGTAACAAATTCTTTATATTTACAAATTATTTATATTTACATACAAACAAATTATTTATATTTATATTTATATTTATATTTATATTTATATTTATATTTATATTTATATTTATATTTATATTTATATTTATATTTAATAATTCTCCTCTTCTGTTGCCTAATTTTGCTCTAAACATTACAAACCTTATTTTCTATTGACCTAACACGACCTAACACGACCAACAAAGGAGCCAAGAAAGGAACACACATATTTCTACATCTATCTTGATGAAGTGCTTACAGAAGGCTTTCATTGAAGATGGGTGAAATGTCTGAATTTAAAACTTCCAAAATCGTTTCACAAAGGAAAAATCTTTCTCTCCATTTACTGTCCTGGAATTTTTAGTCTGGGACGCTCCAGTTTAAGGAAGCCATGACCCTGCCCAAGACACTGCTTTACACACCGCCCATATGGAAAGAAAAGAATGTTTTGCAACAAACACCTTTCATTTGTGCACCCAAACCTTTGTTGAGGGACATATTTCAAATTCCCATCGAGGTTACAGATGGAAACTTGGGGGAAGGTAGTTTGCAATCTCACTCCCTTACTGTCAGACACCTCATTGTGTTTATGTGTGTCCATGGAAAAAGAAAGGGATTGGGGGATCTTTTTTTTTTTTTTCCTCAGTTTAGCAGCCCAAAGGTGCTGGAGTTGTAATTTGATACATCCAAAATGAGACCAGGTTGGGGCCAAATTAATGAATTATGACCCTGAAAGTAAGATGATGATATGGCAAACATGCATACATGTTTATTAATGATATGATGTACAACTCTTATTATCTAGTCAGAGGTATTAATAATAAGCAAATATAAGAAAACAAAGGTAGACAACGATACTGTTACCTGACAACGTACTTACCTACCATAAAAGCAGAGACTCTCCCTCCCCAGGAAGTTTCTCATTGCCCACCACCAATTCCATTGCATTTTCTGACTCATGTGGGAGGTTTTTCTGCTCTTTCAGATTGTGACTACTCTGGGCTTTTAATAATCAATATATTGTGCTCTCTAAAGGTCACCACTGAGGTCCAAACACTCTGGCAGTGTTTTACTGGCTAAGAAAAAGATTTTCAGCTCTGAGACCAAGCCAAATTTATGGTGAAAAGTTTGCTTGGCTCTTAACTGACCACAGAAGTAATAAAGGGTTAAATCTTTGGTCTCATTCTGAACACTTACAACTGGTGTAAAAGGAGGGACATTAATTTATCAGCTGCAGAATAAGCAATAATTTGGAGTGCTCCATGAAAGAGAGAACAAGGTTTTCAACCCTGATTATTTTGCTTGGTGAAAACACCCCTTTTAGCTGATAGGCATGACCTGGATATCATGACAGGTTTTACAAATATTGCAGTGAATGCAGAAAATAATGGTCTCAAAACCATCTCGGTTGTAATAATGCAACAACAATACTGGAGGTAATGTGGTCCTGTCATTGTGATGCCTGTGGTGTGCTGGCCCCATAACATGAGGAAGTTCCTTTTTTTTCACTCTTTTCTGCACATAGACAGACAGTGTGAAGAGAGATATAATAGAAGACCATAGGCAGGGCACCTAAATGAGTGCTGGGACATTTCCTGTTGCTATTAAGTGAGAAAAAATTCCAGTTATCAAGACCTTTTTGTAGAGACTTTGGATCAGCTGGTACCTATGGCAGTGCCTCCTTGAATAGTGCAGCTGAAATAATGGGAAATATTCACCATTTGAAAGTCAGATCCAGGTTTAAGCTTTCTGCTGCCTTTGTAGAGAAATGTTACTGGAAAATGTTTTGCCAATAGTAAACTCAGTTTAGGATGGTCCAACCAAATAAGTGGGCAGGAATGTGTTAGCCCATGGCCAGAAATGACAGAGAAACTTTTTAGCCAGACCCACAGCTTGAGAAATTCCAATACCTGTGATAGAGCCATGCTGATTTCCACCAATTAAAGAGCTGGCCCTTTATTTTCTTTTTGATATGTTTTCCCCTAACACATATACAATACTTTTCCAAAGGTAAAACCTGCTTCAAAGCATTTTTTAGGGGAACATTAAAGAAAAGGAAGTTGTAACACTGACTCGCCATTATTTTATCTAGGACTTTACCCTCAATTAAAAAGAATATAAAATGCTGTTGCTGCCCTGGACAGTTACTTTTGGATTTTTAGCCTTGGAAAAACACAGGCTGGGACTCCTTGTGTCAGAGCAAGGGCCTCCACACATTGTCCCTGCATTACGCTTTTTGATCCTGTTAAAAAATGTTACCCTGTGCAGCTCCACGCATCAAAGGAACGCTTGTACACACTGGGATCTGTTTCAGCCCTTAGGCAACGAGACCAAAAGACCCTTCTCATAAATTCTAATTCAAAAGTTTTTAGTTATCAAGAGGAAGTTTCCAATTGCTCTCTCACATGTGGGAAAATATGTAAGCTACTGAGAGGACCTTTTGTCTGCGAATTTAATGGGGGCAATTTGCAAGGGGGAGTGCAAAGGTTCTAATATGCAGTGTGCACAGACAGTAAGCAGGCACATACTTGGTATTTAATGAAGTTCCATGAATCATTAGCCATACAATAACCATTGGGTTCTATAAATCACCTGCAAAGATTTTTTTTCTTTTTTTTTCAGGCCAATAAGTTGAGCAGCAGAGTGGAGCACCTCAAGGAGACCAGGAGGCAGGAGGAGGAAGGAAAAGAAAAAAAGATAAAAGCAGGGCACATGGTGTGTTATCTCTTAGCTGGCCTGCCAACCCAAAATTAAATCCTGTTGGTTTAACTTGTTGACTTTACAGGAAAACAAGGCAATAAAATGAAACTTCTCCTAATAAAACCCACTATGATTTGCAAGAGGAAAATGTAGCTGGAAGATCACATGTATTTTAGACAACTGAACTGGAAAATATGCATGAGGAATTGTTCATTTTTTTCTTCTTTTTTTTTTTTTGTCTTTTTCTGTATTAATTCACTCTCCCGATGAAACATCCCTTCAGGCATTCCTTTCCTCTAAAAACATCAAACCCTACTGGTACAGCTAAATAAAAGTTTGGTTCTTTGCAATTAGCAAAAAAGTAAACCTTATTTGCAAGGCAGACTCTCATAAGTGGAATTTTTTATACTGCAGAACATTCTAGCAACATATAGCTCTGCACCTAACCTGAAAAGATCAAATTTTGGCTGTAATTATGCAAGACACAAACTTCATACCGCGTGATTAAAAGGCAGAAGGGCCACGATGCTCTGCTGAAAAATGCAAAATTCATTTTAGCTGGCCAGGAGGCCAGACAGCAGATTCTCTCAGCTGCTCAAGTCCCTGCTAAATCTCCCTCAAGCAGAGCAGTGACATCTCACTCTTTCTGTACTCACACACTTTCTGAGATGCCACACAGTAAAAAGTCCCTAGATTAATATTTTTTTTTTTAATTTTTAGACACAGAAAGAGATCACACCAGCACTGGCAATGCCATGTATTAGGACAAAGAACAAGAAAAAAAAACAACTTTGGGGCAGATGCTGTGTCTTGTTCACCTCAGCAAACTTTAAAACTAAGAGCCAATTCCCACCCAGTGAAAGGAGAGTGGAAATAACATTTTACCCTGTGGCTTTCCTTTGCTCACCAGTGAAAGTCCGAGCCTGAGCCACTCAGCCCAACACACCACAGCCCTCCCCAGCTAATGGGAGAAATTAAAAATGAGGGACAACTCTGCAGCTACAGCTGAACTCCCACATTTTGGCTGCTTTTCCCTCGTCACTCTCACTTGGAGATGGGTTATAAAATGCTGCAAAAAGGCAGCAATCAGTCCCCGAGGTGGCATCCTGCCTGCCTGGCCCGGAGCGTGCTGGTGGCTGAGATAAAAGGAGGTGGCAGCGCGCTGTTAATGCATTTACCTTTAAATCCCACCCCTGCCCGCCAGGACATCCAAAGATTTCCAGCCAGTCCCTAATGATCATTTGTCCCCATGGCAGTAAAAAGCACCACACAGCACACTGGCCTGGCCCTGCCCAGGAGAGGCCCCAGCTCTAAAACAGCGGGGAGGTTGCAGGTAAAGAATCCCAATAAATTAGCAGAGAGGTTTGTCCGCAGTGCCCGCCAGGATCCAGACTTTGCTCCAGCTTCCCATCCAATCCATCCTGTTGGGAACCAGAGCAGGGCTAAGGCAGGGAAAGATGGGAACTGGCAGACAAAACAGAGTGGGGAGGCTAAAAGAGAGATGCTGCCATAACCATCTCGAGACACGCCACAAGACATGAAAGAGCCTTTTACTGTGACTCTTCTCCATCCTGAAAGTGACACAGCCAGCAATAAAACAACAAACCCACCAGTGTGATTCCTGAGCTGAGAGCGATGTGAAAAGCTTGGTTTGAAGGAATAATCACCCAGTTTTAATTCGCACAAGATATTTCAAGTTAAAATGTAAAAATAGCATAACAACGCCTGCGAACACTTTTTATGGTGCAGCTGCAAAGAACTGATTGCTACGCAAACTCGATTTCTTTACAGCTTTAAATGGCTATAATTCATCAACACAACTGCTATTTTTCCATCTTGAAGTTGATTCCCTGAAAATGATGCCCATTGAGAAAAGAAAGCTCTCTTCTGGGGCAGCTTTTAAAGTTGATATTCAAAGCTGAACTTTAACCTGAGGGAAATAACTATTTCATTGACTCTGGGACAGTGGGGAGGGAAGGAAGGTCTGAGAGGAGGGGGAAATATTTGAGTCGAACACAACATCACACAAACTGAAAGTTCACAGTATTTTCACATGAATTTCGATGGAAAATATTCAGCAGCTTTACCCAGCCCAAGTTCTGTCCACAAGCCAGTCTGTCTTGTCTTGTGATAATCCTTTCTCCTTTCACTGAAGGAAGAGGCACTTAATCACTTAGTGCAGATAGATTGCCAGGAGGTTTAATTAAAACAACTTATTTTAAGTGATCTTAAACAAGAGGTAAATGTATTTATTGTTCTAACGTTTGGAGTGGGACAGGGGAGAGAGGAGGAATAACAACCTCTTGGTACTTGGTATCGGGTTGCTCCTTTTATGAGCCATACGGTAGTGATTAGGAAGCTTAGTCCCTAAAAGTTTGCAGTCCTGCTCTGAAGCACACTGTCGGGATTGTTCTCCCATGTTTCCGAGGCTCTGCTCCCCAACATCAGTGCAGAAAGGCAGCAATGGGTTTCATGTGAAAATGTTGATGGCCAAAGACATCAGCAGGGTGATGTCAGTCCTGTGCAGAGAGCTTCCTCATCCTGCTGTCCCAGAGGAAGGTGTGTGGGCTCTTCCACGTCTTTCTAGACTCATGACCTGAGATAATATCCTCACATCCAAACATTTCCAGCTGCCAAGGGGAATTCTGATCCTTCTCCAAACATCTTCAGTCATTATTCACTTGCAAGCAACTACAGAACAGAACAGGATGATTTTTTCCTGTTAAAACACTGAAAAGCAGAGCCCACAAGTCCAACTAGCAGCTATGTGTTGCCATATAAAGAAATAAGATGATCCCTATAACACTATATATAAAAATATATATATATATGGTGGATTTTTATTAAAAGTGGTTTTTTCCCCATTTTCCAGGCTAAGAAGTCACGATTTCTTAACATGCATCCATTTATGGAAAGTATTTCAGTGTTGTGCCTTGGACCTTTAAGGAGTTTATTCATGTTGGGAAATGAATAAAGGAATATACACAGCTTCTTCCTTGGGAGAACTTCAGCTGGGATGGTTGGATGAGACATAGGCCTCAAATCAGCCACTTGAAAGATTCCTACCGATTTCCCTGGGTTCTGCCTTGTTAACTCATCTGGATGCTTCCCTTATTGCCAGTTCTACTGTGATAATCCTTGCAGATGAATGGAGGAGCTCCGTTTGTAGTTTAATTTGTAGTTGTGGCATTTAATAGCACGGCAACACAGTAGCTGGAGCTAGATTCAGCGTCTGAGTCAGTTAAACCTTAATTTAAACACTTAACCACGGTGTACTTTGAGCCTGGGCCAAGTCTTGTTCATGCTGAAATTATACGACACGAGCCGCGCTAAGATGTCAGCTCCGGCTACGCGCTGGAACGCAGCGGGGCGTGAAGAGAGCCTGGGCTGGGGCTGGTCCTCAGCCCGAGCTCAGCTCCGAGCCTGCATGGGGACATCAGCCCCTGTGGTCAGCACTGAAACAAGGCAGCAGTGGGGCCAGTGGGTCAGCAGGGTGTGTAGGGCCACAATGACCCCGCTGATGGTGTGTGCCGGGCCTCGCGCGCTGTGCTCCGCCAGGATGTCTGTCCAAGGTGCTCCCTGGATTGACCACCCTTCCCTCACAGCTCTGTGTGGGCTGCCAGCGTGGCAGCAAACGCTGTGGAGGTAGAAGCCACAGCAGGGGACACCCCACTGCCCAGGTGGCAATCTGGTGGCATCCCGAGGAGACCCGAGCGGGGACAGCAGCTTTCAGCCATCTCCCACTCATGGCGTGAATCCGAGATAAAAGGGGTCCTTCAGACCTGGGAGAAGTGAAAGGTTTGTGTTAAAAATTGACTGTCTGGCCTGAAAATTATGGGGCTTGACAGATGGAGGATGAAAGGCTGCAACAGAAGAAAAACATAGGCCACCACCCTTGACACCGCTGACCACCCCGTTGCTGACAGCTTCTTCCCACAGCCCCGCTCCCTAAAGCACTTCCCACTTTAAGGAAATGTATCAGAACACAGGAGTTTATCTGCCCTGACCTCTACCCCCAAAGTGAACCCTCTTTCATGTTAATTCTCTTCACAAAACCCACCGCGTGTAAGGTCCCTGCGGTGCCCTGGCTTATTTGGTTCTCATTATTTAGTGGTGCTGGTGGTGCTGGTGGCTGTTGCTGTTATCCCACAGCAGCTAAGCTCTGATCAAGAAATTCTGGAAGCACATTAAATATGATGTCAGGTTTGCTGTTTTCCACGGGTTTAAGGTGGGGGGCACAAGCTAAGTGCTGTTATTAGAGAAGCTTTTAAGAAATAAGAACAGAGGAGAATTTTATATCAAAACATTTTAAATCAAGACAAAAGAGCAAACTTCTACAACAGGAAGACTGACAATATTTGGGGATCTCCTGTCTCCTTTCTACAGTTATGGCTTAATAGTTTAGAAACAAAGAATTTCAGGGCCTGATCCTCTGGCACAAATATCACTATCTGTCTATTCAGCTTAGGTTCCCCAAAACAAGGCAGGCATTAGGAAAATGAGCTGAAATGAGAGAAATATTATATTCACACAGATAGCAATATGTGGGATCATTTTTTCCAGCAGAACACAAGGACTCCAATGATGAAATATTTTAACCCCTTTCCATTCTTCGGCTCAACAAAATATCAGCCTGAACAAGATCTCCAAAACTTTACAAGGCAACTTTCAAAGGATGCTGTACTGTAATTTAAAGTTCATCTAGCAGTTCTCCTGACAGTATAAGTGAAGTCACAGCACAGCTGGAGAAAATTCATTCTTAAATATGAATGAATGAATGCTTATAAGTGGGCTGGGTTTTTTTTGGTTTTTTTTCCTCTTTTTCCCCAGAGCTGAATTTCTGCAGATGATTTTCCTCTGTTGCTGACACTTAGAAGAGACACACCAATATGGGAGAGGAGGGGAGGGACCCTCACGCTGAACAGGAAGAACTGAAACAATAATTAAGATACCAGATTGTAGCACAGGAAAGAAAAATGTCATTCCTGGCTTTGCTCTGGTTTTCTGCATGACCTGGAGCTACTCCTCAAAGGGACTGGGAGCAGTAGCTGGCACCGTGGGAAGAAGCCACAAGCAGGGCGACCTGCACAGAGCCTGGGCTGAATTAAACATCTCAGTGTTCTTGAAATAGCCTGGGGGCCGCTGGCAATTGTGATGTGCTGGACAGGGAAGCATTTTTAAACCCAAATTTGGGGGGGGTTGGGGTCTAGAAATCCCTGCCTGAGCTGCACTGAACAGATGTCGGGCCAGGATGTTTGCCCAAAACCCTCTCCCAAATATATACAGCTACATTTCTTCCTATCAAAAACCAAAACAAACAAAGCGTAAAGCAAGCAATAACAGAAAACAGAGCAGAATTTACTCTCACAGTCCAGACAGATGATATGGCTGAGCTAATCTAAAGCATCCCTACTGCCAGAAGGGGACAACTCTCCTTTTACTCCTTCCTCCTTCTTTTCTCTTGCTCCAATCCCTCCCCTCAGCTCTAAAGCTTGTTTGACTCGATAGTGAGTGCCTCAGATCACAAACCCAGTGAAAAACTGATCCATCAAAATACAGTTTTCCACAAGATTAGTGGGTTAAATTGCCTCAGCACATGGTCAGAGGAAAGCAGGACCTGCCTGAGACAGTGACTGGGATCAGGGCTGGAGAGGGAGGGAGCCCTTGGCTGTTGAGAAGGTAACCTGTGCCTCTGGGAGAGGAGATGCAAGCCAGATTTTATTCCCACCTTTAATTAATGTTTTTCAGACTCAGGAATACATATAGGGGAACAAGGCTCCTATTCTTTTATTTTTACTGCATTTTCTTGCAGCCCCAGTGCCAACACGGCCCTGTCACTCTCCAACTTCCCTGTGCCAATCAAGGGAGGAGCTGTCACGCTGCACATGGGAACATCAGTGGTTTGAAGTGCAGGAGACAATAAAAACGAGGCACCAGTGGCAGGAGGAGCTGCCTCTGACACCAAGCTGGGAGCCCAGTCTCTCCTCACGGCACAGTGCCATGGTTTATATTTCTCACAGGAGCTGATGGGGAGGCTGAGGACCTCATCCTTCCCATCATAGACGTGTCCAAGCCGATGATCAAAATCACATCCTGAATCTCTCTCAGTCTCTGCTGGGATGGAGAGAGAACTTTCTCCTGTTACCCAACAATTGTATCTTTTCCAGTCTTTGGTGTAGGGACTGGAACTCCAGTGTGTGCCCCCCTCTCCTTCCCCCTCCCCAATTAATGCCATCACCACAAGGTTTACATACAACTCCTATTTGAAGTACATCTCCTGCTTCCCAAATTAAAGATCAGCTCAGTGGGCTATGGGCTGGAGGGACTTAAACTCTCTAAGCAGTTTAAGTCTGTCGGCAGATAAATGGGGATTTTGAGAACCTGAATTTTCGGCTGTGGAGGGGACAGAGCCTTTAGGCACCTGGGCTGCCCACCCTGTCAATCTCCCGCTTTGTTAGACAACAGAGGAGGAATCTGACTCCTTTGTTTCTCAAAGCAATTATTGTCACTGTGATTTTACACCGCAGAAGGACACAGTGCTTAAGGAACAATGATTACACGTGCAAAAGGGTGTTTTTCTTCAAAGAAGCAGCATTAAAAAAAAAGTATTGCTCTTCAGCACAACATGGCATTTGGACACGAGACCACCAGGGTGATGGGGCTACTTTTCCTCTCCATGCATCCATTTTTAAATCCATAAGTTGCTATAAAATTTAAAAAGATGCATTAACACTTCGGTGGATTTGTGCAGAAACTGTGATTCATCCTCAGCAGCAAGTTAATATAAACACATGAGATTGCCTTCAGTCTGCTTCCCAAGCCCTGAGAGCGCTCACAGAGTCAAAAAAGAGATTTTTGCAGAAGATTCTTCTGGTTGCACACACGATTGCCTAATTTAATCCTGGATGCCAGTTGCTTGTAGCTGAATGCCAAATGTGGCTTTTGCAGTGGAATAGATGTGAAATAATTGCACCAGGTAGGAATGAAGGTGGAATCCTTCGATCACTGAAGCCTGGAAGAGGTAGATGATTTTGTACCTATATTCAGAGAAATAACTGAAGCATAATCTTAGCCTGTGTCAGTGAAAGAGTGACACAAATGACCAGAAATCTCCTGAATCCCAAACACAAGATGATTTTATCACCAGCATTTTCTAAACTGCAAAAACCATAGGAAATAAATAAAAAAAAAATATAGAAGCTTTTTCAGCTGGACATTGGAACAAGAGGATCTTTTCTAAACCATTTCTAGTTCTGTAATCATTCTAATGCCTAATTGGTGTACTTAGAGGACACCTTTATTTGTGACCAAAGCCTGGGACATCCCATCAATTTAGTTTAATCCTGGCACTGCAAGGTTTCCTGCATGGCCTTGGTGAAATGTCACATTATGGTCCAGCCCCCTACTCCTGAAAATGAGCTTAATAACATCATTTACTCTCTCCACTGCGCCGTTCAAATTATTCATGAATTTTTCAGGGTAAGAAAACATCTGCCATATGGCAGCAAGCACCAAAGAGCCCTGTCTTTAACTGCAGGCTCTGGGCTTTTTTATGGCACAGATAACTCTGACTTAGAATAGCTGTTTCGGGGCAGGGATAATTGTTCTGCCACAGAGAATTACCAGGAGTGGAGACAACTGGTCCAAAAATGCAGATGAATGAAAAGCTATTTTTTGGTGTACTCCAGAAGATGTTGTTGGAAAAAGGCATTTTTAGAGGTCTGCTGGATGCTGGAGCTGGAACCAAAAGAAAAAGTTTCTAAAATAGGTGATAGACTGGTGGGTGAGGCGTTGCTCTGTGATGGTGGAAAACAACAGAGGGAGACTTGAGTCTGGATCACCCATTCCTTAAGTAACTGGTCCAACAAGCACCAGATCATTTTTCAGCACCCTTTTTGCCTTTTTCAGTGAAAAAAAAATCCAAGCCATCTTGATTCTGTCCTGCTAAAGAAAGGAATGCTTTCTGAAGCTTTAGAACTTTGGCAGGACAGAAAAAACACCTCGTCTCCTCTCTTAATTACAACTACAACACCCTAACACAGTCCAAGCTGAAAATCCCTTGTGTTTGTGCCTGGCTGGAGATATCACAGGTATGAAAAAATTTCATGCAATTATGTGATTCGGGGCACTTCCCAGACTTTTGCTCTTTTCTCTTAATTGTCAGGTTCTGTTCAAATACATGAAGTCTGTAGCTCTTTCCTTTGTGTGAATAGCTTTCTCAATCCCTATACAACTTAATATTCTGTTGCCCTATTAAGCTAGCCATGCAGAAAACGGTTTCTGGCCAAATAATAGGAATAGCAAACGTATGAACTCTATACCTCAATGAGGTGTTAACTTCAAAGCCTTGTTATTTGGGAGTTGGGGCCATTTAAATGCTGACATTATTAGGCAAGGAAGTCTAAGAAACAAGCACTCAGTGGGAGTCAAAGATCTTTTTAAAAAGCATTTTCTTTATGCTCATCACACCCCAATTCATTTAGGATGGGCTCCTGCTCTATGCCTACACGTTTCCTAATTAAGACTTCTTTCCTTGCCACAATGTTTAGGTTGGAAGGAATCTGAGGCTCTCCGTGTACCCCCTTCATGATTGGCATATTTTTTTTTTCTTTTCCCTCTCCCATCTCCCTGGTTGTAATTACTTTACAGTGGCTTATCTCTCCATCAAAGGATGGGTAAGTGGTGCCTTTATAAACCTGCTCGGAGCAGCTGTTGGCCAGCCAGGGAACACTGAGGCCTGACCAGAGCTGCACTTTCCCCAAAGGGCTTATCTATATTGTGCCCCACTGAATGCCATGTGAAGCGGTGTAGACAAGAACAAATAGCATTCAGCACATGTCAGCTAAGTGCACTTTCAGCCTGGCCTCATCAGTGTTTAATCATGATTAGCTGACACGCACAGTTTATTGTGGTCCTCGCCAGCCAACATATTGTGACCGCTATTACGTCAATTACTCCCTTGCCCAAAATTGCACTCAGGCACGATTAAATCCTTCCATTGGTATGGCGTGGTGAAGGCTCAGCAACACGAATTTGGCTCTTTGGGACCTGGGAAGGCAAGGCTCACATCTAGGTATGGCCTGACTCTTGTCACAGAATGATGCAAAGCCTCTGGACCATCCACTCAATGCCAGCATGGCTGGGATCTCAGCCTGGCTGCAAACTCGGTCTAAGTGCTTAAAGCAATAAGGTCAGAGCACCACAGGCTTCAGCTGGCAAGGAATTGCTCCTGGTTTCAGGTAGGCAACACCATTTGTGTCTTACCCAAAGCCCAAGGTGCTGCAAAAGCCACCTTAGCTCTGCAATGTCACACCTGATTGCAGCTTGGGACAGCCCAGGGAGGGTGGTGCTAACTGAGGCACTGCCAGAAACTGTCTCAGTCCTGCTGGGAGAAAAAGTGGGATTTTTGTGCTAAATATTATGAAATAATACTCCTTTATTCCTCGAATTCTTGCATTTAAGCCAGTTCTGTGCAGATGCCCTGAATGAGCCCCACATTCACAGCCCCTCCTCAGGTCTCACTGGAGCTGCCCATTCAGGTGCACGAGATCAGCTTCAACTTTGCCCCATTCAAGCCTAATTCCAGCTTCTGTTCCAAAAGCAATACACCCTTGGCTTACACTCTGCTGATACTAATGGACTCAGAATTTTCTGTATACTCAGCACCTCTGTATAACTCCATATCCACCTCATCAACAATCACCTTTTTTTTTCTCTTTTTTTTTTACTTCTTTGATTTTTTTCTTGAAATCATGCAGATATCTGGCACCAGGTGAAGGGCAGAAATCACAATACATGTTTTTCTGACCCAAATGACTTGCAAGGATTCCACAGAGACATAGTAGACAGCCAATATCTTTTCATCTGGAGTCTCCATTCTCCTTCTGCATCCAATAAAGACACAACCAATGTATGTATTATCCTATTTTTTTTTTTTCCAGAAAGGAAAATGTCCTATGGGCCCTTCTGCTTCTGCTGAGCTTGCATGTTGTGGGGTCGATGGAAGATCACATCTTCTGATGGTGCCCGCTCCTCCTAGTGCAAAGACACGAGGTTTGGGAACAAAGGGCATTATTCAGCCCCCAGGAGCAGAACACTGGCATCTATGTTTGATGGACTATTTGAAGCCTGAGATTTTTAGGGGTCAGCAGCCTCCCCAACCCCTGTGCTTGTTTTGCTGGCACCCCTTGGGCAGGAGAGCCACAACAAGAAGGGCCTTTCTGAAACCTGGGGATCCTCAGGCTCCCAAAACTGTGTGCAGGGAAATTCTGAGCCGTGTACACTTGAGGCCACATCTGGTGTGAAATGTATTTACCAACCACACTGAGGCAATGTTTAAAAGCTACAACATTTTCAACTAAAACACCATGAATCAGTCATCTGCTCTCTACGTTTTTTCCTTCCTAACACAGCAGATTGCTGAAATATTCATGCATACATTTTCTTTCCTAATCTTTCTTCCTCCCAGCCTGAATCTGAGGGGCAGGAAAGCGTAACATGCGAGCCCAGAAATATTTGTTATATTTGGATGTCTGGCTGTAGCTCCCAGTTGTGGTATCGCTGGATGATTCCAGGCAAAGAGAAGCAAGCTTTGCTCACCAAAGTTAAAATCTGGCACCAATTCTGCTTTTGCTTATTTTGGTATAGAGCAGGAATTTCTCCTCTTTAGTCAGTAGAGTTGTGCCGTGAGGGTAAATTAGAGGGGAGGCAACTCAGCATGTGATAAACAGGAGTGAGAAAAGAGAACCCTGCGGGAGGCAAATATGAATTGGGTAATTTGAGAAAAATAAAATAACCTGAGGGGATAAACTGAAGCTACTCTGCTAAAAAAAAAAAAGACTAAAACTGCCCTTACTAAGTCTGGGACTATGATGTCTGAAGCCTGATGAATTCTGCAAACTTTTGAATCACCAGGTAAGGAGCCTAACAAGATTTTCTTGCCAATGTGCAGGAAATTCATCCACCTCTGTCACTGCCATTCCTGTGCCTGATCCAGGCAGGATCCCTAGAAATTGTGCATGGATAAGGTGCCAGTTGTACCAACAGTTTTGGAGAGCAGATGTTAGGAAAAGAGCCATGAGATGAACTGAAAAGTACAAAATCAGGAAAGTGCACTATCAACCTAACAAGGAGAAGGTTAGGGGGAAATAAATGTGGGGAACAGAAAAAGGAATAGGCAGATCATTGACATAACTGCCATAGGTATTCCTGGAAGTGAAACAACACTAGACTAAAAAGGCAAGCCTGCATTTCAATTATTAAGTATTAGGTGCTGTCTCCTCATTTCAGTACTGGCAGCTGGTATATTATATCAATTATATTGTATTAATTATATTATATTGTGTCTCAGGCTGCCTCTTTCAGATCAGGGTTATGCTCATGTTATTACTTTAGATATTGTCAGCCTCTCAGCTGTTCTAGCAGAAATGCCAAAATCAGTAAAATACATTGCTCCTGGATATTTCTGACAGGAGTTAATCCAAGGAAGCTCCACTCAAAGTGGGTAGCAAAGGTGAGCACGAAGTGTCATCACATGAAGGATTTCTGGATTTATAAACCATGGTTTGATCGTTCCCATTTTATAGAGGAATCACCGAGGCAAAAGGAGTGGTTTTGTCCTGTGACTGTGAATGGAGGCTGCAAGAAAGCCCTCGTTAAGCACTCTGCCCCTGAAACTCTGCTAATGCTTTGTCCTTAGCTCAGGCTTCCTCCCAGAACTGGAGCAGCCAGCTGGGGTCTGACTGCACTCACCTGAGCTGAATTTTGGGAGGTACCTGCCCCTGCAGCCAGAGCACACCACCACCCCCTGCCACCATGAACACATGGACACCACTGTGGTTATTTACTCCAGGACTGATGTTAATAAAGTGAACATTTTCATGGTTACAATTGCACCCAAACTATGAGCTGTGGTAGCCAGGTTCACCAGGAAAGTCAAATCAGTAAAAAAAAAAAAAAAAAAAAATTTAAAAATATATCTCTTAAGGATGTGCTTGGCCCTAGTTTTAAGGCCTGTCTCATCCTGGTTTTAACTGATTTTTCCCCCTGCAGAGTCCTATCCCCAACAGTGCCTCCTGTCGCCGAGGGCTGCACTGAGCTGCACCATCAGCAAACCTTCAACCCTTACAAAGGAAAAAAGAGAACGTGAATTAGCTGAAATAAAAGACCTAGGCCAGATTGCTTTGTTGGATAAAGCACCTTTGTTGCAAGAATGTGGGAAAGGAGAGTCCAACCACAGCTCATCCAGATTCCTTAGACACACACACCCAGTGATATGTATTCATGAATATTTTCCACTTTTATATTTGCTAACCAAACTAACCAGTTTTTACTTGTTTAATTGCTGCCGAAGAAAGAGGAACTGTCAGTCTTTTAAGAGTTATGCCAAAGCACAGGGTGGGTTCTCTCTGATTCATATGCTGCATGGCTACAGAAACCAAGGCCCAGCACCAGGAATGCCAAGCAGTTTAAAAAGCAGAAGTCCAGCTCTATGGCCTATTTTTTAATCTAACTCACTCATTAAATTAATGTTATTCCTAACTTTCCCAGGAATTTAGCAGTCTATCAGCCATTTTATCAAAACACAAGGAAACAGGAAGACCTTTGGGGGGTGAAAGTATGGGACTCAACAGAGCGTGCTATGCTAATGGAGTTTTATTCTCCTTATTTGCCAAGTGAATGGAAGCCATCCCAGCTCTGACTCTCTCTTTAGCTCCATTGGTACTCGACATTACCACAGGAAGTAGATTAAATAAATAGATATGATTATTGCTTTACCAAAGTGGAAAACATCTCCTGTGCTTTGCACATAGACACGGAGGTGACCTATAGACAGCCTTTCTGAAAATCACCACCACCGTTAAAAACCCCAAATCCTCACAGTCCAAAAAATTTCCATGAAACTTGGCAGATGTTGGTCTTTCCATTCCCAGTAAAGATATAAACTGGTGGATATGTAAAGTGAGGATGCCAGCTACCTCCCCTATATATCCAAAAACCGGTCCTAAATCTCACAGGAAGATGAGGGAGATGATAGACAAGAAGAAAGAAAATTTGGGGTAATATTCCATGGACATTTGAGTGGGTTGGAATCAGGATGGAAAATGTGCTCTAATAAAGCCCCGTAACGTTATTACCATAACGACATCTGCACCTGGCTTTGTGAGGATTTACACCAGGTTATGAGGAGACACACAGGGAAGCAGACACTTCTGGATGCACAGGAATGCAGTGTTCAGCCTCGAGGTGAATTTGCAGGGTGATCCTGAACCCTTCCATAGGCCTGAAATTTCTGCCCATCTGTATTGCTGCCATGCTTCTTATCTCTCTGTCTGCTATTAAACCACAGGATTTGGCTTCCCTGCTCAGTGTTTTCATCTGCAAATTGCAAAGGGCAATATTCACCTTTCTGGCAGAAAAGGATTTTAGAATTAGACATATGAGAGGGCTGCCTCTCACCATGGAAAAACTCCAGACAGATGCACAAAAAGAAGTCAAGGTTTTGATGCAGCATGGCCACTACTCCATGCACTGTGGAATGAAGGGATTGTGGGCAGGAAAGGATAGACACTTCTCCTGGGACCTACAAAAGTAGCTGTCCAAACCTGGAGACTTCACATCTAGAACCACACACGTGATACCCCTTTATAAGCCCTCCTGCAATTTACTCGTCACAGTACCCAGGACAGGTAAATTAACTTAATTACAACCATCACACACTTGAGAAAACTGGGACACAGCAAAGAAGCAGCTCATTGTCACCGCTGGCCCTACAGCCCAGACCTTTCTGATGGCTAAATCGCCTGTCAGAAAACACCAATTCAACTTTTACTTTCCTAGCACAGGATTCAACCCAGCACCTTGAGATTAGCCAAGGTTATTCAGAGGTAAACCAGGGTTTGTTTTATTTGTTTTGAGTGAAATTTCACTGCTGAAATGGCGTTGAGGAGAGAAGGGTTTCGTTCTGCGGATCTTGCACCTTGCAAGTTCAAGTAGCCCGTCTAGACAGCGTGTTTTATGCTGTGCTGACGTGTATACAGAGGAACAGCTGAAGCAAGAAGCCTCATACCCATGATTTGAGCAGGAACAAGAAGGATACTGTTCAGGTATGTTTGTTATATCCTCACATATGCTGGTGGTGCCAGAATGAGTTTCCCAGGGCCAGGTTCTAACTGCGGTTGTGCCCAAATGAAAAGTGACTTCCCTGGACTCGATTATCCCAGGTGTTCCCTTTCAATGTCCAATTAGACACCAAAGGATGTTGTCCCAGTTGTGCTCACAGCCAGTAAGTGGCTGTGCCCAGCACAATGTGATTCCTTGCTACAGCAAATGCAGTTTTTGGGGGCTGTGTTCCTCGCTGTTGAGGAGACAAGTGATAAATTCACAGTCGAGGAATATGCAGCAACAAGTGAAGGCACAGACAAACCAACATGAGAGAAGAAAACGAGTTCTGAAAGTGATTTTTGCTTAATAACAGCTCCCACCCAATAGAAAAACTGCACTGTCAGTGGCGAGGAGCGATCAGGGAAAACTTGCATCACCACAAAGGTTGTCCCAGAGAAAATTGCTGTCTAAGGAAATGCACGGGAGAATCCAGCCCTTTCTCTGCCCTGAGCATATCAGGTTTTGAGGATTTTGTGCAAGGCTTGAAACAATTTCCAATGCTAAATGTTAACAAGGCTTTCAGAAAGTCCTGGGATGTTGGGACGTGAAGGCCGAACGAGATCCGTTTATACAAGCAAAATGGATATTTAAATAGAAAGCAGCCACCATCAAATATGTTTTTAAAAATGCTGTTTTGGTTAATGCAACATACTGTACTTCTGCCAACAAAGGCAGTTTCTGATCAGGACATGCCGTGCTTTCCTCTGGAGATTTTGCAGGCAGGGTGGTCTTCCATGAGGGAGGGGAAAGGGCTTAGTTAACATTACACATCCTTCATACATGCAGGCTGGTAAATGTAAGGCATTGCAGCTGTGCAGTTTGTCACCAAAAACCAAGCTGAAAGGAGTCTAAAGGCAGGAGACCAACGGGAATATGACCTAGGCACTCTCAACACCTTTGATTCTCCCCACTTCAAAATAAAGCAACTTCTCCTGCATTTGTGCAGCCTTGGTCTTTGGAGAGAATGGTCAGATGGTAAAGACGGGGGGGGAAAAAAAGGGACAGTGTAAAAATACCCTAATAAGTGATTTATTATTTTCCCATAGACTACAAAAGGAGCCTGCAGTCCCTTTATGCTACATTAAGTTTATTTTGATAGGAAAAAGCTTTGGCACTGGAAGGAGACTGCACTTTGTACGACAGAGATCTAAATCCGTTCTGGAGGCAGGAGCTGCCCTAAAGACCTCAGCTTCCCTTGTCTTTACAGATGCCTGCAGAAATCACCTCTGTGCAAAGGAGGGATGTAGCTGGCAAATCAAGTGGATTTCAGTGGGATAACATATTGCTTCCATTTAAGAAAGCATCCTC
This sequence comes from Acrocephalus scirpaceus scirpaceus, assembly GCA_910950805.1. Classification (NCBI taxonomy): domain Eukaryota; kingdom Metazoa; phylum Chordata; class Aves; order Passeriformes; family Sylviidae; genus Acrocephalus; species Acrocephalus scirpaceus. The sequence goes on from OU383780.1 coordinate 61,325,824, forward strand.
CACCAGTGCATGTTTAAACCCAGTGAGACCTTAGCACAGGCTTAAAGCTAAACATATGCTGAAGTCTTTTCCTGAAACAGATACATGTGAGGAAACACTGATCAGTTGGAATATGGGATTCATTCTCTGGTTCATCCCCTCTTTTCCTCCTAGAATTTCCAGAGTTTGAAATGTAAAGAATCCATCTAAGTTAACAGGGAGATGTTAATGTAATTATATGTGTATAGCAGGTACAAAGAACTCATTTTAAAACCACAAACATGATGGTCACCTTCCAGGCTAAACAATTTACTAAGATCACTTGTTTTTCTATTGACAGATCTTTTAAAAAAATCCACAAGTTGGAAATTTTGTGTCTCTCTTTGAGAGGTGAAGCAAAGTAACCAAGCCATACTATCTGACAGGTACTAATTCCAAGAAAATAAAAGCTACACCAATCATCCATATCATTAATGTTATGGTTGTTATTATTATTATTATCATCAGTGTTTTCCATCCTGTGCAAAGCAAGCATTTGAAACAGGGCATGGATATAAGATTATTATACCATTAGAACCATTCTCCTTTACTTCTGTGATTAAGATCAGAAAGACCTGGGAAACCTGTTTATCGGATTTCTTAAATTCCAAAAGTTTTAGCTGTAAAAATTCAGCTCTGGCAAAAAAGGACTCACTTAGGAAAAGATGCCATCATTTTTCCTAATCTCAGCCAAAGCTTATTCTGAAAGATTTTCCACTGAAATAAATGGGATTGTTCACAAAGTCGAGTCTTTCAGCATACATACAAGCGAAAGAATGCGGCACGCAATTTTGAGGCATTTTCCTACTCCCTTAGTCCCAAGTTAAAATACAGTCAAGATGGTCACTTCAGTTTTCGGGCTCACAGCTTGCAGTGCTGCTCCAAAGGCTTATTCCCAGCTGAGATGGTGTCTTGGGTTGCAAGATGTAACCAAAGTGTGTATTCTATTCCCAATCTGTCAAAATTGGTTGGGGAGGTGTTTTCTTTATCTCATAACTCCAGGAGGGAGGGGGTGGGTGCCTTCTGTTAATGGGCAGCTGTTAAACCAGCTGGGGCAGAGTTCTTTATCCCTTCCAGGACCCACCCTCCCTCTGGGGGATCTCTGCTGTTCATGGGCCATCCAGGCTCACTGCAGGGCTGATACAATTCCATCATCCCACTGGGAGATGCTCCATCCAGGGGAGGAGCCAAGAATTCCTACCTGGATAAACCCTGAGATTCAGAACACCAGCACAGCCTGTTTGCACTGCATTCCCAGAGGACGACTAAACCCCTCTCATCACCACTGGACCCTTCTACAGGATCATCTCTGCTCCATCAGAACCACACCTGTCACTCCAGGAGGATTTATTTTGCTCCCAACACCGTGACCAACAGGGTGTCAGATTGTATTCTAACTCTGCCAGTGTTTCTAGGATTCTTTTTTTTTTTTTTTTTTGTACTACTACATTTGTATTTTTCAATATTCCTAGTAAAGAACTGTGATTCCTCTACCCAATCTTTGCCTGAAAGCCCTTAATTGAAAAATTACAATAATTTGGAGGGAGGGAGTTTATATTCATTCCAAGGGAAGCTCCAGCTTTCCCTGGCTGACACCTGTCTTTCCAAACCAAGACAGGTGGAATCACCTGTCAGTGGGACCAGCACATGGATGAGCACCTCCAAGAGCACAGCTGGATGCACATCCCAGGCCACGGCTACTTCCAGTGAGGAGTTTGTGACCCGGCACATTCCTACAGAGATTGTGCCACCACCCCTTTTCCCTTCCACCCCCTGGGATTTGCCATGTCTTTTGGCAGAAAGCTGGAGGTTTAAAGCATGTGTGAAGTGGTTGGGATGGACAGGGAGGGTCACCTGCATCAGCAGCAGCTGAGGCAGCACACCTGCCCACACCCAGAACCTGGGCAGCAGTGCTGGAAATCTCCTGTGTGGGATCCAGCTGAGGGCATCTTCAAAGCTGCTTTTCCCATATGTCAGCAGCTATGAAGAGGAGGAACACACAGCCCCATTCCAAGCTAGGATGATCCCATTTAGGCTGAGGCATCCCTGCAATCTGTACAGAGAGAGTAAGGATTTATAGTTTTTACACAATAGCAGGCCCATCAAGAGGGTTGTAAACCCTCATCAGTAACACCATGAATTTGCTCATTTAATTCAACCTCATTCAGGTCCTTCGTTGCAGCCTTTGAGTCATGATGAAATCCTATTTTCTAGCTCCCATTCACCCCAACTCCATGAGATACATACCAGACTCATGCCACACAATCCACACTTGGCTCTTTGCACCTTGGGCTGCTCATTCAAATCTGTCAGTTCATTACTTTGCCAGGTGTATATTCTGCACACAGGACAGAGAAGCCCAAAATCTTGTCACTGCACAAGAGTAACCTGCTTTTGGACCTTTACCAGGCATATATTTACACCTCCTTAACACCACAAACCATGAAAATCTATCTTTAATTTCTTTATAAAACATCTAAATTGGTGAGGCTTGCGCAAAGCAGAATTTTGCACCAAAATTCTGAAATTAAACAGTTGCAAAATCTATGTTACAAGAATAACATGTGGAAATATCAGCTTTGGAAGATTAGAGAAATGAGGCACAGCTCCAACCTGCTCACCTTGGACAGTCTGGATGAAGCAGTCATGTAAAGACAAGGACACTCAAAAAGAACATGTTCACTACAATTTCCTGGAGGAAAATTCTCAGGCTGCTACAGAAAACACCAAGATTTTGGGATACTCATCCAAAACATGAGAGAGAGGATGTGAAGAGATGTTAGAGCAAAGAAAAGTTGTGCTTGGAAATCCTTGGCATTCTACAAGCCCCAAACAAGTATTCACAAAAACAGAGGAGGAACTTGAAGGAAGAAGAAATTTATGCTTAACAACAGGTCCTTGGTACTTAATAAATTATTAGCTTTTGAGATATATACATCTTGTGTACATATTTACATATTTCATGAACCATAGACATTCAGCATGCAGGTCTTTCCTGGTTTGCTTTTTTTTCCCCATAATAGTATTTCAGAAAACTAAATTTAGTACATGGTTTCTGCAATAAAATTTTCCCCTCTGAGTTGTGTATTAAAAAGAACAAAAGAACTAAAAGATCTGACTCTCCAACTTTCTGAAACTACTGTCATTACTAAATGAATGAAGTAATTTTTCTTAGAAGAAAAATATCCAAATATTAATATCTCCCTACTTTTTAGTAGGAATGGGTAATGTTAAATTTCTGCCACACTCACTGCTCTGAAATACCAATGTAAATTGATAAAACCAACCCAAACTGATCTGATTTGGTTCCCTTTTTTTTTTTTTCAAGAGAGTGGAAATTTTTTTTCACTTTTTTCCTGACTCATGAAAGACACCAGACAGTGATGTGGATGATGTGGTGAAAGCTCAGAAGAAAAAAAAAATCTACTTAAGTGAAGGAATAGGGGAAGTGGTCACTCTGCGAGGTCATTTTCCTGTGAGACTCTGTGACAGCTGGAGAAAATTAACCAAAATATCTGCATTCCAGAGAGGTATAAAAAGAAGAAAGAAAAGGAGGGGAGGGGTCAAATGTCTTGTGGAAACCTGTAGGAACGGCAATGGCATTTTCTATATGGGCTTGCTCAATCTGGTTTCCTGACAAAATTCTACAAAAATAGGAGGAGATTTTTTAAAGTCTCAGAGGGTAGTCAGGCAGCCAGCTCCCTTAAAAGTCAGCAGGACATTCATTAAACTTGAGCAGATTAGCTGCATTGGATCTTTTCTCTGATGCTGGCACAGGGACCACACAGAAATCTTATTCCTAACACTTTATTGCCATTTAAAGCGTTACAGATCAGTCACACATCCAGAGTGGAAGAGCTTGGAAGACAGCAATAACACCAAGGTAATCAGATGAGTTATTTGGTTTCCATGTTTATATTTCAAGGAAATAACCTGTGAATGCCAAATTTGTTTCTATGCTATTTCCCGATCCCCAGCACTGCTTTTGTTTCACCATAGAGTAACACCAAAATTTTTCAAGCATTTCAAAAATTGATTTGTATTCTTTGAAAAAATCCCACAGGTTTTCATGTCATATTTGTCCCAGGCTAGAACTGAAATTTAAAGCCTGAATCCTGTCAAAATTAGTGACTTCTTGTGAAACATTTTGACTCTGCTGAAGCTGAATATTAATTGAAACCATACCTTCCATACACTTCCATCCCTGTGGATCCTCTGGCCATTTCAGACTACTCTGCAAAGAAAAAGAACAGAAAACAAAGTCTCTTTGAGGTGAAGCAGCTCGTTGTTGTAATTTCAAGCAATGAAATCAATGCATGCATGAGGGATTCTGAGGTAACAAAACTCTGCCCAATTCCCTCTGCAGACCCAGGCTCGGACACTCCCTCAGTGGGAGCAAGGCAGACAGAAGGACACAGGCAGGACTCAGGAGATGACATCCATGAGTAGAAGCAAATTAAAGGGACTAAGAAGCAGAATAAAGATATTTTTTCAATCTCCCAGGCATTACAGTTGAGGTGAGGATTTCAAAACAACACAGCTCTCATTGAATAACTAAATTTTACAGCCTAGTCTATATCTGTGACATCCCTCTGCAAGGTACAGAGCCAGATTTCCCTCTGAAAATTCATCTACCTCTCGAGGAGTTTTTTGGGAAGCTGAGTCTTTCCAAAAGCCCTGTGCTAAAATCACAAGCCTTTCTAAAATGCTGAAAAGAGGCAGAAAGACAAACAAATGCTATAGAGAACTTTGTTATAAATACAATCATTTGAAGCATAAGGGTGCTGGGTTTTTCTTGAATAGGACACTATTATTTGGTGTATATATATTGATAGCTAATTCTTTACAAACTATTTCTGTTTGAGAAATACTTGGTGGATTTTCAAACAGAGAATTCAGTGAAGAGTCAGGAGACTGGTTAGTGAATCATTCTGTGATTCTGAAGCAGCAACTCCACATCTGCAGCAAGGCTGGGTATTGTGGTGGGATCTGGACATTCCCTGCTCACTGCTGGTTTCACATGCATTACATCCAGGACAAAACAGCACGACTTTTAGTCAGCAAAAGCAGAATCTGCAGAGAGAGCTGCAGGAGGATTTCACGTGGTCTCCAAAGCCTAACTCAGCAACATTGCTTTCCTCTCATTGCAAAACAGCACCGAGTGTCTTTTTCCTCATAGCTTGAGCACTTTGTTTGAAGTCTCTGTGCACAGTTATCACCATGTCACTGCTCTTCATTTAACCTGATTTTCTCAGGCAGTTTATCTATTTTGTGGAGAGAAAAGAAAACAGTGTCTGATTAGGGAAGGCAGATTTGTTTGGTTTTGTTTTCTCAAAAATTTATTTTGATTTTGCCCATTCTCTCTTTTCCTTTATCCTTCAGATGATAAATAGCTGCGAAGGAAATAAGAGAGCTCCAACAGGAGAAAAAAAATAAAAGGATGTGGAAATTTGCATTACTAACTCCACTTAATGCTAACACCATGTTGTGTTTGGAATCTGATACAGATATTGTCCAGGTAGCTGGACAATAATCCAGCTGAATAATTTCCCTATTTAGAGAACAGATAATGGTTTAAAATAAGCATTAAATGGCCCAAAATCACACCTAAATCTGAACTTAAGCAATTTAAAGCTCAGTTAACTCTAAACCACGTTGAATTAATTTCTTTTTTTAAGGAAGTATTTAATTCTTGCACTTCTTGTTTAATTTTGAAATGGACCAGAAGCAGAAGTTCGAAATGTCACTTTAAGCCTTGCTTTCATATGATTGTCACTCGAGCTTTACCTCAGTGAGGTTCAGAAAACTCCAGATAAACTATTCAACTTCTTATCTGAACCAAAATGCTGAACATTTGAGGATCACCCCACCCCCTATCTTTACCAGACACCTTTTTTTTTTTTACCCATTGCTGCCTCTAAGCCATCATAAAACCTCTCCCCACACTGGGGGTTTTCTTGACCTGGTCATGGCTGTGTTTATTCCTGCCATGGAAATCACAAGTTTGCCAGAGTAGCTTTCCTGGGTACTTATTTGACTACTTCAAATAGTCAGGGTTCATAAGGAAGGAGAAGGGAAGTAGTTAATGAGAACCTTACTGGTACTTGTCATATTCCTCTCTCAGGATGTTTCTGTGGTTAATTTGAATAATTTTTAAGAGGTAAATATTGAAATACATTCATTGACACCCTATTGTCCGTGGTTGTTTACACATAGAGGACAAATCCTCTCCTCCCCTCGAAGCCAAAATAAACAGATCGTGTACAGGCAAGTTCCAAGCTGTCCGGGGGTGTGGGATTTATCACCACAGGCTGCAGAGCTGTTTGGTGCCTACTCCTGCACCCCAGGTATGCTTTTTCACAAAGATGCTGTGCTTCCTAGACAATCTTCAGGCACAGTTAGTACCTCTCAGCCTTGACTGAAGCCATGTCAATTTAACAACCCTTCATTTTTATATTCTTAATTAATAAAGAGAAGAAAGATATGACAACTTTAAAAGAAGATATTTGGCCTGTTTACCTACCTTGACTGTGAGACTGAAAAGCACTGGAAAAGCCTGGGTGATCTGACTTTTAACCTAATTCAAGGAGCTATGTTCAAATTAGCTCATTTTAATGAGAGCATGAAGTTTGCAAAAGCCCTTCACACCTTTCTACTAAGCTGTGCAGTACCTTCATACCAGACAACTGCAGGTACAAAAGGATATGAAATTCTTTCTTAAAAAGTCACAAAATGATTCACTAACCAGTCTCCTGACTCTTCACTGAATTCTCTGTTTGAAAATCCACCAAGTCTTTCTCAAACAGAAATAGTTTGTAAAGAATTAGCTATCAATATATATACACCAAATAATAGTGTCCTATTCAAGAAAAACCCAGCACCCTTTATGCTTCAAATGATTGTATTTATACCCAAATGTATCAATCTGAGAAAACGTATTTGATAGAAGCATGGAGAGTAATGTTGAACTCATATTAATCTGTGAACCTCTCTGCAGCAGAGCTGAAAATAAAATAAACATACAACCAAATGTTACCAGTGCTTATCATACAAGGTGATGTTCTGGCATTTGCTTTCAGGTAAGAACATCCCTCATCATAAACTTATTTCTCTTGGATTATTATTTTAAAAAGAGATAAGAAGCTTTTGAATGATTTTCTGCTACTAGGAAGGTGAGTAGGTTGTAGCTATTTTTGTTCCATGGATCGATCTCCATTGCTTTGCATACAGGGCAGACTTAAAATGTTACCCTTAGCAATTTACACCCACTTGCAGGCCATAAATGAGTTTCCAGGTCCAAGGCAGTGGATTGTAAAACTGCTGACTTCAGTGCTGGAGCACTGGAGAAGAGAAGAAACTGGATGAGACAGAGCAAGTCCTAAATGCCTTCCATAATTAACAAACATGGCAAGACAAGTTATGAAAAACAAAGGCAGACTGGACAGATTTATGCTTGAAGTCTGGTACTTTTGGAGGACTGTCCAACTACAAAAGTCTCTTTTGATCTACGTTAATGGAGAGCAGGTAAAATTCAATCGCACGTTTACAGCCACAGGTTGGAAACCGACCCCTAATCCTGCATGGATCTGTAACTCATGGTCAGGCTGGAATGCCTTCCTTCTGCATCCAGCCTGCAGAGGACACAAGTCCAATGACAGCTGTCTTTAGATCCAGCTGGAGAGTTCCATGGCTGTGGCCTGAAATTCCCTGCCCTCAGTCCTGAGTAGCATCCACAAGGATGATGATGACGATCCCAGATCTCTGGCAGCTCAAGGCAGCAACCCCTTGTGGAAGCAACAAGGCCTCTGCAGATGAAGCCAGTTGCTCCTGGTTTGGTTTCTGGGGGTAATAAGAGAACAGGCTTCAGCTGGGAGTGAGCCACTGCTTCCTGAGCTGGTCTGAGATGGAGAGAGCAGCATCTCCCTTCTTTTTTGGGGGGCAGGAGATGGAGCAGCAGGGTCAGCAAAATGAAACCCCCGTGAGCATGCCTGTGCGGAGAGGCAGCCAGCCTCACCATTGACCAGGTGAAGGGAGGAATAAGGAATCAAGAAACCACATTTATTCCCAGGGTGCTCTTAGATTAAAACCTGTAGGGCAAACCTGAAATCCCACCAGACAACAGGACTCAATTCTCACATAGCAGGAACTGCTTGCCCAGATCCACAAATCTGCACCAACACTGACTGCAGGAGCAACGCTCAAGCCCAGCTCCAAATCTTCTCACAAGCCAAGCCACTTTTGCTTGTTATATTCAAGATTCATGAACCCCTACCCTTTTAGATCCTCCCCCAAAAACACTGAGAGGAAAACAAATTCTGCCTGAATATTTCATTACGTTATGTATGAGGAGAGCTCTGCTAAAGAGCTTGCACTATTGTACTGTCTTGACTAATAGTCTGTGTGACATGCATAAGGAAGACCAGATATTTGCAAATTTAAGGATTTTTTTTTGCCCAAGGACAGCTTGTAAAACCCATTAACATGAATTGTGTCTGAGCTGATGAGGAAGAAGGAAAACACCGAATCCAGACCTTCAATATTTTATTGGTGTTTCTGAACTTTTATTAGCTGTACTTTCTTCCATAAAATCAATTTAATAAGGGGAGCAGTGTTTTGGTAACGCATCAAAAGCAGTTCTCCTCTTCAAAGGGCATCTTTTTCACTCAATCTCTCCTCTAAAGACAGTGACATTAGTTTTGTAAATTAATAAACAGGCCAGCATCTGAGGACTGCATGAAGCCTCCATCACCCCTTATTGTGCTTTCTCTTCTGACCCCACTTTCCAGTGCAGGGCCCTCATCTCGACAACAATACCCTGAAAGCCTGTGTGGCACTCTGGGATCACACTTGAAAAGGCCTTTGGCTGAGGCTGGCTTTCAAGGAGGGGGGACAATTGGCAAGAGGCCTGTGGCTATTCATGCAGAACAGGCAGTGAAAAATGCCTGAAGTCAGATTCAGGGGTGGGCAATGCCCAAAAAAGAAAGCCCACATAACATGAATGGCTGCTGCTAGGAGACTCAAACCAAAGGCATGCCACTAGCAGGCCTCCATGTGCCGACATCAATGGGTTCATCCTATCCCTATTAGGGGCCTAAAATGATGGAGAAACATGAGAAGGGACTATAAGCAGGAAAGGAAAATAATACCAAAGTACACAACGGTCAATGCTGATATTGTTATACTAAACACTCGGGAGAAGGAAATAATATTTTTGCACCTTCTCTGCTGACAAGGGGTTGCGTGGGTTGCAAAAATCTGATGAGCAGAATAGCCATGGCACGTTTTCTTGGAGGGAGAAAGAAGCCATGCACTTCGGTAATTAGTTATTTCTCATGCCCATAATTAAGCATGATTATAAAAAAACATATTGGAAAAGCCAGGCCTGGGTTAGAATGGCTCCAGACCTGGTGCTGGAGCAGCTCCATTCCCCTGGCTGTGCACACACAAGTCCAGTTTGGTTCCAAAGCCAGCAGTGCTGGTCAGAGGGAAACAGGAGGTCTAGGTATTTATTAAAGAAAACCACTATAATGCACCACAAAAGCATTTCAGTGGTATACAAATGACCCAAACCTCAACTGTGCTCAGGGTTAGGAAGGCTGAGAGGTGCTGTCTGCAGTAGTCCAAAAAAAGGCCATCATGAAGAATTTATGTTGTTTTAATTCACCAGGTAGCTCTGTTTTTTCCCCTTATAAAATACAGCTAACCCCCTTATTTACATCCTTACATTTCCCACTGGAAAGCACAGGCTGATGATCTCTTTTGAAAGACAAGAGGCTGTGCACACCTTCATTAATTCCAGCAGCATTCTGAAAATTACACAACAGTTTCTGTAGGAACAACCCATCCTCTCTAAAATCCTTCCCACTTCGGTACAGATGTTGGCTCTTGGCTAGCAAAAACCTTGAAAAAATGAATTACAATGTCTAGTCATGTTTGGACCAATTTCTAGGCATGATCTCAGCTCTTAAAGAATGGTCATACTATTTCGTTTATGAGTAATAATGTCTGACTCCAAAAGGTAGAAAACACAATGTGATACTCTAATCAAGTGATCTGCTTCAAGGGGTGATGTTTATTACTCGGTGTGGAAGACACCTCCCCAGCTTGCTTTTTCTATTCCTGCAATCTGAATTTCCAATCCTTTTTAAGTTTGTACACCACCTCTTTTCCTTCCTAAACTTGATGGTAACGTGGTACAGCTGCTGAAAGGAAAGTAAGACCCTCACTATTGCTGTACTCTGCCCTACACGAGGGGTAGACAGAAATTAGCTGCTCCCAGCCAAAAGAGGGGAGAGCAGTGGGAGTCAGCCCCGGATTTCCCTCATTTGGTTGCTGGTTTGGGTACGTAACTGGGTGGGCAAGTGGTGAATCTGCTGCTCCTCTGGAGGCAGTGAAGTCATCTGCTGTCCTCCAGTGGGAGTCAGGGAAGGGGCTGTGCACGCTGCAGCAGCAAAGCTGCTGTGATCTCCTGATACTCAGGGAAGGCTCTAAAGCAACAATTCAGTGCTCTTGGTCTGTCCATTTGGCTTAAAAATTCCTAAATCCATGATGGAGTAAATCCTAGCCCCAAGTGTGATCTCAGCCCTTGCATGTGTTTCTCTTGTATCTGAAATTGCTCCTGTAAATATCTGCTCCCAGCAGAAAATCTGTGCCCATTTTGTATCTCCTCATGTATTGATGAACAATCATGTCTAACTGCTTTAATGTTTGAAAAAGCCTCAAGAACATCAGAAAACTTTAAACAGAGAGAGTTTAAATTTTAAATATGCCCATATATAGGTTTTATAGATTGAGCAAATGAACATGAGTAAGGCTAAATGCTACTCTGGCAGAGGAGCTCTGTGTCTTGGGTGGTTGTGATCCTGTGGCCTCTCAAGGTTGAGAATTTGGGACTTGGCATTTAATCCCTTCAGGGAAGCAGCAGAGGTGTTTATGATATGTGGGAAAGCCCAATCCTCTAAATCAAGGAATTGAAAACTCTGTTGTAGTTTTCCCATGTCTTGAGGCCACTGCTTCTCTTCCTCTCTTCTACATGGATGAACAAATAATTTTCCCCCCAACAAAAATATGACTCCTTACAGGAATTTGTAAAGCACAGAATTTAAAACATTTGTGAAGCTCAGAATTGTATTTGGGAGATTTAAGTTTACTTTTCAGTGTGAAGCATCATGTGAAATAAAAGAGTCAAGACCTCTAAGATCCAGTCTTTCCTCCCTAAGTGAACAGTTTATCTACATTTCCAGGGCTGGAAATTAAAAAAACCCTGTTCTTATCTCATGATGGGCACTTACAGAGGTTTTCTGTGAACTTAATGTGGACATATATATATATTTATCCACTCATCAATCCTATGGCAGGACAAACTCTCTAGATATGTCTTTCTCTCTCCAGAAATTAAAGTTGTATTAGGTACCTTCAGTAAGTTCCTAACATTCTCTAGACAAAAAAAAGTTAGATTGAATCTCTTCCACTCCAAACAGCAGGAATGTCACTACTTAGGATTTCAGTTTAGCTTGCCCAGCCCTTTGAATATCCTTACCAGTTGAAAGGGCATTTTCACAATTTCCCTTACCTAGTTATATTGGCACACCCAAAGTATTATATTCAGCACACATCAGATTTGACAAGAAAAAAACACTTGAACGTTTCAGGTTTTCCAGGATTCTTCAATGGATTTTGGATATAATTTGTGTCAATCGAAGGAGGACCTTCCCAGCTTTGGGAAGTTGAGAAAACAGCCTTCCAAAGCCTGAATAAATATCTCTTTTTAAAATTTGTGAGATCTGAAAGGAGGAGGGTGGGTGGTCTGAGCCCTTCAGAAGGTCTCTGATCCTCTGACCCATCAGACCATTAGTTCACCTAACCCAACCAATGGCTATTCGAGCCTAAGGGTATAAAGAAAGGTGGCAATAAAAATAAATTACTAAACAAAAGGAATAAAAATAAGCAGTTCAAAGGGTTTTTCTTTTTCTCCTGTGAAATCTGACAAGTGTATAGGTTGTTCCATTCTGTCTGTTCAGTCAAGGCACCTACTTGATCTTGCCAAGAAAGAGTGAGATTAAACTACCATGGGTACCCAGCTACAGAAACGGGGTATGTTGGACATTTAAACTCTGTGCTGTGTGTATCCCCTTACCCAACCCATCTGTTGGATGTTTAGCCACTGTTTTCTGCTCAGACCAAGGGGTTTTGCAGATTGAAGCAGCAAATCCCACTCAATAATCATTTAACTGCCAACACCAAGACTGTTGGGAGACAGCAGAGGTGACCCCTGGTCTGCAGGAGCTGCCCCTGGACACATCTCCCAGCTCCAGCTTCCCACAGAACAAATTGTAGCTCTCAAAGTTTTCAGGTCTCTAAAAAGTTAGGATCTCATGTAACTTGTTGTTTCCTTGCCATTGAAAACATTGAGGAAAAGCAATATATTGCCTGAGCCTTACTTATCATCAGGTTTAGCCCCCTCTGATGTTTTTCCTTCCTTTCTTTTTATTCCAAAGAGAGCTCTCTAAACATCTCAGCAACCAGAGCCAGGCAGCATGTGGAAAATGAGAATATCCTCCTAATACAAAAACCATTAGGCAGCACTTGCTCTCCATTTGAAAAGCAGAAATCAGATGATTTTTCAGTGAAATAGCAAACATCCACAGTGAAATCTTTCCTGGGGTTTTGAGGCTGGGGAACCTGATTATAATAAAGCATATATAAAACCCCAAATCTGATTATAAATAAAGCATAGCTGCTAAGGCAAAAATATCATGGCTGAGGCTTTGGACTGGAGATTCTGCCCATGTTTTCAGACCTTCTCCATGCTCTTGGGTAGCTCTCCTAATCTCTCTGCAAATCTCTCAGTGCTTCTGTGCAGAATGGATAATTCTGTACATAATTGTCCTCGTTTGCTTTTTAAGCATTCAATGAGGAAACATGTCTTAATATGTTTTTGTAAAGCACTTTGCACAAAAAACTGCTAAAAAACACACCCTGACTATTGCACAGAAAAAGAACAGTACAAACACCCAAGGATGGTGCTTGCTCTGGTGATGCATTTCACCTGCCTTAGTGGCACTAAGAACATTTCTAAATTGCCTGCATCTTTAATTTGTAGCCACAGCCACACAGTGGCTTTGTTCAGAAGATGGAGACCTAAAATATGAACCTCCAGCTGTTCCTGCTCCCCTCTGGATCCAGCATGGATCCAAGCACCACAGCATGTTTCCCTGAGTGTAGCTATAGGACTCACCACATTTCCTAGGTTGTCTGGTCATTTTTTGGAGAGTTTCGTTGCTATAATTCTTTTATAAAGGTGGATACAAGCCTGGGAAAAAACCTTGAGCCAAGATAAAATATTACAAAAAATAAGCTAAGTGTTGTCTGCCCTCTGAATCGATTCCAGTGGTCCTTTACTAAATAAATTGTGCTTAACTGGTGTCAGTGGGTGTTACCTCAGCAATGAAGGCAGGACTGGGCTTACATAGTCAATAATTGCTTAAAACCTCATTCTTGATGAATAATATCAGTGCTATGAGGACTGAGAATCTGAATGTGTGGAAAAAATGTTACCACCTAAGAGATTATGATAAAAGCATGAAAAAAATTAGATTTTAGGACATACTTGGAGAAGATTTGATAAATGGCCATATAGAAACATTCTGGATACAGTGGAAATACACTTTGGTAGGAGTAAAATCAGACCTGAGCTCAGTACTGCTAATTACTGCTAAGCACCTGTACCAGTGTTTCCCAAAACAGACATTTTTAGCACTTCTTTTATCCAGTGATTCCTTTAGTGAAGTCTGAAGGTAACCAAGCACATCCAAGCATTTAACTGAAGCAACCAAGCCAACAGCACTGTCCACAAGCATGAGAAAAATATTCTGAAATAACCTGCTGAGGCCTGGACAGGAGAAGTAACAGATCCTAAGCCTGAAGATGAGGTCAGTCCTTTCTCTGTTCCTCTCAAAATACAGCAGGGGGTTCCCTGCCCATCCTTTCCCTGGATGAATGGCAGTCCCTGCACTGGCAAGAAGAGGAATGAACATCTGGTGTGTGCCAGATCCATCCAATCTCTTCCCAGTTAGATTTCATGGCAAGCCAGTGCAAAACTACCTAGGGGATTCCCTAACCCCAGAATTTTCTCACAGCTTGCCTCGTTTTCATTTTTCCTGTTCATTTTTCAGCTGTTTATTTTCCCCTGCTCCTCTGGTGTAATTTTGAGGGCTGATAAAACTCAAATCAACTCTGCTTTCATGCCTGCAGAGAGAGGCTGTGATGCTGCAGCCATGGCAGGTTTTTATTAGCTGAGCTGACAGCTGAAGTGAGGAAGAATTCACATTCCCTTTCTCTAAAGAGGAAACTACCATTCACCTACTTTTAAAAGGCTTTTATTAGGTCTTACAATAAATCTACCTACCCTGGGATTATCTGCTTCTTGTAACATGAAAAACTTAACCTAATGCATTCCAAATCTAAAATCAGACATTTTTTTATCCTTTGTAAGTCTCCCTTATTTTCCAGACTCAAGCCATCTAATGCTGATCATGAAACCTTGCTGGAGATCAGTCCATTGCAGATCTTCAACTGCTATTTTTAGCACTTTAATATATTAAAATCTTCTAAATAGTAGATAACTTTTGTATTATAACCTCTTTCATTTATTAACTTTTTTTTATTATTTTTATCCCTGAAGATTAAAAATATCAGATGCCAAAATCAGCCAGATCCCAATGTTAAAGTCACAACACAATAGTTTGCTTTCCCAGCATTGCTATCTTCAAATAAAACCGATCACACTTATCTTCCTGTGATTACAGACCAAAAAAATAGCTGTGTTGAGGCAGGCTTTGACTATTCCATCCCCTGGTCGTTAGGAAGGACTAATTGTTTCTCAGCATCCACAGAGGTGACACATTCTCTGTACCTGGAGGCTTGTTTGTCTTCAGTCTCAGTGATTACAAAAGTATTGCCCCAAAGGCTGGCTGACTCTGGAGCCTCTGTCAGTACCTCTGACTGCATCATAATTCACTTTATTCAACCTGACCCTCTCCTTAGTTTAAGTTGTTCTCTGGGGTATTTGTAGTTTTGCTGCTGCAGGGTAAATAGCTGCAGTGAGGGGGGAAAAAAATGGGGTTTGCATATTTAATTTTATGCCTTCGCTTCAAATTTGTGTGCATATTCCATTTCTGATGGGGCAGGAGGAATAGCTCAGGAGTTCAGCCCCAGCTCAACAGTTGTGACCACTGCAAAAGATTAAATGTGCAGGCAGAGGCTGATGCTCTCCACATCACAGGAGGTGGAGAACATTTATTTTCGACATGAAATTCAAATTCAATATGGTATTTGAGATATCCATTGCTCTGTCATGGAAGACCAAAACGAGGGAGGTGGGAGGCTGAAGGGTGGTGCTGGTGCTTTGCCCCACAGGTGTCTGCAGCCAAACTGGTACCCAATCTTTGCTTTTTAAAATGGTGTTGTGTTTAGATTTTTAACTAAAAGTGTTTAGTTTTTGACTGGAAATGATCGCTTTACATGAACTCATACATTGGGAAAATCATATAAGGTTATAACTAATAAGCCAACAAAATGTTTGAGATGATTGTCACAGAGTTCTGTGGAATTCTGTCCATGGAATTCCAGTTCTGCAAGGAGCCAGTTCATGCTGGGTGAAAAGCAAACAGCAGCTCTTTGAGCAGGGGGGCTAAGAAATTTAACTAAAAAGGTGATCCCAAGAGCACTCTCAAAGGATACCTGTGTTTGTGTCAAAAGCTCATCTCCAGAAGGTGTGGAAATGTGATCACTGAAGAACACACCAGTCAAGATGCAGAAAAACAGATTTAGGACAAAAACCCAACCAAACAAAAAAACTGGAAAAATAAGAGAAGCATTTGCATTTCTAGTTAACATCATTCTCAAAAAATAAGCATTACAGGACATGGTTATTTTCCCTCCCTTTCTATTTTAATTAAAAGCAGCACAAGCTGAGCGTGTCTGTGTTTGGCTGGGAATTTGGTGGCCTTCCCTCTCTGGCCCCACAGAAATTTGATTTGCCCATAGGAGATCTGGGACAAATTTTGCTCTGATGTAATACCTCATGCCAGGCAACTCAGCTGATGTCAGATCCTTCCTTACTGCAAACTGGGAGACTCCAGAATGGAGGCACTGGGCAAGGCAGGTGAGTAGAGCCAAGGTAGCCCAGGACAGCTCTCAGGCCAAGCACGGGACAGACAGACAGACAGACAGACACACTCTGGGGCAGTGGCAGGCTGTGCACAGCCACATTCCCAGGCTTTGGAAAGCAAAACAAACACAGCCCAAACGCTGTGGAACAAACCTGGGCCCAGCAAGTCCAGGCTGAATGAAACAGAGCTCAGTGCAAACACAGTCCAAAGGCAGTGGAAAGCAAACTTAGGCAAATAAACTCCAGGCTCTGTGAAACAGAGCACAGATAGACACACTCCAAGCACAAGTAGGAAAGCAAACAGAGGCAAATACAGTCTAAACTTAATGAAGCAGATACATGAAACAGTAGCTGTCTCACTCTCCAAGCAAAATCTAAGTAACTCACTCCAAAATTACCAAGCTGGAGCAATTGTGGTTCTCTTACAGGCAAGCTCCTTCCCTTCTCATGTCCTTCGTGCCTTCCACTCACATCCAGCATGGGAGGCTTATTCTCCACTCCTCAATGGCCCACAGTAACTGCTGTGGACCAAAAGCTTTCCAATTTTTGCATGCCTTCAGCAAAATGTGAAGACTTCCAGTGTTTCAAGGCAATGTTCGAACAGTGCAGGAGACCTTACTCAAAAAAAAAAAAAAAAAAAAAAAAAAAAAAAAAAAAAAAAAAAAATATATATATATATATATATATATATATATGTAGAGGGTTTTTTTGCACATTTATACTGTAGCTTCCAAGGAGATGAAACAGAGGAAGCAGAGATTAGATAGCAATCAACATATAGATTTTAAAAAATGAAAACCAGAGGAAAAGGGAAGCTAAAAGCATCAGAGACATTTCTATACCTGAGAGAAACATGACTAACGTGAAAAGAAAAAAATTGTCTGAAGTATTTCAGAAACTGAGAAAGCTTCTAATGGTTAAATTTTTTTGAAGAAGATAACATGGTTAGTGATGGAGAGGAGGTAAACACTTAGTAAATACTGGAAAGAAAAAGGATAAAGTACTTTTTTCACTTGAGGATGACAAAGTACTTCCCAGTCTGATAGTAACTGTAAAGGAAGGTAAAGAACATCAATTACTGATAAGTACTTGAAACCTGGCAGGCCGTAGATTTTGTCCCAAACAATCCAAAAGACCTGTCTGAGGAAAATCCCTGGCACATTTTTGATGTCTCTTGGAAGACCAGGAAGATTCCCATGAAACACAAGAGCCGTGTGTTTAAAAAGGGCAGGCGGGATGACACAGGCAGCACCAGGTCAGCGAGGCTGACCTCGGTCTGGGGTGAAAGAATGATTCACTTGCTGCAGGAGCCAGCTAAGAGGGAAATAAAGAGAGGAAAGGGAATTCTTGTCATTCAGTGTGTTTAACAGGAAACAGGTTGTGTCAGACAAACCTGATTTCATTCTCAATGTAGGCTGCTATAACTCTGCAGGTGTGAGGCACAGTACAGCGCTGTGGTCAAAAATAGTGCCACATGATGACAATAAAGTACATGTTAAAAGTGTTGAGAATGGGGTGAGTGCTGTTTTTAAAATCCAGTCACAATTGGGGAATCACAATTGGCCTGGTGGCATTTTAGGGGATTCTCCCATGACCAAAGCTGTTCAGTGTTTTTATTTTAAATAACTTTTAACGCGTGTTAACATGAAAACAAAGCAAACGCAGCCACCTTGTATCACCAGTAAAGGTTAAACTTAAAGAATAAGTAAAATAAGAAGAAATAAACTACAAATGAGTTTAATGAGAAAAATAAGAATAATAAACTAAAGAATAAAATGAAGGTCATCTGCACTGAAAAACTCCAGGGCAAGGGTTAATTGTGGTCCATTTGACCCATTAAAATATTACATCTGTATGATTCTGTAGTAAGCTGAGGTGCAAACCAGCAGCCTGCAGTATGGAAAGCAGGGAAGGGAAAGAGAATAAATGGCTGGGACATGAACCCCCCTCGTGATCCTCTCTGGGCCAGCCCTGCCAGGAATCAGAGCCATTGGTAGAGCCCCTAGAGAGGTCTAACATCCTACCTTAAGGCTCAGTAACCCTTGCATGGTGGATACAAGCACTGTGCCAGTAAAAACATCCATTGTTTTACATGCAACTTAAGTACCAGCTTCATCTACTGGCTTATTATGCTTTCAGGAGTCTCCTCCCGTGCTCACTTTGCCAGTTTCCACTGGATTCAGAATGTTTTAGTTGCTGTGAAGTAGCAGAGTAAATGCACTTTATCCTAAGGGATCTTTTCTGCTTTTTACCTACTAGATTAAAAGAAATGCAAAGCCAAAGCAACGTCAATGTTCCCCAAATAATGATGATGATAATAATAATAATAGCAGCAACAAATTTTTAGTGCTTTCTATTATTTTCTAATAATAAAAAGATACCATTTTCCTTATTCCAGGAGGTGTTTGAGCAGAAACTTCGAAGCAAATTTATTTTCTACATCAACTTTTAGTACCTGCAGTCTCTTTCTGAGTGCAGTTCCTGGCCACCCCTTCTTTCTTCTTTGCAAGGGCTCTGTTCATATTTTGCATTGAAGTTACGTGGCAAACTGAAGGGGAAAAAAAGCTCTGTTCATTAAAATTATAATGCAAATCATTTGTTACTTGATTATGTGTGATAAACCAGGTCCTCAGCTGACAGAAATTAGGACAGCTTTACTCTTTTACATGGCATTTACATGTATTGAAGGATGGACCCATCAAAGAAAATTAAAAGGCAGTGCTGCTTGTTTTATATTAATAATCAACTAGCTTTTGTTTTCTCTTAAAATAATAGTTAGCTAACACACTATTTTGTTTCCTCTCAATGAGAAAATACAATAGGAAAAGAAAGCTGGTAGCTGGTAGCAGAGCTACTAACACAGAATATAAAACTCAAGGTTTGTTGACTGAGTATCTTTACATTCACCAATTAATCTTCCCTTTTCATCTCCCTGCACAAATACAGGACGGCCGAATGATCTAGGTAATGGGAAATACATTTCATAATCTCTCATAAAAAACTGTGAAAAACAGATTTCTTTTTTGTACAACCCAAAAACCTGGCTTTTATTGAAAACAGAGAAAAGGAATTGCTGCCTTCCTCCTTATGGCAAAAGACATTTTAAATGTTTATCTTGAAGTTACAGAAGCATCCATGCAATGGATGCATCAGTGAATTCTCCTGCCTGTGCAGTCAATTGTCACATAAAAACAATAATCAGCTGAGGTTTATATTGCTCCCAGCCTTGTATTCTCAAAAAACAACAATGAAGGAAAAAAATTCTCAGCTTCTCCATGCCCACTTGTCTCACACCTTTTATATTTGATCTTCATATCATGAACGATAATTTTATGGAAATCTTGGAGTTTAATTAGAAAGTTAGAGGAGAATAACTGGGAGAATTACCTCTTACATGTTACAAACAGATCTCAGGGCTCAAACTTACTAAGCAGAAATGCAAAAATTTCGCTGAAGTTTACAGATGAGCTCTTCCATGGCCTTTCTTGCCGTGGGGGCCACCTACCAAACTTTGTGTGTCAAAACTCTAGACTTTGCTATTGAGGCTATTTCGTGAGGCCAAAATATGGAGACAGAGTCTCCTGCCCAGGATTAGGGCAGTATTTAAGAGAAAAGTGGCTGATAATTCAGTGAATTCCCATCCAACAGCTGTTCATTGTGAACTGTGGGAACAGCCACCAGTGCAGGAGTGCAGGAGTGCAGGAGCAGGGACCTGTGTCCGAGTCACTTCCATCATTAGTGTGGCTTCTCTTGGCTTATCTAGTCCAGAAAATCCATCAGGTATTCTGCAGAGCAGAATGGCTTTAACAGAAGGGATAAAAACTGCAGCCTGCTCCAAGCGCGGTTTCGTGGTTAGGGGATCCTCAGGGCACTTGGGCCATAGGGGCCCAAAAGGCAGCGAAGAGAACAGGGAGCAGCCTATTCCTATTCTGGGGCTGTGAGCACGGCGTGGAAGGGTTTGGCAGAGCTCTCTTGGCCATACTTTCAAAGCAAGGAATGATCTCCACAGTAGTTTCCAAGAAAATGACATAAGTACCTTATTCCCGGAAAGGTTTTCAGGGAAATACCTCGCTGCAGCTCCCAGTCAAGCACTTAAACGCAGGAGAGGGAGCTGCAGAGTTGAAGTCATTTCCTACTGACCAGCAAAGGAGTCTCTCTGCACCATGAGGCCCAGGCTGAGGCAGTTCACTTTCCTCACTGGTTTTAAAAGGAGCAGGGATGCCTGATTCAAAGTTCTGGATTACAGGCTCAAAATTGGATGCGTGAAATCCGCCTGAAAACGGAATCAAATAAACCAGCAAGCTCCAAAATCTGAAAGACCTGGCTGTGAGGAGGAAGACACCCAGATACAAAGGGACCAAACAAAGGGTTATATTCAGGAAATGCACCAGCCAGAGTGCTCAACTTGAGATGAGCAAAGGCTGCTGGATTTTGGAGAGCTCAGAAATGCAATGAACGCAGGCAGAAGTGTCAGAGCAAGTCTAAGCTCCATTCCCATGGGGCACATTATCACCATCTGGGAGATGATTGATATTTATTTGTCTAGCTTGTGCACACACACAGGCACCGCATTTTAGATGGAGTCTCTCAAGTTAAATAGCAAAGGGAACAATAAGACAACCTGCTGACAACTCCAGCTCAGACTAAAAAGAATCAGCCAGGAATCTCACAGCTTAGAAGTAACTCAAAACAGTTATTCCCTCATACATTTTCACTTCAGAGATAAAATGGTGTGTTTCTCTGTTTATAAACCACTTAACTCGGTAGGGATGGGGTGCGCTTTCATTCTGGAGACTCGGAGTGCATCAGGCAAAGAGAAAGGCTCCATGCATTATCTGGAAAAAGGAAGGGTCAGACTGAGCCCCTGCTTTGACCTTCATATTTTTTGTCCCACTTAAACCAAATGAGTTTGTCCCACAAAATTTTGCAGCAGCTGTGAGGTTCTGTAGTTAGTTTATATAAGCTTTGCTGAGTTTATGCTTGGAGAGTGCTGAGTGGTTAGGGGGATACTGCACGCTAAACCCTTGCCTCTTTAGGGAAAAAATGTATTAAGCTGTCATTTTTGTGTGCATAAATAGGAAATGTTGAATCAACTTCTGACTTTCTAGACATCTCATTTGTTTTTCAGCTGTCCATTCTTTTTTTTTTTTTTTCCTTCTTTTTTGAGGTTCAAGAATTTGATTGGGAACTTTGGATATTTGCAGAAAGCCACTGAAATGCCATTCTGCCCATTTACTTGGGAGCAAATACAGATGGCACCCACATGTAAAGAAACTGGGAGACACAGAGTTTTGTGGGAACCTACTCCTCCTCTGCTTGGCAAAAGCATCTAAAATGTTACTCATCAGAGCTTGAACCAGAATTATTATATAAAATTATGTCTCTTGCCTATTAACTTCTGCTTCCAAAAGTCACAAAACAAGAAACGATAATATCATGTTTTCTAATGCCTCGTTCATGATTATTTCCACAGCTGCCTTTAGACCTGTCTCAATCCTGAATTCCAGATGCTGACCAGGAGAGACATGTCAGAAAGTACCTGGACTTCTCTGAGATATCCCAGTCCATCTCCACCAGTAAATACCACTTTTAGACAGCAAATTACCCTGCAGCAGCTCCAGCATCCGACAGAGATGGTGGGATGGGTTCTCTGCTGCCAACCACACTGAGGAGCCTTTTAAAGTACCACAAACATCTACCAAAACCCCACAATCAGAATCAGACACAGAGCTCTGTGCATCTCCCTGGTGTGCTGCAAATGACTAAGCAGGGCACAAGGCAGTGCAGAGCTGTCTCGGTGGGCAAAATATTCCCTTTTATTCCCTTTTAAACTGCAGCTTTATTTTTCAGCTGAGTTGCACTTGGATGAAGCCAGGCCACTACAGTGGTGAGGCAGATCTGATGCTTCTGCTGTGCTTTGTATCTATGATTACAGCCTAAAAGATTTGCTTCAAGTAAGAAAGATGTTTCGATTACATGTGTCAGCACAGGAAACCATCATTTTTTTTTTCACATGGGTGGCAATTATTTCATTCTTGGAGGTTGCTGCTATGTATCTATCCAAATGAATATATAACATTTAAATATCAGCAGTGACTCACGAACCACTAACAGCTACAGAATCCCAGATGATGAAAAGTTGGAAACATGTATTTTTACAGATCCTTCTTGTGGTTGGTATCCTTAATAATGCCAAATGATTTACCAGTGTCTCTTAAGAGTAAAACAGTAAAGACTCCCATCTGTCAGAGGGTTGATCCAGCTTGTTCTCAAATTTTTTTGAGTCAGTTTATTATCATCTGGGAGTAGTTCTCCACCTAGTTGTTCTTCTTTTCCTTTTTATTTTATTTTTTTCTTGTTTTGGAACATAGCACAAAAAAAATCATAACTGGAATGGGGCCTAAGCACTTGTTGATTTTTTTTAATGTAGGAATAGATCTTTCAAGAATCTGAAGTCCTGAGCAAAGCCAAGACTACAGACACTTTCTTCTTTTTCTAGCTTGAATTTTTTTCCCTAAAATTTTAACAGCTCGGAAAATTTGGGAAAATAGGAAAAATGCATGTAGAAGATTTAAACTAAATCAGAATCTAGCCTTTCTTGCCCAATCATTCACCTTCCACTTTTGTTTTCACAAGGCCATACAATCTTGGTTTTCCAAATGTACAAAACAAGCAGCTTTGTCAAATTCCACCAGGTAGCTCCTTTTGTGGCATGATTGATCCCCAAGAGGGCTTCATTTTAGCCTTGGAAAATGGCAAGCCACTTTCTCTACCACCAGCAGCCTCTGCCAGGCAGGATTTTGGCCTGAACTTGCTTCCCACCACCATCAGCAGGTTATTTTTTTCCTGAGACAAACTGCCCCAGAAGTTTAACCCAACGTCACCAATATCTGCAAAGTTGGGATTATTTTCAGAGGAGCAGATCCAGGATAGAAAGCAGGTAAAGGAGAATGAAGAGATGAAAGGATTGGGCAGGGAAGGCAAAGGGGAAGATGTGAAAGAATTTTGTGTGGTTGATACAGAGCTCCCAGGAGTGATGAAAAATGGGAGATGAGTCTGGTCAACAGATTTCTGCACCAAAAAAAAAAAAGTAATTTACCTAGACTAAGTTTATTGAATTCTTCAGTAATAGTTTGGAACAGCACATGTGAAGAATATCTGAATAAACACGTGTTTCTTAAAAAATTTCAACCTGTTCATTCCTCTATTCCTTATCTCTGAATTCTCATCAGCCACATCCTTTCTTCACATTTGCCATTTCCAAGTTCTAATGGGTTCAAACCAAGGTCCTGCCCTGCTAAACTGCTCAATATCCAACTGCAGCAAGCAGAGCCTGAGACTGAAAACCAAGGCAGGTACGTGGATGTCTCAGCCACAGCTCTGGTTCACAGCCAGCCAGCTGTTTCAACTGACAAAGTGTCAAGCCATCATTTCCCAAACCACAAACATCCTACATCTTATTCAGAGTGAAATAAGAGACCTGTTTCCTTTTGACAGTTTGGGCAACAGGTGGGGAGAATTACAGTGTCACACCAAGCGTTTTCTTTTGGGCTGTTACACAGTGTCTGTGCTCTCACAGCTTTTGTGAACACTATCAAAATATCATTTATTAACCATGGAGAACACAAGCTTTACATGCAAAAACAGAAGCCTTGATTCTCATTGTGTGGAGCAATTGCATGTGCTGTCTTAGTGACAATTCCAGATTTTACCTACTTTCCATTTTCCAGTTCCTGGGGCACTTTGGAGATGAGAGACTGAAAACCACTGCAGATTCCATATGATGGAGAATATCACAGCCTGGTAGGCTGAAAACTGCACCTTGCTGACAGAAAAATATCCATGTGCAACTGGTATGAATGTCTGTCTTGTTCCAAAGTTTATTTCCTTTCTGTAAAAAAAAAAAAAAAATTAATATATTTATCTCAAAAAACTGCAGCTTGAAGAAAACACCAGAAACCACAAAACCTTCCTTGATATGGGCCAGGCAATACAGAGTGAGAATCCAGCTAACAAAATTATTCACTTAATCAAGCATTTGCTCATTATTAAAATGATGCTGTCTCACTGCTACTGCTCCAGCTCCTTCTGTCCTCATCAAAATCTCACAAGAAAACTTAAAGCATGCAAATAAAGTATAAAACATCATTGCTGCACCCAAACCAACCCTTAATTTCAAGATTTGAATCCTTCTCCCTACAGCACGGATTTTGCTCATCTTCCCAGTGCTCAGCCTGTGCCCTTTTTCCCATGCCTGCTCCAAGTGCCAATCCTCACCCCCAACTCCCTGGTGCTGCAAAGCCCACGGAGTGCCCTGCAGAAGGTGTGCTTGGTAGGCTGCCAGGCCAGCACTTCACCCTGCAGAGACCTCGGCGTTGGGGCCATATCTCCATTTATGTTTGTGAATAACCCAACACATGTACAGCACTCCAGGTCTGATCCCCTATATCATAACCTCACTGATGCGGGACCAGATGCTATATGAACAAATGGGAATCTGTTGCATTCATGTAGTGCCCTTTTTTTTTTTTTCCCCTCCCTTCTCCAAGGGACTCAAAGCACTTTACAATCTTTAAGCCTCACCACATGGCTGTGGGGTACAGCGGGGTAAGTAGGCCCGTAGCATTCTTTACAGAGCCAAGTACATTTATTCAAATGTAGCTGAATAATAATAACGCAGCCATGACCTCCCATGACACTTACGTTCCTGGGGAACAATGAAACTGTCAGCCACGAGGGTGAGGCTCACGGGCCCGGGTGACAAAACTTTTTTTCGGCAGCTGGCCCACGGCTGCAGGCCTCACTTCCGTAAGAGATTAGGGTGACCACGAGCTCCGCCGCCTCCCGCGCGCAAAAACGCAAAACTTTGCTTATTCACACTCGTTTTCCCACCAAAACAACCTCATGGAAAACAAGAACCCCCTCTATAGGGGTTTTGTGAGCCGTGCTACAGATTCTAATGGACAATTGCTTCTCTGCTAATAGGCCTGCGTGCTTCAGGAATGGCCCCACCTCAATAATTTCATTTCATTCTGGAGATCACCCATTGATTTAAATGGAACATGATTATATCCTTAAATTATATCCTTATTTGCTTTTATTTCTGCAGGAGTGAAGTGGTGACAAAGGAAGAAATTAACCTTAATTTCATCAAAATAGGGTTTTCTTTGCTGTTATGAACCTGTGTATACTGAAAAGTGTTACACCTTTTATCCAATTCAGTAATTTGTTTCCAACCCAATAATGAAAGCAGAAGAGGCATTTAACAAAGGTCATTCTCTTCAGAAAAACAAAAACAAATGAAAACCAATCTGCAGGAAATATTTGGAAGACCCCAGACTCCTCCTCTGGGAGTAGTATGAACTTTGGAAATCTAGGAGTCAGAGGCACAATTATCTATATTTAAAAAAAAAAAATCTATGCACTATTGATTAACCTTGGCACTTCAGACAACAGTGTCACCTCGTGCATTGGAATGGCATGCCACCACGTGACAAACTTCAAACTGGCCATTTCCCAGAGGTGGCTGCTGAAATAAAAATTGCATTTAATGTACCAATGCCCGTGCAATGTGCAGCACTTTGCTTTCCAGCTGGTTTACTCTCTTCCAGGAACAACCCAGAGCGTTAAACTGAGCAGAAAGCATTGCTTTGGATCACACAAACCTCTTTGTCACCCACCCTGGTTTTGCTGAGATGCCATTTTCCCCCCTTGTTTCTCAGCCTCCTTCCTCTTCAGCGGGCGCTCCTCCATCCCCTTATGTTCCCCCTGTGCACAGAGTGAGGCTGGAGTTGCCACAGTCTCCTTAATGTCTAATCCTTTAACACTGGGAGAGCATTGTGTTGCAGCCCTAATGCAAGGATGAATTCTGGAATGTGGAGCCTGGAGAGAGGCTTATAGAATAAGAAAGAAAGAAAAAGGGAAGAGGAAAAAGGAATTGAGAAGAGAAAGAAGTCAAAACCACACATGGGACAGAAGGAAAAAAAGGGGATTAGGTGACAATATCCGACTGCACTGAAGGGTCAGGAGAATTAAGCTTCAGAGCAGCTTGCTCAATGTGTGCTGGGATAAAAAGAGTCTGATATGAATGGAGGTGGTTCAAGTGCAGGCACATTGTGGAATGCAATAGGAGTCTGCTAGGGAACATTTAAGAGAGTTGTGCACCACTTTCATGTAGCAAATAATATATATTGTTTGCTGGGCAAAGATCTGAGCCTCCCTGTCACTTTTACAAGGTTGTTACAGAGGAACGAGAAACACAAGAATGGAATGAAATGGAATAGCATTACACTAAATGAAATTATAAATCAAATAATCTGAGCATGTGCTCCTAGGATTTATTATTGCACATGATGTTTATATTGACTATAAACTTAAAGCAATAGATCCCTGTCCTCAGAAAATCATTTGGCATCAATGGAGTTAGATCTGCTTTTTAACAAATACTTCAGAGCCTGATTTTTAATACCTCGTTGTACTGCATGTGCAACTGAGTGAATAATCTTTTCATCAGGCCAGCTCTGTGATCTTTCTAACCAATGTAGGTGCTGCATCTTGAAGGACACTGACTCGTTATGGTTTTCATATATGCTGGGAGTACTTCTACACAGCTCAAGAGTTTAACTGAAAAAAATTACAGATGCTGCCTTAAATTCCCATGCAGTTTATTTTCAATTTCCTATTCACTTCTTGCAGACAAAAAAAAACTAGCAGGCAGCCTCAAAGTGACAGTATGGCTACTTTATAAAAACCAGCTCTCTACATCTTCTTACAAGACAGGCACTGGGAGTTAACATAGCTGGAATCTGAGAAAATGCCCTCTGTCCTTCTGACACGCTTTTTTGTCCCAACATGGCTTCCTAATATAAGATAAAATAACAGCCTCGTCTCGATCTGGCATGACTACCCGTCTATGAAGCAGAGAGAAAACTGAGAAACATGAGAGATGGAAGAAACAAGTCATGAATAATAAAAGAAAGTGATTTTTAACTATGTAAAGAGAATTCATTCAAGTCAACCATCTGGCACAGGGCACATCCTGCAGAGAGAGCAGCCATGGAAAAATTACAAAGTCAGTTCAGTTAATATTTCCCAAGAAGACACCACAGGAGACAAAGCTAGAGAAGAGTGCCATATCCAAGTGACTGATACCAAAACTATTTTGATACTGGTTATGAAACACACCAATCCCCAGAGTCTGGTTCAGGCAGATCCAAAGAACTCAGGTATTTGTAAAAAAACCCCAAAAACCATTTGCCTGTTTGTAATACTTTCCCCTGCTGCAGAGAGTTTTGGTAAAGCTGAAGGTGGATGTGTGTGTAACTTACATGCACTTAGCTTTGTTTTCAAAATAGAACAGAAAACATAACTCATTGCAAAAAAACCACCAACCCAACAAAACAAAACAAAGAACAAAACAAAACAAAAGAAAACCCAACCCCAAAACACTCCACTCCTACACAAAAACTTGCTTGGATTGGAGTGAGAAGGACACGTTTCCTTCCTCCTCCCCAGTGGTAACACCTATGACCTGACCCAGGACTTGACCTGGAAGCTGAGAAAAGAAGAAAAAAGACAGGGCTTTCAGGGTTCACGACAGCATCTTTGGAGAGATGTGTGCCTGTACGTGGGCATTATGGAAGTACAGTGTCATTTATTCCCTGCACACACACATGTGAAAGCACTGTTGATGTATATTTTCAACTAATACTTTCCTCTGACAGAAGAATTATTTCCAGTGGATTCAGCAGCAATATTTTTATTGACTTCAGTGAACTGGAGCTTTACTCCCGGGTTCTAAATATATCACAAGAGTTCACAGCCATATCAGCAGTTCCTCCCCCATCATCCATATCCTTAAAAATACATATATGCCCTTTACTTCCTGCATCCTCTGAGTTATCTGTGTTTGCTGTTTGTGCCTTTTCAGTCCAAGCCAGCTGAGAGCCAGGCCCCAGAGCCTCCAAATCAAAACAACAGCAACACATTAAGCAGTCTGCTGTCTGCAGGGTAGGTCTGACTGAGCTGGGAGTGATGTAGGAGATGAAGAATCCGGTGTCTCGTGCAAGCAGGCACCGTGGCTGGGCAAGGTCTCTGTGCTGCTATGTGATGTGTTCCCCTGATCCGTGTACACACACAGACTATCCTGCCCAAACTGAGCCAAAACACTCATCTCAAATAATACAAAAAGCCCCAAGAGAAACTAAGGCATCATTTTGCACATGGGGTTTCTTTTTTAAATTTTCCTCACAAGCCCCTCCCAAAAAGACAGCTATCTTAGAGTTGGATTTTTGTGTCACATGCTCCTCTACCCACATCCCTTCTCCTGCATTTTTTTTCTTAATAACAAGTAGTGAGAAGAGAGGGAAGGAAAGAAAAAGGCTCTCTTTAAATAAAAAAAACAAAAACCCCCAATAACAATCAAGGGCAGTATTACTCATACTCATTCAGAATCATACTACAGGTAGAGGTTAGGAGGGAAGAACAGAAATCACTTTCTTTCCTACCTTTGGGCTTCCTAGATTGGCCTAGCACAAAATGTTAGGTGGAAGAGGAGCTGTTCCTCCAAACATCCCAGAAGCTGCTTCCTCAGAGAGGCTGAGCTGGTCAGCAGAGATGCACCAAGACGTGAGGAGCCCATGAAGGGATGCAAGAGGTGTAAATCAGTCCCTACAAGGGCAGGACCTCTAAAAGGAAATGTCTCTCCTCACCAGCCACCTGCTAGCAGGGTGCAGCTCTTTTTCACCCCGTGTTTCTGGTCCGTGTCTGGAACAAACAATCAAGCCTTAAATAACATTTAGCTGACTTGCCATTGAACTTGACCCAAATGAAACCTCTAAGAGTTCAAATAAAGTTCATCTAGAATTTTGCTCTCGTTTTTTGGTAAATCACAATGCCAGCTGGAGCCAAAGGTTCTGGCTCCATGAGAAGACCAATCTTATATGGCTGTTATCAGGAGGAAGACACTGTTGGAATCTCAAGACACAGCTCATTATTAGCTACCTGAGCCCATTCTGCTGGTGAGAGGCTCCCTGGGCAGTCCAAATCAGTTCTGACAATATTCAGGCTGTTGTGTTCTAGTCTGAGCCAGAGAAAATCACATAGAGCCCTTGTGAAATCATTTCCACCACAAAAGCTTTCCCCCAGCAGAAAAGGCATAATGTAAATTGCAATAACTTCAAATTATTTTGAGATGTTACAAAATTTGCACGGTCTTTCCCTATGTGAGTCACAGCCCACACATCAGAACCAAGCTTGTTTATCTGAGAAATGGCAGCACTGGAAAACAGGAGAGCTGACCAAAACCTTGCCTGCTGTCAGGCAGAGACAGGCAGGGATTATTTCTGGTGCAGAACCATTGGCTGCCCTTGCCTGCACTCAGTGCTGAGCGGATGCTTTGCCCCTGCATTTTTCCAAAGCAGTTATCTGCAACTCAGGCCTCTGAATCGCAGCTGGTAAGGAAAGGAGGCAGCGTGGAGCTCGGGCGGTTTGTGGTGCAGCTACCAGCAGGCTGATCACAAGTATTTCCTTTGCAGTGGGACTTGTCTCTTCCTGTGACCATACTCAGGGTTTTTAGAGTGCATCAAAGCGAGTGCAACGTGCACTTCCAGCACTTCAGATGAAATGAAGGCTGTCATTTGAGAATAGAACCTGTCATCCTGACAGCTGAGTGTTAAGCCTCATCTTGAAAATTATTCAGAGGTAGGAAAAAAATCTATTTCTCTGGAAACTCAGAGCTCTGTTCCTGTTGGTTCCCAAATGCCCCGCAGGTACTCCAGCCCCTGGCAATGGTACCTGTGAGAACCACAGGTCTGTGAGGTACAGCTCACTCCCCAAACAGCCCCTGCCCAAGGGAATGCCTGGATTCAGACCAGCTATTGTTTCCCTCACATTCAGCACCACTGCTGAACCATGAAGGAAACTCCCACCCTCGTCCTCCCCTCCTCACCCTCCCTGCCCTCCCCCTTGCCCCACACACGGAGATGTGAGAAAGGAAGCGGATCAAATGAAAGCAGGGAGGAATGGGGGCTCTTCCTCCCTCTTTGCACTGCCATCTATCTCCCACCACAGCCCAGACCCAGCCCAGAACCAGTGCTCACCTTTCACATCCTCTTATCTCTGCATATTTTTCTGCCTTTGAGCATCCCAGAGTGAGCCAAACCAAAGATGAAAGTCGTGGGTCGTAGGTAATCCTGTGAATACCAAGGGCAGCACCTTCTCCAGGGTGCAGCACATTTTCCACAGAAGTTAACTGGACTTAACCTTTCAAACCTCTGGCCACAAACGAATCTGAAAATCAAGAGCCACTGTCACAGGGCAGGAAAGAAAGGAGTAATATTTGCAATGGATAAATGTGAAATTCCCAAAGAGAGTTCATGGTATCTTAAGGATTCCAGGTATCCTTAAAAAAAATACAGTTCCTGATATTTTAAGGATCTTAAGAACTATCCTGGTTTTTGGAAAGCACTGGCCCAATCAGTAGTTTGTTAGGATGAAGCATCCATCACTTAATTGGAGTGCATCATCACATGACAACTGCAGTGACATTGGAACAATTCAAATAAAAGTGATTTAAAGGAAGAACCCTAATCTATGTGCTATCATGCAGACAGCCTTGAAAGGTGGCACACATCAGTCATTTCCCAGAGCCTGGCTTTCCTACAGGCTTCATAATTCCTTCACCAAGTGCTTTGTGGTAGAGGTATAAAGAAGAGAGGGCAGAAAGTTGTGTTAGACAAGGAAAAAACTGGAAAAGCCTGTGTGTTTTAAACAAAAGAACCAATCAATGGGACATTTAGACAAGATAAAAGAGAAGAACTTTGTACCAGAAGGGTGGTCAGACACTGTAGCAGGAGCAACTCTCCACCCTTGGAGAGATTAAAAACTCCACAAGCCCCTGGGCATCTAGAATGAAATTTAGAAAAAATAAATATTTATCAACATTGTTCTAGGAATACCTAGCTAATTCCCGAGCAATTTGCATCAATTTAAAAAGCAGGAATTCTTTTTGCAGTTTAGTTGCTCATAGGCATGAAGTAGGCAATGCAGAAAGGAGAACTATGAATCCCTGGCTGCCAGCTGAGGGGGATCCAATCCTTAAGCATTTCAAGGATACTAGGCTCCATTTCTTAAATTTGTACTGGAAGTTAAATACAGAAGCACTTGGGGTTTTGACAGCCCTCTCCTGCTCTTGATTTGTTTAAAAGAAAAATTCCATAGTTTTTTTATTAACTGGACCTGCTCTGAGCAGGAGGTGGGATAAGACAACCAGAGGTGTTTTCCCACAGCATCCACTCAAACTCTCTCACTGAAGGTTTTCATTGGCCCTGCAGCACTGACTGCACATGAAATGCTGTCCTAGCTGCAAATGCTGAAGTAATGAATTAGTAATAAATGAATTAATGAATAATAACATGAACAATTAACTAATCTAGTTTATTATCACACAAAATAAATAATGTGCAATAAATTATTGGTGAATTTGCAAATTACTAGTTTGCTTTTAACCCTTGCAATTAATCATACCACTGATGTGCTTGTAACCCTGCTACTCAGGTTTTGCATGTTCCTAGAATCCACTGAGCTATAAAATTCAGTGTGAACGCTTCAGTCGTTTTTATCTTTGTAACAGAGCAAGGTTTGTTTGGGGCTTGCTGGGGCTTTCTTTCCGCAGCATAACCCAAAGTGAACCTCAGATCAAAGCCATTCCATCCCATTCTGAGCGCTGTGCCCTCTGCTGCAGTGTCTCAGAGCCTTCCAGTGATGTATTGCAGAATGTGATCAGCAGCCACCACGTGTTGTTTGTTTCTCATCATCTCCCCGGGGATAAGCTCAGCCCAAGCGTTTCACTGGTAGGAGTTTATGCCCGGTTTTGTTTTGAAATACGTGAGAATGATCTGGCAAAGGAGTACTGCCAGGTCATTTCCATGAAGCACAAGATTGATCCTGAGCGCTCTTCCACCTTGCTGTTTCACAGGGAGATCAGGAGATAAGATACAAATATAAAATTTGAGGAAAAACTGCCACTGGCAGCTCACACAGGAATCAAACCAAAACCAAATCAAACCTATGATCCAATGTGCCCAGAGGCATTGATACTACAGCCTGTTGAGGATCTTTTGACTGATATTACTTGTCCTCACCTCTTGCTGGCCCAAGAGGTGTCAAGGCCACTGCAGAGCAAATCAGGAACTCCCAGGATTTGACTGACTGGGAGAACAGGTTGGAGTCAGCAGGTGGATTTGGCTGCAAGATTCCCCCATGAATACCTGTCCAGAAAACATCACAAGCAAAACCTGCTAAATGCACTCACTTTGCCCATCAGCACCAGCCCAAAACAGCAAGCAGCTCTTGCTCTCCCTGGACAAGAGATGTGGTGAAAATGACACGATGGCTTCTGCTCGCAGACCATTCAAGTCAGCACGAGTCGTGTGTGCTCGTTAAATCCGAGAAGAATCTTGGCAGAGCAAATGAAAACATCAATCCAGGCATTTTCAGCACAACTTTAATGTATATTTTTCTCAGTCTTGGCATATACCCCCTGTCGCCTCCCCACCATCCTCTCTGCGTAGCCCCAAGGGCCATAAATCCAGTTTTGAAGACAGCAATTTCTTTCACAACCCAAACAACTGCCTCGACATGTCTAAATAAGTAGTGCTTTTTTGTTTTTTTTTTCCAAAGAGAAATGTTATATTCCACACCAGGTTAAATCTTTCCTTCACATTACTTACATGAAATTTATCACTTATAAACCCCCAAAACCCAGGACTACAAAAGATTGGGAGCTCTCCTTGTTTCACAGATGGGAAAAACAGGAGCTGATGCTAAAGGATAGTTCTTTGATGTTAATGCAAAAAGTCCTGACAGAAAATAACCAGGGCTTGCACACCTGAATGTCTCAGGTGCTTCTGTGCAGTGTGACTGAAAGGAAAATTCTCCTGGCCCAGTTAGTTCCTATAAAATGTAGGACAAAATCTGGTCACAGCAATCTGAAAGTTGCTCTGCTCTACTGAGGTAAATGTGACCCATGAAATCCCTGGTGATTTTATCAGCTTGTGCAGAGCAACTGGGCTCTGCAAAAAAAAGATAATTCAGGGCAGGGTCCCTGTCAGACCCAAGGTCTCCTGAACTATCTGAGTCATTGCCTAATGTAAATCTGTGAAATAAAATCAACAGGCTCAAGCGAAGCTTTACATCTTTACATGAAACCCAGTTTCAAATGTAGAAATTCAGTTTTCAAACTCATATTTAATCAAACTGTGCACTCATCTTTCCTGCAGCTTTTACAGCAGATATCACTGCTGAGAAAATCTGGGTTAGGAGAGCAAAAGTACATAATTTTTTGCCTGATATTCTCATCTCAGATATACATCCTCCTCTCTTCACCTCATCCAACTCCCAGGCTGCTCGGAAATGATGAGAAAAGATCCTGGTGTAGAAAAACTGACTCTCTGATGCACAGCTTGGGATGAGAATCAAATTATTCAAAGTACTAACAGTAGGATGAAAAGCCTACTGTCACAAGGTAAATATTAAAACCTTCCTCCTATCATGATACAAAGATAAGTTTAGAAGTGCATGAGGGACTCGTTTGTCATGAGGGAGCAACAGTTTGAAACAAACTCAGATTTTCTTTCTTCAATTGTATCAGAATTATTTTTTACCAGACCAGCGAGAAATCAGCGTAATAATTTCATTCAGTACTTCATGCTCCAAACTACAAACTTACCTTGAACTTGAGTAGATCTGGTTCCAAGCAATTTTTCTGACTTTTTAACAAATACTTTTTATATAATTCAGTTTTTAATTTTTCTACAGTTCTCTGCATGGGTAACAAATTATGTTTATCCCCTAAGAGGAATATTTGATGCTCTGTCAAAGCAAATCAATCTTCCCTCTCTCTTCAGATACTAATGATGCCATCAATAAAAGCCCTCATCAGAAATGAATGTTCTGCACAAAATGCTATGCATAATGGTATGACCCCTCAGGATGCAGGGCATGTCATTTTGAATTTATTCAATCTCTGGGAGCCCTGTACAGAGCTAACTTTTGAGTCTTTGGAGTCTCAAGCAAAACAAGATCATAGTGCCCCACACAGAGCCACAAACAGAAGAGCTTGCACCTGCAGGAGCCTCTCCTTCACACAGTTGTTGGATGGGGCTGCTTGTTCCAGTGTTTCCTCCCCACAGCCCTGCCCTGAGGTGGCAGATCTTGGTTTGGGAGGTGAGCTGGGGATCAGCCCTGTACCTCCCTCCTTGTACTGCCAAAACCTGCAGAGCTGTGTTCTCCGTGCTCCCGAGGCTGAGACAATGTGTTCCATGCACACCACAGGGTATCAGGGTTTGTAGTTCATAAATCACTTAAATCCCACTGCATTTTTCAATGCTGATCACCAGGGAACAGAAGAGTTTGGATTTCTATGGATGCTGTTACACTTGAGGAAACCCGAAGTGCTTTAGCATGGATTAATTCACATCCTGGCACATGTAGTTACTGAGAAGTTAAACAGAATAATCTGCAGAAATGCAGCAGTAGTCAGTGACTCTCTTTTGACCTGAGCTACACGTTGAAGCCTTAACAAAAGATGTCCCACACAGGTAAAAGTCTAAGTAGAAACATAGAAAAAACACATCCATGAAAGCAAAGAGAAGAAATGTTGGTTTGGAGAAGAAACAAACTCTGCAAACCTCAGGGATTTGTTTGTTGGTTTGTTTAGGTTTTTTCCTCCTTCTGGCCCAAAATATTTCTTTCTTTGGTTTGTTAGTTTTTCATGTAAAAGATGAAGCCACGCAGATTTCACAACATTTTCTACAAAAAAATGTCAGTCTGTCAAAAACTTCATTATCCACTGAAAACCAACTCTGACCACCCTTTGCACGATACTGGGGAATTCAAAGGAAGGTTTGGGCTCCTGGTACATATTTGCATTCCAGATGAAGCAGCATGAAAATACAAAAGAGAATGAGTGGGAAGAATCACTTTTATGATAAGCCAAGAGGGAAGAGTATCTCCAAGTCATGCAGGGTCTCCAAAGTAGAAGACTAGGTTGAAGGTAGAGCCTCTGAAGGGCTCCAAGGCAGTAGCTGTGGGCAGACTGGGGAGTCAGGCTTGTGCACACTATTGAGGGAAGCAAGAAATTCAGTACTCAAAGATTAAAGAGAGAGCACAGGCAGACAATAGTTTTCATTTCAAGAGACCTCTGTACAGAGAGGAGGGGAGATCAGTGGTTTAGGTGTATTGTTTAATATCATCCTTGAATTCACTTTTTCCACAGTCAGAAACAGGAAAAAAGCAGTGTTTGATGGAGGAAGCACAGGAACCACTTGAAAATGCCAGAGCTATTGATCACTGAATGTACTGATGAGGATATAACAGAGCATTCTTCTTGTAATTAATTTCTGATCAGAGACCAGTGTATGAAAAATATAAGTAGTATGTATTCCCAAAGGAGAAGAGAATGACTCCTCAATGCCTTTTCAATTCCAAAGAGACCCAGTGTAATATTCTGAGAAATGTGCACTTAAGAGGGATTTCCCATCATTTCAGGATCCTAGTGGCACACTGAGGTTCACAAGTGCAGCGAGTCCCTCTAACCTCCACCCAGCACAGCAGCAGGGCCGTGGATCAGACCACAGGCATCCTGACTCCCAGCCACTGCAGGGGACATCAGCAATTTACAGACCAAAACTCTCCAGGCTGATGAGGCCCTTCTGCACCATGGGCTCTGTTTTCCAGGACCCGGCTCCCAGAGCCCAGCTGGTGAGGGTTTAATTGCACAGGCATTTGCAAGCGCTGCCATTACACAGTGAAACGTGGGGACAGTTATAAATAGCACAGAGGGAAACTAAGCTCACAGAAAACTGGTGTCCCACAGACCTTCTCCTGGACGGAGAATTTAGGAACTAAACCAGTTCAGGGTCAAATGTTTCAGGTTGACCCCTGTAGCAATGCCCCTTTTGAACACTTTTCCTCCTGCCTGCTACAAAGGTTATGGAGTAGGAAATGCCCATTAGTGTTTGACCCCGTGTCACAGAGACATTTTAAGGCCCAAACACCAGGTTATTTTTAGCTGCGCCGTTATTTCGGAGCCAGGCTCGGGAGAGCAAAATCAGCAAAACTTCACCAAGAGGAACAATGCAAAATGGCAGCCAGCATTATCTTCCCTTTCAGCTTGACAGGAATATTTGTCCTGATACTGAGCTGTGCTGGCCCTGTGCTTCCTCAAGGAATGTTGAATAACTTCCGCTCACGTTACACGAGCGCCTGCCCCTGTATCACTTTCCTGTGTGGCCGCTTGGCTGCAATGCCTGCAAAGGCTTTGTAATCCCCAGTTCTATTATTGTTTCCTAAGGATGCATCCTGCCTGGAAAACAGCAAAGGAAGGGAAACTGTATCTAACATTACTTCCTAATTAAACTGTTTGCATCATTCAAAGCCCGTGATGAATTCCTTCCTTTTCTCTCCTTCCCCTCTTGTTTACTAAAATCAGGAGATACAAAAAGACAGCAGGAGAGAGACACAGTAAACCAGATCTTAATCTCCAGCACAAAAGGTATTGGAGCTTGTCCAGGTTTCTACCAGCATCCTGAGGATCAAATTCTCTGACAACTTGCCACTGCAACCTTGCAGAGGACAATGCTCTGTGCTGACGTGTAAGCTTTGCCAGAAAAATTTAATTTCTGGAGTTATGTAACAGGAGATACGGGAAACCTATTTATAGTGGTTGGGACAGTTCTGAACAAGGTTCAGCTCTGGATTCAAACTTTACCTGTATATATATATATGATTTTCCCCAAAATCATTTGTTTGTGTTCCTGTCTGGTGTTTACAGAGATGGGAATGAGCTCACACCCAGATCTGAATCCAGAACTGAGCTTCCCCAGGGTTCAGGTGTGTTTGATCCAGTATCTAGATTTGGGCCCACCTCCAATAAACGGGTCACAGCCTTGATGAGCAGCCATCCCTCTTGGCTTTATAATCCATGCCTCTGAGAATATGGGATTTTGGATCTGCCAAACACTCAAACAGCATTATCTGCTGAACACTGACTCTGAATGGTCAGCCCTAAATGCAAAAACTACCACTCCCCAAATCAAAACTAGCAATACTGAGAGGAAAAGGTATGAGACAAGGTTCTGAGGTTGCAGAGCAGAGAAAAGCCTGGGACTCCTGGCTTTGCATCCTGAACTCTGACTGCTGGACTAGGCAACCTCCCCAAAAACAAACTAATGAAAAACCAAACCTCTCCAGAGTCAGAAGAGCAGCAAATTGGGCGTATCAACTCTACAGAGAGGCACTTCTCCAAAATCTCAAGCCTTTGCCCCAGACTACTTCCAGAAATTAGAGCTTGTTATGAGTTATATTGGCACATAATTGATTTATCAACTATTCCAGATAAATAGCAAGATAACCTTGGGAGCTGTAGGGTAGGAAGATTGTTTCCACAGGCCGTGGTGGCCCAACAGGAACTCTGTTAACAATGTACCACCTGAAAGAGTGAAATCCTCCCTGCAGTCAGCTCAGGCACCAACAGCTGCCCAGATGTTGCACTGGAGTGAACATTCCATCCCTGCAAGGATGATGTCACTAACACAGGCAGCATTTCAAAGCAGGAATGTGCTGCAGGTTCCCACAGATCAGCAAGGGATGCAGGTCACTGACAACCACACTGGCAAGTGCAGGTAAACGAGGTGAGTCAGAGGGAGGAGTTCAATCCTTGCCAGGAACCCTGGAGCACTCCCAGCCTCTCCTAATCCAGCTGTTGAGTGACCTCTCTAGGTCATTCCAGCTGCCTTCAGCAGGAGTAGTCCTCTTGAGCTGCTCCTGCTTCACATTCCCCCAGCTGGGTGCATGTGGGATCAGGGATTTACCCCTGCAAGCAACGTTCATATCCCACAGCCAAGTAGTGATTGCCTGAAGAAGAAAACAAAATATTGAGGTGCCCCTATGGAGAGAGAGAGAGAGAGAGGCAAGAGGCCACAGTCAGCTTCTGCTCTGTTGTCCCTGGGTGTGAAATAGTCCAACCTCACTGCTACAGCTACAGCCAGATTCACAGCTGCATATTTTCCTTCTCTCTGGTGTACCTGCTGACTTGGAGTTCTTCACAACAATAAAACCACGACCTGCTTTGGACAAACCTGCTGCTCTATGAAGCACAAACAGCTCATCTGTGTGCATGTACACAAATAACCACTACTGACTGGGAAAATTGATCACCTTTTCATCAGGGCCAAAAGCCACGTGGTTGTGCAATTGTTGCTTTTATTAAGCTTTGCTTCAGACACCCTCCAGACCTATCAATGTGTAGGTTGGGACAGAGCACGAAATTTCTGCAGCCTCAGTGTATGGAAGTTGTTATTTGTGGCTAGAAGCCTTCTGGGAAGAAATGTGCTATTATGTGAAATTATAAACTCTAAAATCTAATGAGCTGTATTGCAAAGATGGGCAACCATGATTCTCACAAGCTTCACAACAGCATGGAAAAAAGTCTGTCTGTTCTCCCATATTCCAAGGATTCCCTGACAGCTTGGGAGTCTCCAGCTGCTGTTTGCATTTTAAAAGAAGGTCAAGTTTCTCTGCTGCAACACATGCAAGCAAAAGACAAACATTGGCATTGTCCCTGCACTCACCCATGTGGGCATTTCAAAGGATCACCGATAAACCATTTCTTCTGCTCCAGTGAATGTTGTTGAAAAAACACACGCAGAGGTTATGTCCATAAAAGAAGCTAAAATGGAAGCAGAAGGAAGAAATCAGATAGGTAAAGAAGTCATTTAGTGTCCTAATGGAAAGGAAGAGTTGAACTAATAGAAACGAATGACTACAAACTCTCTTCCATTATGAAAAATATATGATTATTGTTATTCTGTTTACTATACTTAGTAGCAATAACTTTTCACAGACTTGGCCAAAAATGGTGCGGGAGATCTGTGTCATTCAGGTGAAATGTACCAACAAGATGCAAAACAAAGATCCTGATGATCACCAGAGGTCCAGAGATATTTTTGGTAAAGACACCCCCATTGAGAGCTAAATAAAATTCACCTAATTACATTCAGCATTTCATCATGCATACCTTGAGCATCACATGCCGAGCAAGGCTGCTACATCTCTACAGAAATAAATGCATTTCAGTAATAGATCACTTCCTTGTTGAAAAATATCATCCTCAAAATATCTGAGTGTCTGAATGGTTCCCAAAGGTTAAAACCACGTGGCCCATTCCTCTGCTGAAAGAATAGCACCACTGCAAAAATCAATTACCATCAAATTAGGGCAAGACCAGAAAATGGATACCATTAAAACAATGGGGGGGAAATAAATAGTCTGTGAAATGCTACTGAAAAATCTGCAAGGGGATGTCCAGAAAGCTGCCTTAAGTAATCCCTTCTCACAGACCTGTTGGAACCTTGTGCACTGAGAATTTCAGATTTCTGTGCTGACAGGCACTGACCCCCAAGCAAACACTGCATTGACCTGAGGCCATGGAGAAGCTTCCAAAACTGAGTGACAGCACTGGGATTGTGGGTGTGTAGTTTGAATAGAAGTGTGGGATATCACAGGGTGCAAAACTGAGAGTTTAAGGGTTTAGAATACAGTAATATATATATAAAGCAAGACAGAGGATTTAGGTCCTAGGCTAAGTTCTTCTTTCACCTTCTTCTTCATGGGTCTGGGTGGGATTTTGTAATTGGGTGAAAAAATCCACATTGCAGACCATGGGTGTTTGGTTATTGGGTTAAAAGTAAAAATAATTTAGGTGTCATCTCATAATTGGACAATTAGTGCTCAAAAGACCTTGGAAAGAGCTAGAGACAGAGCCATTTTTCATCTTGTTAGCTAGAACTCACAACTTGTGAGGCTGTACTGTAGATAAGAATTAATAAACATCTGAGTCCCAACATGAAACTGCATCTCTCGAGTATTAATCCCAGCTCTAACAGAATAAAAGAGGATAACAAACCCACATGGGCACCTCCACACTGCCAGCCAGTGGCTCCAGGCAGGAGCTGAGGCTGCACCAAGGCACGGGATGACTTCCAGTATCCGTGTGGAAACGCTCACCCCGCAGCTCCACAGGCAGCTTCCCACAGGAGTGGAGGAGCTGCCTCCATCTGCCATCTGGAAGTGGTTTGTGTCCCACCAGTGGAATGCATATCACAGTTTGGAAAGCCCTGCTTTCCACCAGGAGCCTTGCTCAGGGCTCCTCTGGCTGCCACACAGCTGCTGTGGACACTCCTCACCCTGCTCTGCACCCAGAGATGATGAAGATCCTCCAGAGCAGCTGGATAACTGTCTGTGAAACCTCATATCTCACGAGCAATGATTTAAACCTGCCCTAAACTCCGCTGGCTTGAAGGCTGAGCTGGCTGATTTATATCTCAGTAAGAGAAAAGACAAACAGATTTTCCCAGCCATTCTGAGTCTCTTCTCATCTGGCCAAAGCAAGGAAAATAATTTCCTCCGAGGCATGCTGGAGAAGAAACCCATTAGCAGTTACAAAGCAGGGCTGAATGTTATTGTTACATCCAAATAGCTGTAACAGCCTTTGATTCCACTCCTATTACTTTGAGACAGAAACATGGGATTTTATGTGCACGCAACTAGAGGGTCCCTTAATTGCTACCTCCTTACCACAATTCTATTGCATTAGATTTAAAGCCAATAAAACAAACGTTTTGTTTCCTTTTCAGTAACAATCACAAAGCAGTCCACTCATATCAGTTTCACTGTAGTGTATCCATTTGTTGCCCAAATGCAAGGTTCAGAGAGTATCAGGCCTGTAATTTGCAGAAAATTTATTCCTTTTGGGATATTAAATATTCTCCTTATTACCTTAGAGAGACTAGGGTGGGTAAAGAAGGACTTGAAGTATTTAAACTGAAAGGAGAGCTGCAGGAAACAGGTGATTCATGCAGGAAGCTGCACATCAAGGACTGTTGCCATGGCTGCAGGACTTGGGTACGGTGTGACACACCAGGTTCAAGGCAAGGTGTCCCCAGCCACCCCGGGGACATTGTCCTTCACACAAATATTTGTCTGCAAGCAGGTATTTTTGAAGGGAAACATTAAAAACAAGTGCTGGTTCTTGCACTCAATTTTTATTGAATATTTCCTCTCATTTCGAATTTAGGAGATTAATATAATATAATATAATATAATATAATATAATATAATAATATTTTATACATTACTATAGATATTATTATATTGTATATTAGATATATTATTGTAGAATTATATAATATATTTTAATATATTATATATATAGTAGAATTATTATATAATATATAATATATAATATATAATATATAATATATAATAATCATCTATTATATATTATATATA
The DNA here is from genome assembly GCA_910950805.1 of Acrocephalus scirpaceus scirpaceus. NCBI lineage: Eukaryota > Metazoa > Chordata > Aves > Passeriformes > Sylviidae > Acrocephalus > Acrocephalus scirpaceus. Next base: position 61,367,363 of record OU383780.1, read on the forward strand.
ATACATGTATGTTATATATTACATATATTATATATACATACATATAATATATAATATATGTATATATTATATATAATATATACATATTTCCTCTGTTTCACATGTAAGTGTTTCTCCTCATTTTAGAGGAGGGCAAAAAAATGGAATGGAACAAGGGAGAGTTCGAGGGCTTCCCAAGGTAGGCAAAGTTATAAAATAAAGTAAAGGTAACTAACAAATTTGGATTTGAAGACTGACACATTAAAGAGTTACATGCAAAGGTGAGGAATTACATGCAAAGGAGGAAAAAAGAATTCTTGTCAATCAGACAAAAATGGCCCAGTCATTTACTACCATTTCTCTTGCTGGCAAGGAAAAACATGCACACGTACACGAAGCTGTCTACATGCACATGAAGCAAAAGGAAGGAGAACTAAATGAATTAAGGTTTATTAATCATGGGCCTGCAGCTAAAAAGATCTTACAGAATGAGGAGAGACAGAGCTTGGGTTTTATTGAAATGAGCCGGAGCTCTGCATGAGTCACAGAAGCTTTAGAAAGATTTTGTTAAAAATCTGTATATTTAGCAAAGCGTCAGGAAAGAGCACGTGGCTCGTGAACAGAAATTCAGGGCTCATGACTGTAAATATAAACACTATTTTTGAACATCTGCAACTATTTTTAGACAAGGTCTGTTTGTTTACATGGCCTGCTCTAGCAGGTGAAGAAATGAAGAGGGTATTTTTAGTGTCAGCAGGTTTTAAACTTGAGTACTTTGGGACTTAGGTGATTTTGATTAACCTGTTTAGTTACTGGGCTTTTTTGATGATGTGCATATGAGGGTGGCAAACTCAATTTTTACACAAATTCAGATTAGCTATAATAAGTATATTTTTAACCTCTTATTGTTTTGCAGCTATTTATGATGCAAGTCATCCCAGCTTCCAGCTTGAGTGTAAAAATCTTTGTTGCCTATACTGAAAATCTGAAAGTTATGCTTCACAGGAAAAAAGTCATGCAGGTATTTTGCATGAAGGTTAATGACAATAATCATAATGATGATGATGATGATAATAATAATGATAATACCTCTTTTTTTAAATGGATTTTTCATCCTGTTTTCTTCAACTTGACAGAAGATTTTGGGAATCCTTGATTTTCTGCTCCTTTATCTTCCCCTTTTGCAGTCTTGAGCAGGTCCCTTTAAGGTTCAATGCTGTTCATCTGTGCAGAGACTGCCTGTTTTAGGGGTTTTAACTTAATGGTAACAAGAGTGACAGTGACAGTGCAAATGAAACAGCAAGAAAAGCAAAATAACTGCTGACATTAAGAGTTTGATGTGCCAGAACATCACCTTTTCAAGTCAGCTTGAATTACATTTAATCCACAGAGTTATAAATTCATGTATTCACTATATACACTTTCCTAAAAGTTGAGTGAGCTGGCATGACTGAAGCATTAACAACACAAGAAAAGTCCACCAAACCCAACAAAAAGCACAGGCATTGGGTTTTGGGGTTGTTTCCTTCTTTTTTAGTCTATGTAAGTTTGGTATTTCTCATTGTGCCCTGTTCTGGGTTCTCTCTGGGAGGAGCAGTGCCAAGACACTCTGAGAAAGGCTATTCTTGTTCCATTCGCAGCCCAGCGAGGAGCAGGAAGCTCCATAAATCTCACAAGAAAGTCTGTTTTGCCAGCAGGGCTGATTCTGAAGTTAACCCAAGTCGTGTCATAGCCTTCAACGAGGATCCAGCCAGGCTGAATCATCGGGTTTATAGAAATCAAAGAGCTTCAGAAGGGTTTGGATGGAGATCAGGAAAGTATCTAAGCAGGTCCCAAAATCAGATTCCTCGAGCAGTTGCACAACAGGGGCAAGGGAAGCACCACCAACACTGAAATCCAGCTCCTGATCAGGCTCAAGGAAGCTGTCAGAGGCAAAGCTCCAGGGATTATGGAGAGAAATGACACAAGCTGAAAACAGGTCTGAGCCCCATTTCCTGGAAAATTTTTTTAGGATAGATTTCTGGGTAGATTTTTTTCTTTGCTGGATTTAAAAAAAAAAATTTAAAAATCTATCCTCCTGTAGAGGTCAATTATGCCATATGCAAGACTGCCTGGCTGCATTTACAGAGTTATCCACGTTGTTCCCTGCTCCATAGCTTGTTTCCCATGTGTTGGCCCACCACGGATTGAATTAAAGAGCAATCAGGCCCTAAATGGTGAAAGAAAGTTTTGTTTCCAGAAATGTATGCTCCTTTTGGACAAGGCAGCCTGCTCCTCGTGGCTCTGTTCTTATTACACATATTAGCTGTGGTCTATTTGACGTGCTAAGTGAGTGCATGTGCAAGGAAGGATATTCCCAGTCAATGAAATGAAAATTTCCAGTGTGTTAACACAGAAGGGACAATTCAAGTATCATTTACACACTTTTGAATTCGGATTAAATGTAAATGAAAGAAAATCAATGCAGCTTTTGGCTGGAAATGAACATGAGGTCACACTGGCAGGGCCTCGGGGTAGAGATAAGCAGCAAATTGTTTCTCTGCCCTTGAAAACATCATCAAAACCCCATTAAGGAAAACTCCAGTAATCTCTTCAGGCATTTTTTTCCCAGAAAGCGAAAATGACCACCTCTGTCACGTCTACCTCCAAACAACAACAAAAACAAGAAAAATAACCACACAGCAAGTGATTCCAAGGTTGGGTGTTATCCTAAACTCTAAGAGATTCCGGTTCAAGTAGCCACTTCCTGACCCTCCCTCTCTGAAATATAAAGCCCAGCAGTATTCTGGAAAGAGAATTATTTACCTACGAAAGCCTTACGCTGCAAAATTTCTCCTGGATAAAACATTAGAATTGGAACATTCCCACAAGACTGCAGGGTTAGTACATAAATCCAGACCCTCCTAAACCACCCAGAGGCAGAACAATGAAAGGCACCAGATCCTAGAGATTCCCCCACATTCCCTGTGAGGGGTTCTCAAGGAAAGCTGAACACCCTGCAAGGGCTCTGTCTATATTGATGAACAATATGGACCAGAGCACGAGCCTGGTCAGTGCTGCCCACACCATTGTTGACCTGCTCACAGACGTGGGTTTGGCTCCTGCCAGCTTCTCCTCTCTCAGATTCGCTTCAGCATGGTCTGAGAGATAGCAAAGGTCCATTGTTTCCACCAGGCAGCGTGGCCAAGGTGTCTTGGCTCCCTGGGAGGGGAGGAGGGTGAGCTCAGCCACATGGCTGAGTCATGCCACGCTCTTTGATCTGCAGGCCAAAGAACCATCCCTGGCTCATTGTGTTCTGCTACAGACACCATCCTGATGGTCTGAGTTGAGCAGAAAACTGCCTGCTTCACCATGTCTCCATAAGTCCCTCAGGACTTCTCCAGAACGTATTGGTGGGATTCCTGGGGGGATCTGGAAGCTCCCAGTTTGAAGAACTATGGAAGTAGCCCACGTTTCTTGTGTAAAAAAAATGAATCACCAAGAGTTCTTCCATAAACCTAATTCAGGCAGTGAGACAAGGGGATATTTCCACAACTTTGACCTTCAGTTTTGGATGAGGAAGCAATACATTGTCTTTCCCATAACTAAGACTCCAAAGGACTTGTAAACACTGGAGCCAGAGAACACCTCTGTGAGGGAGTTTGGCCCGTGCCATTATTCCCTTTCTACGGGGAGGAAAATTGGGTCACAACTTGGGTGAAACACTTTTCCAGGGCTTTTTCAGCACGTAAGTGGCACCGCTGCAAACGGGATGCATGAGTCACAAATCCTCGACTCCCGTTTAACTCTGCAGGGAAAGGAGAGGATTATTTGGATTTGGGGTGGCAGCAGGTTGCAGCCACAGGACGGGATGTGCTCCCTGGAGTCACCTGAGCTAGGGGTGGCTGGGAATGGCCCTGTGGAACCAGGCTGGAGAGCTGGCCCTGCTCTGCCACAGCTGCAGCAGCACACCTGGGCCATAAACTCTACCTCTCAACACCAGGCAGCAGGGGGCTGAGAAGTCAGAGCCTTCAGCACACAAGGTCACCAGGCCAAAGCCTTTTTATGGATTTAGCCCTCAAAACAGGATTTAATAGCACGCAGTAAATAAGGCCTTGGGCCACACATGGAACAATGAAGATGAAACAAACTACTGAATAGCTGCTCATTAAAGAGGCCTCTGAACATCCTGTGCACAGAGGTAAGAGGCATCTGCGGAAAAAATAGTATGTGAACAGATAATTAAAAAATGAATCATAATGAATTACACAGGCAGCTTTAATTAGGGCATTTCCTAACTTTTCCCTGCTTTTCTTTGCGACATCAAAACGTCCTTCCAATACCATTTTTTGTGTGCACAGCATAGAGCTCTGCTCAGTTATGCTCTGAAGGCCACAGGAATATTTGGGTTGCAAAGGCACCTCAGGTTTCCCTCACAGGTATTTTCTCTCCAAGTCGCTTGGATCTGCTCCCATCTGCACCAGCTTCTCATGGAAGAGACCCTGCAACCTTTACAAACTTCAATAACTCAAGAGCAAGAACAAATTCAAGCCCTGTGTCTTTAAGAAGTGTCAGAAGGAAAAGACAGAGCGGCAGAAATACTCGTTGTACAACTCAGCTCTTCCAGCTACATCAGCTTATAACCATACTGGATTCCAGGGCATCCGTGGGAAAGTATTTATTTTACCTGTAGGTATAATTGTAAGCAATAAAAACAGCTCAAACCTTGCCAGAAAGGGTGTGAATTTCTAAAAAGAAGGAAAAACTCTGAATTCCAATACCTGAGCAAACAAGTTAGTAAAACAGAAAAAAAAAGTAAATTAAACAGCGTTGCCAAAACAATGAGCTTATGGTTTGCCAACAGCTGGATTGCACTTTCACTCATAAATGCTGCAAAAAGGGCTCTGACTTCTGAGCACATTTTCTTTTGAATCCAATTGTTTTGTTTGAGAGTGCAAAAGATGCACAGAGAAGGAAAAAAATAATATTAGCAGAAGCTTTGAAAACCAAAACAACCCCCCCATATCTTTACTCTTGGAAGACATTTCACCAGTTTGGCAGTAAAGAAAAAGCACGTCTTGCCAGCTCAAAAAATATTGGCAACACAAATATTGCCGTGGCCTTCAGGAGGTGGGAAAAGAGAATGGAGCTCCTCAAAAAGCACATGCAGGGGGTTAAAAATGTGATCTGCCATGTTTTGATCTACCTTGCCAACCAAAAGCTCCACAGTTTGTTGTCAAAGCAGGGATACAAAGGTTGGAAGCGCCGCTTGTCTCCCGGCCAGCCCGTGACAAGGCAGTTTGATTGCAATCTCACCCCGTGTCATGCCCAGGTTGTGCTGTCACATAAAGCCCCACCGGTGTGTCACAAAATGAAGGAGGAATTTGGCTGGCCCGGCCCACCACCTGAATTTGCATGGACGCGTTTTTTTGAACGAAATCTCACCAGACAAAGGTTTCCACTGGCAGGCTCTCGCGTTTCCCCGTGCGCCACAAAACTCTCGTTGCCTTCCTGACGCGTCTCATTTCCAGCCCTGAGTGAAACCAGAACATTCATGAAAAGCAAACTAGGTGGGAGAACAAAGTTAATCAACTTCAGAAGCCCTTCCAGAAGCCTGTTTTATAGGTTGGCTTAAGACAGGAGTTATTTCAACAAAGCTTGTTCGGCTAAGCCCCAGCATCGTGTCTTGATGGGGAATTAGAATACCTAAAAATGTTACTGATTTTCACCTGCCAAATCTTTGGCCTTCAAGCTGACAATGACACCTTCTTGATCAGGTCTTTACACCTCTGTACTCAACTCCACCTTCCTTTGGCTGCTCAGGTCTGCTGATTTTTTCACACGGAGTTGACTTCTCCTTTTTGGTATCTGATAATCGGCTAAATCTCTTCTACTCCTTGTCACAATCCAGTTTGCAACTATTTTGCAGCTCTGCTTGGAGGGCTTTTTAGACAATATTGAAAATCCCAGAGATGCTGCACCTCTCCTATACTATACAGAGTTTCTGCATTGTTGTACGTGCACCTGCTTCTTTCTCTGTGCACCTAAACAAATGCAAGGTTTCTCTTTTATGTCACTCAGCCCCTTAGATATGAAGGCAGAAAATTGTCCTGTTTTAGCCCAGAAGGTCTGGCAATGGTGGAACTCACAATGGCAGCCACAATAAACTCTGGCCAAAATGCTGCTTTTGCTAGATTTGGCAGGGTTGGCGATATTTGAAAGGTATCATGCAGGAGCCTCTGTGTAAAATTCATCATATAAGGGAAAAAAACCAACCCAGCTGAACTTTAAAAATGAGATGCATTTGTACTTGGCAACACTGGTTTTCTGATTGTTTTCTAATGGCAAAGACTAAACAAGATGGCTGTGGCAAAGCAAAGGAGACAACTGAAAATGAAGGCAAAAACAAAAAACCTATAGACAACCCCACAATAAAGACAATTTCCATGCAAACTGCAACTGTTGAATTTCAGGCCTTTCAGCTGTCTGTCTGCTTAAAAGCTTTTTATTCAGCAAACAATTTACTTTGTAACAAACCTAGGCCTGGAAAATTTCTGCCCAAAACATGCCTCTTTCACAGAATCAGAAATTAGCCGATGACTTAATAGCAACACTTACTACTAAGCATTATAATAAGGAAGTATTTTTATGTACTTGCCTTGCACTCTACCAAAGACAAAGATGAGAGGCTTGCACTGCTCTTGTACCACACATATCATGGATCAAAAGTTTGCCAGTAAGGGTCCCAATGGAGGTGTTCTCTGGCTTTTGTGGAAGGCTGAAACATCCCAGAAAAACCAACAACCAAAACTGGTGGTTGGTACTTGTGATAAAATAACTAAATGAAAATTGGCTTGGAAACTGAGGCTTATAAATTCCGAGTTTAAGAGATATTTTTGGGGATGAGTAGCAGAGTAATGTATGGATAATAGCCAATACAGCAAGTCCACAGCTCTTTACAGCATATTTGGGAACTTACTGCCACAGAAATAACAGATGGAAACAAAGGAAGATGCAGTCATTTCCATAATAATACTTGGAGGGTGGAAAATAGACTGAAGCCCTCTGAATTTTTCTTTCAAAAGCCTTGTTCCAATCATACTAAAATCCACTGCATTAATTCTCCAGATACCATGAGGGAGATGACCTGAATCAGTGTCTAGACTGAATCTGGGACCTGAAAGACTGACCAAATAAGAAAAAAAACCCCAAACCATCAACATCTCAGACACCAAGTATTAAAATATCTTGGCAAACCCTTATCTATAGCAGCTATAGGAGCTGCAGAACGGCCATCTGGCCCAGCATCCTGTCCTCAACAATGGCCATAAGCAAACCTCATGTCTAAGTTAAGAACAGGGGTGAATGTATATGACACTTTCTTTGAGCACTTTCCCAGTCCTGGAATTATTTTTAAGCTCAAAATATTTCCTGAGCTTGGTGTGGCCACTTAGGAACATCCAGCAGAGCTCTCCCTTCCAGGTATTTGCCTTGTCTCCCCTTAGAGCCTGTGCAGGAGCTTTTTGCATCCAAAGCATCTGATGGCAGGAAGTCTACTTCTAGAAGTTATTCTTCTTTGTTTTGAACAAATGATTCCTGCCAAGATCATCTGACAGCCCTTATTTCTTGCACTCCAAGAGATGGCAACCAGTGTCCACCCACCCACACCACCAGTGATTTGATCTGTCAGATCCCACCTTGCTCCCTTATTTTCTGAACTGTCACTCCTTGCTCAGACCTTTGGTCATTCTTTCTGCCCTTTCCAGAGCCTTTTGTACTTTTGGGGTTTGTTTCCATTGCAGCAGAGGGGCCAGCACTGCACGTGGGTGCAGAGTGGGCTTGCAGAATGACACGGTGGCAACTCTCCAACACTCCAGGGCCACAGCCCACCCAGTTTGGGACAACAAGTGAGGAGAAACCTCTAGAAACTGCAGGAGAAAGGGAACACTACAATTCTTATGTGGCTACAGAAGTATCTATCTACTCATACTGCAAGGATCTGAACCTCAGTTGAGCAACAGCCTGAATATTTACTAATAATATTACAAAGTACCTTTTGGAACTTGGTGAGCAAAACCAGACCCATTCAAAGGTATCATCTACCCACAGGTAACATATTATTCAAGCCACAGAAAGTGACTGTTTCTACATAAATACTCTGCAGTGGCAGTGTTTATACTTTTCTGTTACTTAAAAATTTTCAGAAGCTGACTGGATTGCTGTCATGGGTTAACACAGCTTGGTTTTTAGTTAAAGAGGAACACTGCCCTGTAAACAATTACAATTGTGCACAGTTCTACCTGTCATGGTCATCCCTAAAAGGTTCTCTGGACTTCAGGCCAGGTTTTGTGCTTGTGCCCAGTCTTACACACAAAACCACTGCAAAATTTGAAATTTCCCTTGACCTTTCTCACCCCCTGACTACAATTTAGTTTTCTCCTTGGCACTTTTTTGATCAAGGTGTTGTGGTCTGGTGGACTGACCAAGCAAGCACAAAGAAGAACTCAGTAACAAGAATTAAGTTTGTGAAAGGCTTTTTGTGCACTTGAAAGCATCCCCCTAGAGAGCCCATATTCTTATGAGCTTTCTGCAGAATGGTTGCCTGCAATTATTTTTCTCATCTTTAAGTGCATTTATGTAAAGGCTGCAGCAACAATTGGCACATATGAACAGCAGATTGTCTGTGTTTTTCATTAGTGTGGCAGCAACATATCCTTTGTTTTTCAGTCCTGGGCTGAACGAAACATCTTCCACAGAGACAAATCTCCATGATGATTAATCATGAAGCATTCCATATGGATACTGATAGCCCACATGCTTTAAATGAGGCTGGGTGGGAAGTCTTCTGCCTCACTTACCTCTCACACAGCAAAATGCTGGAAGGTACCCACAGGTCCATTCCCCTGCGATTTTTAACATCATTGAAGATTTGGTTGAGACCAGGTTAACTGGGGGAGCCTTTGCTGTTACAGTACTGACCATTCAGTGGTGTCATTTTTTAGTTTAGTTGTTCCATGAGGACAAAAACAGGGTTGTGCTCACACAAAACTGTTTTTGCTCAAGTGGCTCATTTCACAGACAGACCTGATGTGAAGCCACACCACTCAAAAGTGTTTTCCAATAACATAAAATTCACTTTCACTCTGAGAGCCTAGCATGAGACAGAAGGCTTTGGCTGTGCTGCCTGCAGACCCATTTGGCAATCCATGGAGTCCTGCAGTGTGGAACCTTCCTGGGATGCAACTGAACCACACGTGGGTTTATACTTCTAATACATTAATTTATTTATCTATTAATAGCTTCCCCACATGCTGCAGAGCAGTAATCTAAGGCACAGTCAAACTGTTCCATAATGCAATATATTGAGCACAATGCTCTAGCCAAAATGAGCTCTAAAATAAATAGCCACAACTTAATTGACGTAATAGAGGTCTATTTGCTAGCTTGGCACTCTTCACTTATTTGACTTCAACTCAGAAAGTGTATTAAGAGCCTAATGTCCATTTTCCAAGTGGAAATAGAAGCAACTTCTTCCTATCTACACACATAAATTAAAAGCCCAGAAGTACAGCACAGCATTCTTTGCTTTATGGCTGTACCTCAGTCTGAAGTATGGGTTCAGTTCTGACTTAATTTTTCCTTCTCCCAGACATATTTACTGTCCCACTTCCTCAAAATCCATTATTGATGACAGACTGCTTAATCAGTCCATGGCTCTCACAACATTTCCTTCATCTTCTGACCTGCAGCAGTTTCAGTGTTGTTTTATAAATGGGTCTCTGCCCTCACAGCATATGATAAAATCCCCAGGGTTCTGAGCTTCAGCAGGCAGGGAGTACCAGCTACATCCTTAAAACACCTTCTAGCCCTTCCTGAAGCCCCCTGGAACAAAGCTGGCTCCTGGGATGGCTTCTTTTGCTGCTGTTTTCTGCCATTCAGATGGAGGTTCAATGAACCAAGGTCTAACAACTGGCTATCCAGATGCAAATTTAGGTAAAAATGAATCCACATATTGATGTCCCTCCACAACCAGGGATAATTTGCTCATAGTATAACAATGTTGGCCCTTGCTGGGACATTTCAGTTATGACCCTCTTAATCCAAACAGCTTCTGATACACCCATGCTTTTCAGGTGCCAGAATCACTAACAAACAAACAAAAAACCCCTGAACCATAATCTTTTCCTTTCTCTGTTACATTCCTGTCACAGCACGCTCTCCCATCCAAGGAGCCCAAAGGGCTCAGTAGGAAGACAGACAGGTGAGATTGTTTCAACAAGGAACTTTGAAGGACCAGCTCTTGCAGTGATTCATTTCTGAAGAAAAAGGCTCCCACCAGCTCAAAGCAGCTTGAATGGAGGTCTGTGTAAAATGAAACATATGTGTGCTGTATATTCAATTTTTCGTTTACAAATAAATATACAGCAGGTATAAAACTGCCAGCTTAAACCCTTAGCATTGATGAAGACATTTGATTCACTCTTTACCAGCACTCAGAAATGTTAATTTTTTCTAGCTATTTTTTAAAAAGATAACCGGCTTCCCACCTAGTTTGTGGGCTAGGTTTTGAGCTACACGAGTATAATTCAAGGAACACCCCGCTGAACTGAAATATGTTAAATGAGAGGATGAGAAAGGCAGCCACATGCACTAATATGTTATTCAGAGGCTTCACAGAGCTCCTGACGTAAAGAATCAGTCAAATCTTCACCAAGGCAGGCCTCGGGAGAGCCAAGTGGCCTGCGTTTCTTTATGCACTTTTCTTCACGCCATCCCAATTATTAGTCTTGAGCTAATGGTGCTTTGCTATGAATAAATATGCAAAGTGGAACCGATTGAATGAAATCCAAAAACCCAAGACACAAAGCTCCTCTGCTGTGTGCCAGTCCCTCGCAGCTGCTGAGGCATGAGCTAGAAGACAGCTATATTTGCCTTGGTTCACTACAAGGCTCTGGTGTGGGCTCCATTATAAGCCAATATAAGATTAAAGAAAAGGAAAATCAAACCTTTCCATAAATCCGTCTGAAAGCGAACTCAGCGGCGCTGCGGAGACAGTGATTTACACCGGCATTCAATTTTAGGGGCTAAAACATCCCATCTGAGCAACAAACAAAAAATTAACCTATTGTTAACAATTTTCTCGTTCATGATTTAAAACAGAAGCATTCACACAACTCAAAGGCGTATCAAACGTGCTATTTTTCTAATCACTGTGAACGGCAAAAATAGGACTTTTAACCATGCTGAAACCACAGCAGGGGCTTTACCACTGCTCATTGGAAACAACAGCCCGACCCACAGAGTAAAATTTTAACATATCTCTGATTTGTTTTGCATTGAGCTGGAGCTCTGGAAAATGATACCAGTAAACAGCATTAAAATGTCTTACGTGGAAGTCTGCCTGGATCAGTGGCTTCATTTTAGATTTATCACTCTCCTTTGGTCCACATTTGAACTCCCCTCTCTTCCTGCCCCCACAGAATATTCCAGCAATTCCTCTGGAGCTGTGCAAAGGTAGCAGCTTCTGGCAGACAAAGGTCCATCCAAGACATGAATCAAAGTCACCACCCAACATTTCAAAGTCAATGCTACTTTCATCTGAAGAGGAAACCATGCCTTTTAATCTTAATTATTTTGCCATGGTTCTTCCCACTGTTTAAAGGCTAACAGGAAAAGTAAGAGGTCTTATAAATTATTAAGCAAACAGAATTTCTGAATCACTGCATTCCTTCAGACACCACAAGAGTCCCAAGAAAGATGACTTTCTCACTTAGGACTTTCTGCAGTATGGCTGGAAGGCATCAGGCAACTTTGCCAGGGGAGTTAAAATCCAGAAATTTAATGAGCATTGAAGGGAAATTCCTAGCAGTGATCAGTCAGATCCTCAGCTGCCAGCTGGAATCCTGGCACTCCATTTTTTTTGCCAGGACATCGACAAAAAATTGTCAGCCATGGTGTTCCTGGAGGTCCATTTGCCATACACATCCTGACCCTCACTTATCCTGAAAGCTACATAACCAGTCAGGTCTGTGAAGGGTAAAGTGCTGAAAGACACTCCCAGACCAAAAGGGTGATCCTTCATCCTCATGTCCTATATAAGAAAAAATGTGGACCTCAACCCACTTAATTTTGAAGTGTGAAGGATTGTGTTTCCCTAGGAAAGTATAATCAGGCCTTGTGGAAGCAGTAATCATATCATTATTTACTAATGCTACTGATTACCCAGCTGAAGGCAGCTTTGTGTGTCTGCACCAACCAAAAATCCAGTCAATTTTATTTTCTTTCAAAACAACAACTTCACCTTGGTGTCACTGGAGCGCTGGGGCCCTCGGACAGAGCTGTAATTACTGGTAGCACCACACCAGCAGAGCTCAGGGCAGTGGATTTGGCAGCCTTTGGGGAGCTATCTGTTTCCATGCCTCCAGCACAGACCAGACCACCAAGGAAGTGTAGATAAACATGGCAGGAGGCTGAGGACTGTGCTGGAAGCTTTGCATCCAAGTGTTCCAAATAAGATGTTTAGGTACAGTTGTACACAGAAAATACTCATTGCAAGGGGTTTGCAAATGGGACTGAAGGCTTTCTGCTACTGAGGGATAGCAAAATGCATTAAACACAAAGAGAGAGCCTAACAGATAAACCACGGTACAAATTCAGATGCAAGGCTCACTTCAGATCTCACCGTGAGCTCGTAAGGCTTTGTGTAACCTTGCACCCACAGTGGCACTTACTTTTGGTTTGCTCCTTTGTTAAAACCACCACTGGCTGCAAAGTGCACCACAAAATTTGCTCCAGCCAAATCATGATAGGGGAATTCCTCCCCGCTCCCTGTCCTTCCTTCTCAGTTTCTCTCTGCCATCCCTGTTTATCCTGATGTCCCTTATGTGACCTTGCCAGCCTGAATGGTCAGCCTCCCTGTTATGGATGTCATGAAAACCTTTCACATTTATTAGAATCACAAATGGATTTAGGCAAAATTCCCAGCAATTTTTGTAACAGCATTAAATATATTCAATATGTCAACATACTTAAACATGCCTCAACAGCACAAACTGAAAAGGATGGACAGATAGAGCAGGAAGCAACTGAGAAAACCACATGCCTTGTCAAATAAGCTCTGTCCATTTGTTTAAATGACACTGACCTGCTCACAATTACCCTAAATACCCAGCTTGACCTGCTGAGAGTTTGGGACAGGAAAAAATAACAAAACAAACAACAAAAACCCTGACCTCTGAGCCACAAATAGCAAGGATGAACCAAAGAATAACTTCATTTTGTCCAGATAATTATATATGTTCCTCTTCACATCAAGTCCTACCTCATTCTAGAACAGAAAATTGAAGTCTGGTGGCTGTAATTTAAAGAGAAATGGATCAGCACTGACTGGGAGTTCAATCACTTTGCTGGAAATACAGAAACAGCATCAATCACAACATTCCAAATGCCACTGCCTCTTCCCTCCAGTGTACAGCTAAAAGCAGAAGAAAGGGAGAGGGAGACCAAAGAAAGCAAGGCTGTTGATACACTGAAGAAAATTTCTCAAGTGTTTGCAGGTCTTTCATTATCTGAATCAAAGGTCCTGTTTTGTTAAGAGGTGATTCCAGGGAGAGGAGAGGGTTTTATTACAGAAGTATGCCCACACGTGGGATTTTCTTCCTATTCTTCAAACTCACTCTGCCAGGAGCCATTTGCAAGACCAGCCATGTCCCTTAGCACACAGTCCCCACAAACCCTGGGTTTGCTCCTGAATTCCTGGAGGACATTTTCATGTTGCCCTCACCTAATGCCACCCTTTGCACCCTGACAAAAGGTAAAGTTGAGGGGAGAATCTGCAGAATCTTCACCACTTTGGTCTTCAGAGCCTGTGGATTAACACTTGGCCCAGGTGGGCAGCACAAATGAAAACCAGGTATGGTGTGGGAGAAGAACGAATCAAAGAGACCACTATCCCAGGGAGGATCTGGTTGAAGGCAGCCAAAGGGCCATGCTGAGAACCAGAACCACTAAATTAACGTGAGAATTCAGCCATACCTAAAAAATATGGATATTTTTTCCTGGGAAAGGTGTAATGCACAAACAGGGGCCATCAGCCTCAGGGAACCTGACAATTCCCAGCACTCAAACCTTGGCTTTTAGCAAAGCCTGCAGAAGGAGCTGGGGAGTGAATGCTACCTACCTCTTGGCAAGGAGCTAGCCCACCACTGTGTGCCTCTCACCGGTGTGTTAGAAGGAAAATCTCTGTTCTCACACAGCATCAGTCTATTTTTCCATTGGGACTGTCTTTAAAAATAACAGCGGGAATAGTGGGAACAAACACCAACAAAAGGCAGGGAAAGGATTTTCTCCTCGTGGCATTAATTCTTCACTAATAAACCATAACTGCAAATTCAGTTACTCTTAATAGCAAAATTAGGTTCTTACCTGTTACTTTTTGCCATTCACATGACCTTTAGTCATTGGAACTGGAATTGACTTGTGTGGGTGTAGTTTGGCATGAGAATTGAAGGCTCTCATAATTCTCAAACACACCTACATTGATGTAAGAGCTGCTTAGTGTTTCAATGGAAAAAAAGAAAAGATAAGTAAATCTTGATAATGTAAATAGTGTTCAAGCTTTAGAGATCATTTCCTGAATAAGCAGGGTAGGCTGGGTCAGGGGGGCTGGAGGGAAGACTTACAACAGATTTGCTATCAGGATTTCACAGAGCAGTTGAAAAATATGAGCAGATTGACAAAATTTGTTGTTTAATATAAACTGAGGATGCTGTCATGATGAAAATGGAGATCAACTGATCCATCCTGTCATGACCTGTGACAGTGCTTGGAGCTGATCATGGGAACAGCCCAACTCTTGCCTTCTGTTTCAACACAATATAAACTGGATTATCAGATGATATTCTTTTCCTGAACATTCTCAGAAGTCTCAACACCTCTGCTTAGTCCCAAACCAACAAGATTTTGCATTTATCATCAAAGAGTGATTTTTTTTTTAAGCTTTTCCCTGTGAGATCTGTTTGTTATCATGGAGAGTGCACACTTAGGCTGCTCCAAGGCCTCCCCAGCAGACCTGGGTTAGCACAGGAGCTCTGGGGCACTTCTCCATCTGTATAATATCCCCATAACGAGGGATAGTTTAATATGTGCCTTAAATCAGGCTCAGGACAGCTTGTTGCTGTTGGTTCTAGTTGGGTTTTTTTGTTAAAACTAACCTCACAAAGATAATGTTACATCAGTAGGCTCCACTGATGCCAATTGAAATGAAGTGAACCCTACTAGCTTTTCACATGTAAGGCTGGGAAAAAACTTTTCTTTATATGATTTGGGCTTTTTTGGCAGTGAAACCTGAAAGGGAAAAAAAAAAGTCAACAATCAACTTGATCTAAATCTCATTTTCTTCCCGTTCCTGCTATTGAAACGAGAAAGGATCTCCCCACCCTACCCATATACAAACTTAAAACTGAAAATAAAAATAACACATTTTTACTCTTCCCTTGAGTGCCCATGGATGATGGAAGATTTTGGAGGTGACCTGGAGAACCCTTAGAGAAGGTGCTGTTCATTCAGCAGGTGGCCAGCACATATTCACCTCCCTCATCTCCCTCCAACACTTCCCACCTGAACATCCAAAGTCACATGAGCCACTTTTTTTCCTAGGAGAATAAACCACAATACCACTGAAGGGTTCAGACTCCTCATCTGAATTTGAGTCTGTGGTCTACTCGTTGCTTCATTCAGCCCAAGCTCTGGCTCAGAGCAAGGCTCACAGGGAGGGATTAGAGAATCACAGCTGATTTCTTAATGAGATTTCATCTCCCTAATGCCATGGCTTGTTTTAATCCCACCAGTTCCCCAACCTTCCAAAGAATCTCCAGAGGAAAACAAGCTAGGACAAGGCAAAGAGGACAAATAATAACTTAGACATCTGAATAACTTGGGCATCTACATTTCATTTTCACAAGCCAGTTGGACTGTGAGTGAAGTGAGCAGTGTGAAAAAGGAACTTCCCAGACTGAAAAAGGAAGTGCAGATGCCAGCAGGGAGGAGCACACCACGTGTCTAACGCTGCCCCGTGTTGATTCCTCTTTCTGTATTTCCTTTACAGTCAATGGAGAGAGGATGACTTTTCCCAAGATCAAGGCATAGCACCTTGGTGAGGTGGCCAAAAGACCACTTCTCTTCTGTATTTTTGAAAACTACTTATTTTTCACTTTAAAACCTAAACTTCTTAAAAATGCTCACTAAATCACCCCAACCTTCCTCACTCATTAGCAAAATACCCCTTTTTATTTACACTTTGCTTATCCTCTCATGTTTGAGCACCCCCTTTAAGACTTTTACATCCAGTAACAAAAGTGTGAAGCAAAGCACTGAAGTCTTTGAGTTTGGCCTGTGTAGACTTCAACTGTCCTCAGCCTTAAGGAGGAATCTGTCATAATAATGCACACAAGTGGCAAATAAAATTTATCAGCAACGATTAGATATTTCTGGAATGCTGTAACACTTTTCCATGTCAGTGTTCATTCTAAGGTGCAGTATATTATCTACAGAGAGCCTACATAATCTCTTTGAGATGAGAAATGTGCTCACAAATCAGCGTGCTGGCTGCACTTCCTGCTACCGACGCCGGATTTGGAAAAAAGAGATCTTGGTAACAGGGTAAATACACGGGAGTTTTCTCCCAGAGACTCGGGTTCAAGTTCTTAGTCAACAACCAGGAAAAACCAACTGTGATAGCCTCCATCCCAGTCAGCACAAGTTATTCATCATCACTGAGCCATCACAGGCTCAGTGCAGCAGCCAGCATTGGTCTGGCAGGGAAAGCCTCAGTCTGGAGTAACTGGAGACTCGCCTGCCAGCAAGAGAATCACAAACCCTGCCTCTCACACCAGCGTGGTCTCTTTCTCAGCACATCAGTGCCATTGTTGATATCAATAAAATGATGTGGAAACTGGTAGAAGTCGAAATTATCAAAATAGAGCTGCCTGGAAAACAGGAAGGGGTTGGGTTGTTTTTTTTTCCACTACAGAAAACAACATTTTTACTCACAAAGGAAAACTGACATTTCAGACACTGTGGAAATAGGCCTTGGAACAGAGATGTGGGACAGATCTTCACACACTGTGACCTCCATTCCTGGCCAGGGGAGGTGATGCAGGGACCCAAGGAGTCTTTAGAAGTGACACCTCCTGGGCAGTCTCACCCTTTGGGGGTAATGAGGTGAGACTCAGCAGAACCTCTAACTCTTTTACAGCACTTACAGAGGTTGAATGCAGGGCTCCCAACACTTCCATGTCCAGAATTCCGTTCTTCAACAGAACTGAAAACGCATTTCTCTTGGAAATAATTCCTTTTTCCCAAAGCCTGACGAAAGAAACAGTTCCAACAACAAAAAAAGGCTCAGTTTGATTTAATTGCTTCACCAACTCGGGAGAGTTGCAAGTTCCATTGCAGCCCTGTCACTGGTGCTGCAAAAGCAGATCCCAGGGAGAAACACCTTCATAAATCAATGGTGAAATGCTTCCATGAGATTTATTCCCCAGCCTTATCTTAAATGGGTAACGTGTGACTGGCAACGCTAAGAAAAGAATTCTAGCTATTGTCCTCAGGCAGGCGCTCTTCTGGCAGCTACAAAATAAATTTAGCCTAACCATAAACTCCAGTAACTATCAGGAATACGCATTATCTCTGCTGAAAATGTACTGTTGCTCTGCAAGGCTGTTAATGAGCAGACATTTTCAATCCTAACTGTCCAAGCTTCAGAGAAGTGAAAGGGAGTTTATAGGCATAAAAAGCAGGAAAAAACCAATCTGACTTCATCTGCTGGGCTTTTATCAAATGTATATAGCCAAAGAGCTTTAGAAAAGCTGGAAATTACTGTTTTCACCTTCTTTGCTTGGATAGCTATCAAACATTTTTTATTTTTAGCATCAAAGTAGCTGAAAGGGCATTGTTAGAAAGAATGGTCTCCCTCTCTTGGCTCATGCAATAAACTTCAGGGAGGGGGCTTAACTTCAGAGACTGCTTGAAAAAAAAGGGGTTTTTTAACTCCCAATCTGGCTGAGCAAACTAAGTGTCTGTTTTGTTGGGCAAGGCTCGTGGTCTTATTTGCTTGTAGGATATGTTTTCATGGCTATGATTTTGTTCCTGTGGGTGTAAATCAGAGGAGGACAGCGACAGCATCTTCTAAGAACATAAACACCACTCTGTGTCAGACGAAAGCCATGAGCAGCCCCACATCCAGTTGTCACTGCAGGATGCTTGACCAAGGAGCACCAAAACCAGGGCATGGAGAAAGTGGCATTTTTTATGTGCCCCCTGGTTTCCTCTCAGTTTCTGGAAATTAACCATGCAGAGACTTCCTGACTCAGATGTTGCTCTGGATTACCGTGCTCAATAGCTCTTTCATGGCATTGTGTTGCTGATAAGGAGGCTGTGATTGATGCTCACTTGGTGCTCTGTGAGGCCTCTTTGGTCCTGCCCTTCTTGCCACCTCCAGCTCCTTCCTCGAATCCTGGATTGGCATCTGAGGCAATAAAGCAGCATTTTCCAGAGATATTGATCTCTGAAGAGCAGATCAACAGCCTGATTGTTACAAAGCTGTTTGCAGAAACCCATTACGAGTGATTTATTCTTTTACAGCACTGGCTGGAAATCACATATGCACAAACTTCTTAAGGCGCTGAGTGATCTGCGCCAAGACCTCAAAATTAGGGGCAAAACTCAGGCTCTGCTGGACTGGGCAGATCCTACAGAATTTTCTGCCCAAATAAATTCTTGCACCTGCCAGCAATGAAATATAATGACTCAGGCCACTGTGTGCTGAAGTCATCAATTCCTTGTACCCCCAGCACATTGGTGCCTCCTCTTTTCTGACTGGTTGGGGAATTCCTCTGCCTTCTTTTGCCACAGGATTTCCTGAAGTTATCCCCTGTAATCAGCTGAGAGCAGCAGGGTGATGGTGCCTAATGTCAGATGCACTGACATGTTACTCTTCTCTGCCTTCTCACAAGCAGCTCGTAAAAAATGAAAAAAAGAATAATCCAGCTTTGGGCAAGTTTCGCAAACTTCAAACAAAAGACAATATTGGAAGCAGAAGCCTCAATAGTACTTAACAATTACATTGTTAATCTTCATATAATACAAACATTAAATAATTAATCTCAGTGGCTGAAAATTCAGCCCCAATAAAACTCTGATGACTTCTGTGGCTGTTTGCCAAGGAGAAATCTAGCCTGTGATTTTTCTCGTCTCTCCTTTTGGCAAGCCCGGGAGCATTTTGTAGTTCCCAGCCTGTCAGGGGCACACCTTTTGGCAGGAATAAATTCCGTGCTGTGCCTGATGCTGCACTGCCCTGCACAGCAGTAATTTCTTGGGTACAACCAGTGGCACCCCCTGTGTGCCCGAGGGAAAGAATGAACCTACTAACTGGGCAAACAAGAATAAACCCCTTCCAGCTTTCTCAGTTCTACCTTAAAGTTTAGAAACTTCTGCAATTCCTAAT
Organism: Acrocephalus scirpaceus scirpaceus; assembly: GCA_910950805.1. Classification (NCBI taxonomy): domain Eukaryota; kingdom Metazoa; phylum Chordata; class Aves; order Passeriformes; family Sylviidae; genus Acrocephalus; species Acrocephalus scirpaceus. The sequence goes on from OU383780.1 coordinate 61,386,825, forward strand.
TCAAGTTTCTCCGGGAGTGAAACACAAAGAACTATTTGGCCTCATTTCTTCCATTTCAGCAGCTCCCTCTTTTTAAGCGCCGCAGAATTAATGTCATATAAAAAATTTTAAAGCAGAACTTGGAAAACGCTTTCTTTTAATGCCCGAACCTGCAGCAAATATAAACCTTTGTAAATGCAACCTAATTTGCTAACATGCAGTGCTAATTTGATTACTCAAGATAAAGGTTTTAGTGGGACCAATTGGCGCTTGCCGCACTGTGAAACTAGAAGGATAATTTGCTAAGAGAAAAGTGCAAGCTCTCTTTGGCACCCTGAAATGTGTTCGGTTGGTTTTGTGCTTTTGCATTTGAGTGAGTACTCCAGCACAAATTGGGCACAATTAGCAGCACATTTAAAAAAATACAGCTCAGTTCTGGTGCTAATTTGTCCCTGCAATAACACCAATTTCCCCTGTATTTACACTCAGTAAGCGTACAGAGGCTAACACAGAGGAAAGCTTCGGACAATTCCCATTTGTATAGCGCAGAGCAAATAATTCTTTGTGCCCCCTGTGAAATGAGTCGAATATCTCAGCCCACTTTCCAGAGAACATGTGTCTACATCACAAAATCTGCCACCACAAGTTGGCACTAATTGGCAGTCTCAGCGAAGTGGCAAAGGAATGAATGGCCCCTGGATACCGAACTAACATTTTTCCCCTACAGGTGGTCTTTTCAAGTCGGAATTGAGACGTACATTGTTTAGGCAAGGTGAAGTTTGTACTGCTGGTACATGTTTTGTTGATTCATGGAAGATTTCAGTGTACAGCGAGCGTTTTCACGAGCGTTACATTCACGCTATAAAAAAAAATAAACAAAAACCTTAAATTGTATTTAAAAAAAAAAAAAAACAACAAAACAAATTCCAGCTGTCCCTATTTTCCCTCACTTTGTCCTCTCAAAATCCTCAGTACGTTCAAAGGCACGACCAAACCTTTTCAGTTCTCGTCAGCGTGTATTGATGAAACAGCTCCCTTAGATCTGATACCAAACCAGGAGATTAGGATGCCAGCTGCTTTTATCAGGGCCCTGACTCTGCAGACTTCATTCACATATAGCCCTGTTTGGGCCATTTTCTAGTCCAAAACTCACTGATATCAGTGGGAAGTCCCTAAAACTCCAGCAAGCTGTAGAAAAAGTCCTTTGGTGAGAGGGGTGTTAAGGAGTTCAATCTGCATGGTCCTGTGCCACAGAAAGAAATACCATAGAGGCTTTGATTATGGAGCATAATTATATTTACATGGAAATAAATCAGCTATTAAAGAGGCTCCTCAGAGTGCCTGCAGATTGAATCTAGATATAGCAAAAGCAGAAATAAGTTACATTTTCCCTTTTTCATTTAAGGAAAAGGCTTCCAAAGCAAACTCAGAAGTCCCTGTATGTTCTCATCAGATCGAGATAAAATATTTGCTCAGAAGATGTACTTCAATTATCCCTGAGGACTCAGTGATATTTCCAATATTTTTTTATATATAGGCTCAAACTAGATGATCTGCTTTCATTATCTATCCCATAATTATTGATTTTATTCTTTTAGGTAGGCTTTCCAAAATCACCCCTTTGTGTTCAATGTGATGAATTGATTTGTTTGGCAGCACTGCCTGCTTCAGGGAAGAGAGGGCTCCTTCTCCCCTCCTGTTCAGCCACTGGCCCTGATAACAGGACAGGTACCAAGCACAAATCAGTGGTTTGTGGGTTTCAGTCTCAGGAGCTGGACTGACACTCCCTGCCCCATCCCACAGCACATGGACAAAATCTTTCAGTGCTAACAACTCAGCTACAGGTGGGAATAAGCCAACTCTTATCTTGCACCGGTGGCAGAGGAAAATGGAGTGTTACTCCTGTGGGAAGGGATCTTTTCCTGCCACTATTCATGAGCACATAAAGCCCCCCGGGCTCTGCCAGTCCTCCCCCATTCATGCATTCAAAGTGAGCAGGAGTCAGCATTAGCAACCTGTAAATCACAGCAGATAAAATCCTGCAGGGTGCTGGCTCTGAAGCTTCTCAACTGTGAGGCTCAGGTGCTGCATCTTGGTCTCTGCTTGTCCACTCAAATTGCTGAACACACCAGTCCTTTCCCTGATATAACCTCCAGGCTAGTTTAAAAAGCTGCCAAAGTTATCATTACTTTATGAATAATCAAACAAAAGGATATTTCCATGCTTCTCTTGAGAACAGCTTTTCAGATTACACAGAAAGTTTTTTTTAAAGCTGTGTGGGTTTTTATAGAATGTACAAGGGGAATTCTTTACAGGGTTCTTGTATTTTGTACTTATCTTACAGGGGTACAATTTGACATTGTCAAAAATTGTCCCAGAAAAACTTTGGCCTGTAACTCTCACACAGCTTGACTCAAGTTTTTTCTTTTCCAAGCTGGGCAGAGAGATTGGAAGAAAACAACACTAGGTTGCTTTCATTCCACTTTATCCTGAAGGTTCAGAAATGGAAGAACCCCCTCTGGAAAGGCAGCAGTGATCCTGGTGAAACAACACATTTGGCACACTCGCCTTTTGCACCACACTTTGAAGGATGACAGAGTTACCTGCTGCAGGTGCTAAATATTTCTGTGATTATTGCTCTTGGGCCCAAGCCCCAGGGAGGCCTGCTTGGCAATTAATTGGACTGTTGAAAGTCTAAACCCTGGTTATCCTTAGGCTGGTGTGAAAGGAGCACCAAAAGGAGGAACCAAAACAAACTCCACCTTGGAGACAGAGCAGAGCCTAAGAAAGGAGTGGGAAGTTCAGTGACATGAAGCCAGAGAGGTCCAGCTTTGTGGCTGTGCAGGGCTGCTACCATGCACTGAATTCTCCTACCTGCTAAACAAACTTCCCTCCTTTTTAAGGTTTAATCCCAAAGATCTGCACAGGACTGAATGAAAGTTATGTTTTGTAATGACTCAGTCCAGCCTGTGTTTTTCCCCTAGGCCCTACCTGTCTTCTAAACAAGCCAGATATTAGACATGGTAGCAGGCTCTGCTGACTGATGTGAGTGTTGAAATTAGAGCTTTGCTTGCTGCTACTGCTTGTATTCGTTTTACACAATTTGGGGAAGAAAAAAAAAATCACTAAGTACTTTTGGACAGCAGGTCAGGCTGGTAAGCAGCATTTCTTTATTTCTGTCCTGTGAGAAGATCTGGCTGAACAAGAAACTCACAGTAGGGATCAGTTGGCTGATCTGGGCAAGCAAGTTGCATTTGCTGCTTTCACTTAATTTGTCCTTAAGCTATTCAGAAACTAATTCAGCCCCAGGAGTTTTATATTTTTCAGCACGCCAGGAAAGTTGTCTACAGTTTGTTGATGATCAAGGAAATACTTTATTTAAAATAAAAACTACAAATAAAACAACACTAAACTAAAAGCAAAGCCAGATTTTAAGGTGACAGGTGGTACCTGCTCTCATAGCTGGGACTGAATTCCATTAGAAAGAAAGAAAATTGCAGTAAGAGCTGAAAAACAAGCCTGAAGAAGCCTCCCTTATTTCACATTAAAAATCCTAGGTGCTGGGCACGGTGAAGATATATTACCATAAATCAAAGCTAATGCCATGAGCCAGATGGTTCAAATTTGTGTACTGAGTGTTAGGCACTGACAGAGCACAACAGTCTGTTGTCTTTCCAGGGGAGGGTTCTCAGTTTTGAGCAGCTAATTAGCCTAAAATTAATTAGGCCCAATCTGAACATTTTTACACACACTGAAAAAAAAAAAAAAAGAGAAAAAAATATTTGAATGTATGCAGAAACAGGCCAAGCCCCCTGCCTGACCAGAGCAGCAATGGCACCGAGAACAGGCAGGAGGAAATTGCATGAGGGAACAGAACATAAAAGAGCCCACACAAACAACTTTAACAGGCAGGTTAAAGGAAAGAAAGAAGAAAGAAAACAAATCTTGGGAGAAGAGAAACAGCCCATCTCCAGAGTTTACTTGGGTGCTGCACCAAGGGTCAGCTTGCCACAAACCTGGCCCAGAGGGTTGGGATAAATATTTTACAGGTGCCACACTTGACATGATGCTTGTGTTTAACCTGCTCTGCTGTTGTGGCTGTCTTGCAGAGACTCAGAGACACTGGCACCCAACTCCTGTCTCCCAAAGGAGATGGCAAAGCTCGTGGCTCTGCTGGGAAGTTGGCAGTTCTGCTCCAGAGCAGCATTCCCCTGGGAACTTCGCTGTAAAAATGCTGACACCTACCCCATTAGCCAGCAGACTTTCTGGATGACACAGATCCCAAATCCCACCCCATTTCCACTTCCTTCAGGCACACAAGATTTTTTTTTTTTTATTACCCTAGATTGGAGCCTCAGCTCTTAAATAGCACACAAGCCAAAAAAAAGTCTCGTAAAATGCAGAATTATATTTTGATGCTTTTTTTCCTCTCAGTGAGCAAGGCTCATACACTCAGATGTGCTAGGCACTTTGGCAGGGCTGAGATCCGGGGCACTGCAACAATGTTTAATCCCATTACTAATGCTTATTTTAGAATCTGCTTGTCCTTAAAGACATGATAGCAATCTTAATTATTGTCTCCAACATGTATTTGCCTGAAATAATTATTATACTTCATTCCTATGGAGACAATGAGATAAAACTCTAATTTCATTTTATTGGCCCTTCTATCCATCAAGAAATTAGTTTCTTGTGAGAGCTTTGAAGTAGTCCCCTTCACGGATTAAACTCCTTGAAAGTACAAGAACAGAAGGGCGGGGTGTGGGGGAATTGAAATAATTTACATACCAGCAGACATGTAATGGGAATCAACAATGCAACCAGACCTACATGATGGTTGAGAGGAAAACGTTGAGACATGCTATTCAACATGAAAAAAAAACCAAAAAAAAAAGTCTGGGTAGCTGCAGATTTTAGCTCAGGAGGCAGCCAAGGGCTGCACTCAGGCAGAGGAAGCAAGCAGCAAAGAGGAGCTTCCCTAATCATATTAAAAAAAAAAATAAAATAAATAAAACAACAAAAAACCCAACAACCTCCCAAAACCCCCATTACGGGATAAAAGAACATCAGATGCTTAGCTGTCACTTGGCTGTCTGCCAGGCAGGCTCCCAGCACCCCTGTCAATATTATACAATGTGTAGGAATAAATAGCACAAGCAGCACCTAAGATTTGGTGTTAGATCCATGCAAGATGTTGGCTCCCCAAAATGTGAAAAGTCTTGTGCCCTGAATTTTGCTACAAACAAAATTTCTGCCACGCTTTTTTCAGAAGACAAAGGTGCAAACCTGACTGCTGAGATTTTGTCCCCGTATTTGCTCCCAAACAAATGCAAGCCAACTCTCATTTTTGGTAAATTTCAAACAAGATAAAAAAGAAAAGCTGTCCATTAAAGGGAAAACTCTGAGCACAAGAATTATTGTAGTATGCAAGGATGAATTCCACGCAATCCTCCCAGCTGTCTCCTGGGATTGAAGGAACAGTTTGGGCTGGTCCTGTAACATCTTGAGAGGCAGTGCTTTCCCACAGAAAGCAATGGGATCCTAAGGTTTTAGGGACTTGATTGCAGTGGGTGCTCAGCATACTGGCCTGGACAGAGCAATTGCACATGCTCTGAAATTCAAGTTTATGAGTTATTCAATTGATCTGAACTTTAATCATGCCTTTAACCCTTGAGTCTGACTGGAACCAGGAGTGCTGAGGGCCCTGCTGATCAGAAGCTATAGGGTTAGGATGCTTTTAAATGTAGATTAGCACACCTTCAAGCAAAGAAGTGTAAACACAAAGAACCTGCCCCAAAGTTTAGCACGTTCAGGATGAAGATTTTGCAGTGCTGGGCTGTATGTAGCACATGTGATACACCAAGCAACCCTTCCTAACCACCTGTCCATCATGGATGTAGCTACAAACACTTATTTTCTTTTCCATATGCTGCATATTTAAATTTCTGTCTAACATCCACACAAGCAGCTGTCCTTTCTTTCAAGGCACAGAGGTGGAGACAGACCGTGCATTAGCTCTTCCTCCACACATACTTTTGCTCTTTCTGCCTTCTGGCCTGAATGATTCCAAAATGAAAATATCTCTGTCTGACAGCAAGTGGCTGCTCTTTTTAATGAGCCTTCCCTCTGTACTGCAAGAAAAGTATATTCACTTCTTCCCAACACAACCTAGAAAGCCAAAACAGTGGGAAACCTCCTACTTGGTATCATGCCAAAGAACGTTTTTGAAGAGAAAAATGGTGTTGTACAGACAAAGGTACAGACAGTGTTGGTCAGAGAAATCCTATCTATGATTAGATTATCTGAAGAAATGCAATGCAAATGGTAATCACATGTATGTCACCGGGGCTAAATATAAATGTGTCAGAGGCCTCCCATATGGAGAAAGTCCAGCTGATATTGATAAGATTTTATGCTTCAGTTGATGATTGAAAGGTTTCAGTCCAGCTTAAAGGTATGTGCTGACACCTTCATTGCAGATTTTGTAAGGAAAGGTTCGTATCCTTCACGAAAAGAATCTCAACCATGCAGACAGCAGAAGCTCAGGGTTCCATGCCCCACAGGTTTTACTGCCCTGGGAATGTTGTGCAGCAATTTTCTAAGCTGGCATTTTGCACATCCTAAAGCTGCAGGCACAAGAGGAACATGCAGTCCTCTGAAACTATCCAGTTCTTAAAAGTAAAGCATATGATAATAGAACTTCCTCTTTGCTGATTAATGTTCTTTAAAGCTCTCAGCACTGTTTAATCATGTGATTAAAAAGAACCATTTCTGTTGCCATGTGAAGAGCAGAAGGCCAGCTTGTCTTTCAGCTCTGTGCCATTGATATATTTTATAACATCAACGCACTAAGAAACCACATCATTGCATTTAAATGCAATGGAAAAAACCCAGCAATGCTGCTCAGGTGACACAGGGGCCACCAGCACTGGCTGCCTGCCAGGGCTCTGCCAAGATCCACCAAGGGCTGTGACATCCTAGACAAGCAGTTGTGTCATCCTGCTAGGAAGTAACAAGTCAGGCAGAATCCCATTCTCTGTAATGTGGTTTCAGAGGAAGTGCCAAAATTGTTAAATTGATCGAACAATAGAGAGAAAGAAGCAGAATTACATCAGGCACATTTCAAGCCCCTCTGCAATTGCTGTTGGCAGCAGGCTTGCAGCTACAAGACACTTTTTGCCCTTACCAACATTCAGGGGCTTCAAATTTTACAAAAAAAAGGCAGAACCAGGGGATAAAATTTAGAAGGAGCCATGGGACCAGAGCTGGTCTCTTCCCTCCCTGAAATGATTGTCTTACCTCTAATTTATGAAGCATCTCTGAGAGATGTCAGCTACAAGAAGAATTGAGGACACTGTTCCACTCACCTGTGCCATGTTCCCAGGAGAACTAAACCTCCCCCAGCATTTCAGCCACTGCCCATCACAGCTGGGCACCTTTGCCCAAATTGTTGCTCGTGTGTGTAGGTGCACCCCTAATCTGCTGTCCTGGATAGGGATGGTGAACCTCTGCCATGGTTTAGGAATAATAGAAGGGCAGAAAACAGACACCTTAAACATCCCACTGAAATTAACACAAGACTTTCTTGGTACATCCCACCTCTCTTTGGTTTTTTTTTTGTTTTGGTGTAAATATCTCAAAAGGCTGAAAGAACTTTCTTACTCACAGAGAGACACAAAAATAGCAAATGCAAAAGCTGGTCATCCTCCCCGTTCAATACCAGGAAAATACCTGTGCTGGTATGAAGAACATCTGGTGTTGCAGCACTGGCTTTACAGCAGTTCAGTCCCAGCCAAGCAAGCATGATAAGAAAAACTGTTGCAAACTGGTAATTTTGAAACTTAGGAAACCCCCATCCAAGCCAAAGCATTGTCAATGATTTCCCACCTAGCCCATCTGGTACAGCCTGGGGAAATCCTATACAGTGCCCACAGAAATATTTAAGGAGTAAACAGGAACGTTTGAGTGATTTCTTCCCTCCCCCATCCCACAGGAGCAGAAAAGGGAGTGGAAGTTCAGCAGAGGCTTTTATTTCTCTGCTCTTACATAACTGCGCCCGCCTCTGCAAGAATTCCTCCCGCTTCCAGCACCACCAAACCCACGGGAGGCTGGGAAGGAGACGGGGAAAAGGTATGTGCCTTGCTCAGGGCTACCCGTGGCAGCAAACCAATGGCAGAGGTGGGAGGAGAAGCTGCAGGTCCCGGCAGAGCCGCTGCCGAGCCCCGATGAGGCTCCGCATTCCTGCCATTCCTCGCACATACTTCTTTCCGAACGTGGAACGCGGCTGCATCCCGGGCTGACCGTCCGGCTCCAGGCACCACCTGCTTCCCAGTCATCCCTGCCTGCACGGACAGACTCCGGAGCTATCCCTTGCCTTAGTCTCCAGAGGATTTAACATCTCTGGAAATCGTGCCCATCACGCCCAGCACGTTCACTGACCAGTGGGTTTTTTTTTTCTCTTTGGTAGCCTTCCCTAACCACAGGCCTCATTTCAGCACCACTGACTGAGTCTCCTATTCTTTTAAAATTCTGCAGTAGATTCCATTCGCTAATACTAACAGGAAATCCCATGAATCTGCCTCATGCCCTTTCACTGACTTCACAAATCCAATTGATACAGATAGAGCCAATTTCTGAAACTGCAGCTGTCCACACTTACAAAGCTCTGACTGTTAGATAAGAAAGTGCCAGCTGGAACAAGAAGTTTCTCCTACTACTGGATGCCACACTCCCAGCCAAGCAGGCAGCTGTCAGCTTGGGTGGTGGCAGAGCTGCTTAAATGGGAAACCCTTAGATCCAGTCCCTCGTGCTCACCCTGAGGCAAATGAGCAGCCCCACAGCAGGAGAAGGGAGTAAAGCTCAGTCCCAGAAGAATGCAGTTGCACTTGTTTCCAACCCCCTCTCCACATCATTGCATCCCTCCTGGGCTATAGTAGCTGGAGGCCGAGGAAGGAGCAGGACTTGGGACAAAAAAAGCCCTGTTGGCCCCTCTGTGGATCTAAGAAGGGCCATGGTGTCTGCCTCACTGAGAGAAGCTGAAGTTCTCCTCAAGTCTCAGCAGCATTCTGCACTTCACAAAGTTAACACCTGGTGATGATTTCCACTGCTGGTTTTAAATCACGTGTGAGTTTTAATCTGCGTACTCTTACAGCTCCCAAAATGTTTGAATAATCAGGCACTAAACTGGAGAGGTGAGGGGATGGGCAGAGCAGCTGGCTCCACCTTCCTCAGCCTGGATGTGTCCAAGGGGAAGCATGGATCATCTCCCATCAGAGTATACCTGGACATGCATTCACCCCTGACACCAAGAGGGAGATTCCAGAGGAATGGAAAAGGGGTTCACTTTCAGCAGAGGTGGCTCTAATCCTCTGTCCTACGCCATCACTCCATGGGGTGGCTCTGCTCTGAGGTGCCATCAAGCCTTTCTGCAGGCTGTGGCTCCTGGGCACCTGCCTGAGCTCAGGAAAACTATTTAACAATCCCTTTGTGGATCCCTACTTCACCTACCCTTGGTCCAGTATGGAAAGAAGCAGAATAAAAGAAATAAGCAGAATAAAAGAAATCCATCTTACTAATGACACTCAACAGATTCCATCAGTGTCTCCCTAAAAGATTTCTGTCTTAGAACTCATGGCTCACTGCACATCTTCAGTGAACCCTCAGAAATTACCAGAAACTTTTTATTTCTTCCCTAAAATAACACAGCTGCCTACGGGAAAATACCCATATGCCCATCTATTCTGTTTTGCAATTTCCTTATTTCTTAATCCTTGATCTACTTTTCTGGAGATAGTTTAGAGCCAATCCCTCTCCTCCCTCATCCCCCACATCAACCACTGAGAGGGAATTTTTAAAGGGGTTTGTAAGTCTTACCCTTTACATACAGACTTTCCTGAGATTTATCTTGTTAAACTTCCTCCTAAATAAGGACCTTTCAAAAGCATTTTTTTCCTGTTTGGTAAATCACATCAGTTGAGTACTTTCACAAAAAGAACAGAAATTCTTCTGATAAGTTGGGAAGTACATTAAACCAGAAGCCTTTCATAACTTTGAATACTCCATGGGCAGCTCTAGCATCAGCATGAAGATAACTGATTTGATCAAATACAATACACAGACAAATAAGTAGATGTGCATCATTATACTTCAGAGATCTTAAGCCATAAGAAGAAATGGACAACAGATGAATTCTTCAGCCCAGAATTCAGAAAAGAAATGAAAAATCCATATACATATATACATACATTTAAGCAAAGAAAATTTGTTTTTAAAAAGTGAAATACTGCTTGTGTAGATACTTTGCCACCCATAATTGCACATTCCTTTTGCTCTTTATCCTTATAGTCATCTTTATGGCAATTTCCTGAATGGGAAAAGGGTCTTCAGGAAAGAAAACCTAACAGAAAAAGAAACAAATAGCTAGAATAAGTAGAAATTAAAGCCCAAGCAGTAAATACAACACTCGGTGCTTTTTTTTTTTTTTAATGGAAAATTTCTATATGGATCCATGCAAGTTACATGTATGGAAAGTTGACTGTGGCTTTGTGGGCTTCTTAATATAAATATCCTGACATAAAAATTGCTATTCTCGAAAGCTTTGTGGAAAGATTGGAAAAAATCTCCTCATACACAGACCCATGTAAACTGTTTAGTAACTAGGGAGAGTTTTGGGATGGAAGCCGCCTTCCCCACCCCCCGTAGCAGACTCCTGTCTCATTTTGTGAAACTGCTTTGCTGTCTTTCAGAGGGGGCAGCTGAGCAATCCGTCTCAGTGCCTCTCTTTCCCATGGAACAAATCCCCCCCAGCCCTCCTGCTGCATCCTGACAGAGATGGCAGGCCTTTCTTTGCCGAATTCTTTCAATAATGCTGCAACTGCAACATTAGGAGAAACAATTAGGACTAAAGGGAGTTGCCTCTGTATGCCAGATCTGCTTAATAACTTAATTAAATAAACAGAAATATAATTATAATGTAAATATTTCCTCTCTTTAATCCCAAGGCATCCTTAGAGACAGAACACTGCTGAAATGAGACAAGATCATTTAAAACCTTTTCGGTTCCTCCACACTTAAAAACAATTTTGCTGTCTTCCCATGCCTTCCCACTTGTAGCATTTCACTTTTGAAATTTCAGAACCAGCTATGAGACAGAGAAAAATGCATCCTTGGAAATGAATGCCCCAGATAGTCAAAAGTGTTTATAATTGAAAAGGACCCATGAAGGAGTAAATTGCTCTGTAATTTATAACTGCAGATTTCCTTCCTCAAATTATTTTCATTCAGCAGTTTTCTCTGAGAACTTTTACAGTTTCAGATGGGGGGTTTTTTTTGAAAAAGTGCAAGACACACTCAGATCATGTTGTCTTTTGGCACGTACACAGCCACTGAGAGATGATGACCCTGCCTTACAGCTTTGTGTTAAATGAACTCTGATGGCTTCAGTACATTTACTCATGATTCACATCAGTTCAGGCTTAAATTTATCATCAAAAAGTTGTCCCCCGTGTACTTGCACAGGGAAATTTTCTTTGGCTTCACCACCACCAAATTCTGAAAGCAACCTGTTCCACCTAGCTATTTGGAAAGAACAATAAAAATCTAAACAGTGGCAGTGACACCATCCTGAAACAGCACATGTGACAACACCCCAGGCCAAGTATTATGAAAAATCTCTCTAAAATAGCAAGAGAAGCAATACAGAAAAATTCCTTCAATTAGGAACAAAACTCCTACTGCTGGCTAGATCTGACTCCAAACTACAGTGATCTTAGCTTTGTCCTTTCTCTCTTAGAACTGCTAAAAGCAAAAGTCGGCCTAATGCTGACCCCAGACCATCACAAGTTGAACATCTTGAGGATTCTTCATGCAAAAGCCTCCAAGAGCACCTGGACCTAGGCAAGACACTCAAAACTTCGCAGGCAACCCAGAAACCTGCAAGTCCCAGCTGCAATAATTATGGCCAAACCAGATTTTCTGGCAACGGCTTCCCTCATTTCACAGTCTGGCCCCACATTTCCCATCTGACAGTCTCCATCCCACTCTTTTCCGTGTGTGCACGTGAGTTAACCCCCTGTGCCACAAAACATGGGGTCGTTTTCTGTCTGATGCCTCCTGTGGCTGCCCCAGGTTTGGCCTGGTGACCTCCTAGAGCAGCTCCACACACGTGCTCTGGAGGCTGTGCCAGCGCGTGGTTATGCCATTAATAAATCTCTGCAGAATGCAAGACACAGGTGTGGGCTGCGAGTTTAGGAAGGAGAGCTGAAGATGACCTCATGCTGCACTTGGGAAGGAGGATGTTAAAGAGTTCAGGCAGCCAATGCTGACAGAGAGACACGGACCTGTGCAACAGGGGCTCTGCCTTTTGCTTCCTCTGTGTTCCCACATGGAGAAACCTCAGCCCCAGCTGAAATCCCACATGGAACCAAGCTGCAGGTTCGGGGGTTAATTAGGGATTACACTCACACCAAAAAGGGGCATGGGAGAGAAGAAACAAAACTGGTTTAACTGTATTAACTCCACTGTTAATACAGGCCAGTAGTACACTTGACTTTATGGCTGCAAATAGGTTTAAAAATATTAAAAAAAAAAAAAACAAAACAAAAACCAGAAAACACACTTCTTCACAATTCCCTGTTCTCAGTCATCTCCTTGTCTTCAGAAAGTGACCCTGGGCTTGCTGCCATTGTTACTTATATCTTCCCCCTCATCAGGCCTATTCTTGTTTCTACTTGGTGCTCTCAATTCCTTAAATATAAAAGTTTATATTTATCTATATAGTTATACACACATATATTCCCCTCAATTTCCTCAGGATATGACTCTTCCATGCTGCATAAACTTCCTTCCCTGGCCTTCTCCAGCTCTATCATTCTTTTTGCTACTGTCCAGGGTGCAGCTGTCAGGGGAAGGAAGCCCCAGACCCTGCTGCTCACACATACATTGATCAAGGTCAGGAAAAGGGTAGCCAGTACCTGCTGCCTCCCACCCTCCCAAACCCTTCACATCAGAGCAAACCAGTCCTCAGACAGCCCCGTGAGCTCTCAAAAGCAGAAACAGGCTGAGAAGTTGGTGTAGGGAGGTAAAATCCACCTCAGACATGGACATGAGGTTATGGCCCCCGCAGAGATGGCCAAAGGCTGAGAAAGAGGCAGGGGAAGCTCAAGTGAGCACCCCAGAACATAAAAACTGCAGTGGGTAATCATGGTGATGAGGTTTCTCGTGTAAGGAAACTTCAATGGATAAAATGGATATGCCTGAATATTGCAGTTGCAATGTTATTTCAAATAATTAATTTAAAATGCTAAGTAACTCATCTATATTATTCATACAGCCTGTTCAGCACTCCTAATTTCCAAGGACTTGCAGACTCGGATTAGAAACTGGATTTCATTTTTTCTCTTAATCAATTTTGCTTTCATTTGGAATCGAGAATTAGGGAATGTATAAAAGTGTCACAGACGACTTAAAGCAGATGAAATCATGTGAGTTCAAATTTATTGTGTCAACATGCAGATGAGAAAAAAAAAAGTCATGTTTTTTTCCTCAAGTCTCTAAAATGTCAATTTTGGAGCCCACTCATCATGAGATTAATAGAAACTGATGCTGAAACTGTAACTGAAAGGGAAATTTTGTGAGCGGATTTGAAGAAAAAGGATAGCAGGGCTATGCTGAGTGCAGAGGGACTGAGCCACGGAGAGCTCCATGAAATCCAAGGGAGTCACCTTAAATCCAAGTGCTCATCGAAATGTTTCACATAAATGAACCACCATGGTTTCTGAAGGGCAAAAGATCACCATTCAGTAGGACTGGGTTTGCACTGTGAAAGGTGAACTGGAACTGAGATGAACTTTCCCACGCTAAAGAAAATGCTTACATCCTGCCTGGCCAGCTTTAGAGAAAGAAGTCAGCTACGACATTTGGATGTAAAACCAAAATTCTTGAGTCAGGGCTTCTCTAATTCAAGGCCTTCATTGGAACCCATTTCTGCAGCTCACGTGGCAAACCAACCTCTGCAAGGATCACCAAGGACAGATTCTGCAGGGTGTCTTCAATTCCCCATCAACCAGGGGGAGTTACAGACTTAGCACCCTGCAGGATTTGACCAGCTTCAGAAAATAAAGAACCAAAGGTATAAAACTACACTTAGCTGGATTCCCTTTTGCATTTTCAAAACTCTAAGGAGCGTGTCATTGGAGCAATGGGATAATTATTACAGCACAGAACTGTTAAAAGTAAAAATGTCCTCTATCCCCCTTTGATGTTGAAAGAAGAATCATTAATTCAAAGGCATGCAAAAATTCATGGAATTTAAAACACCAAGCAAATGTAGTCTAGTCTTGTCAGATACAGGGTGCCTTTTATAAGACATTTCCTAGCTTGCCCAACCACAGTGGAGCCCCCACAGCTTTTTCAGATCTCTTCTACAGGGTAGTTAGATTATCCTCAAATACAGCAAAATAATTAAACCACACCAATTAAAATGGATGTGATTTCAAGGGCTCTTCTCTAAAGCATTGCTCTCTATCAACCAACTCATTCCAAGCCATGCAGAACCTGAAAGTAACATATCCCAGAAAGTCAGCCGTGTCCTGGGCTGCACCAGAAAAACCACGGCTGGCAGGTCTAGAGAGGTTTTACTCTGCTCTGGTGAGACCCCAACTGGATACAGCTCTGGGGCCTCCAGCAAAGGAAGGCATGGACTCGTTGGAGCAAGTCCAGAGGAGGCCCCAAAGATGATCAGAGGGATGGAGCACCTCTCCTAGGAAGAGTTGAGGCAGTCCAGCCTGGAGAAAAGAAGATTCCTGGAAGACCTCAGAGCCTCTTCCAGTACCTAAAGGACTACAAGAGAGTTGGAGAGGGACTTTTTTCCCAGGCATGGAGTGACAGGACAAGGGAGAATGGCTTTAAACTGAGAGAGGGTGGGTTTAGATAACATACTAAGAAGAAATCCTTTACTCTGAGGGTTGTGAGGCACCACAACAGGTTGCCCAGGAGGAGCTGTGGATGCTCAATGCATTCCTGGAAGTGTCCAAGGGCAAGCTGGATGAGCTTTGAGCAACCTGGTCTAGTGGAAGATGGACCCACAGCAACAGGGGGGAGTGGAACTTTGGATCTTTAAGGCCCCTTCCAAACCACACCATTCTACATAACGTGTATTTTTCCTTTGGACATAAGGTCAGACATACAATTATGAGACTTTTGCTCTGTAATTAGCAAAGCTTTCAGCAAACTAACCTAGTTTTCAAAATTTCACCCACCCACTGAACTGGTACCTCTTCCACTGCGTCCCAATGGGACAAGGGATGTTTGTGGTCTCACCAAACTTTTCTCTTCAGCCCTTATGGATACCCATCTCAAAAATCCTGTTGCAATTTATCATTTTTAGTATCATTTATAATTTTTAGTAAGTGTATGATTGACATTAATAGACTGAGAACTGTTGAAACAGGACTCTTTCTTTCCTAGAGCGTTTTGCATTCAGCAAAGAATAATATTACAAATATTTCCATTGGGACACATATTTGTGCAATTTGAGTTACCAGTTTAGTGCTTGCCTTGTGATGATGACTTAGTCCTGTTAATTATGCCTTGGACCCTAACTGGCTGTTAAATTAATCTGTTTCTCACCCTAAGTGTCTGTCTAACTTCAGCCTTCCTAGGACAACTGATGAAAGGGTGAAGTCTGAATGAGCTGCCTCAGCCACTGTTTAGCAGTGGAGTGTGAAGCTTAGCCCAGGCTGCCCTTCCAAATATTTGTACTTCTCAGGAAGGATTTCCAGCTGCTGTTGTGCTCCACAGGCTTTTGTGACTGGATCTTGGACTTGCCTCATTTGCACACCTCTCATCGGTGTAAGCTATGCCCTAAGCTCACAGAAATTCTGGAGTTTAGCCCAGATTTGGTCTTGGTTTCAGAAAGCAGGACTGGAAGAGGTCAGCGAATTGTGGGGTTGGCACATTAAAAAATAGCAATTTTTGACTTTGATTTCTCAAAGGCCAAGTTCTTTGGCACAGATATCCTTCCTGTTAATATGATGGACAAGAGGGATGCACTGTACCTTTTGATTTTGTATGGTTTCTTCTTTTAAAAAAAGAAACCATACAAAATGGCACAAAACAACAGCAAAGCTCTCTCTAAGAGAGAGCCACGAATAAAAGACATGAATCATATTAGACGTGAAATTGCTTTTACAACATTTTTGTTCGAGGAACTTCCCCGCTCTTTGTGTCTCTTTGGTTAACTCTTTGTAACTCTCTGGTTTGCTGAGGAATCGTGTAGAGCACAAGTTGGCCCAAACCATGCCAGGGGCCATTCCAACACCGTGAGACCACAAGAGAACAGAAATACTGAACAGTGCTGTGCTGTTTCCTCTTAAATAGAAGCCCTGTGACACGGTTTTCCCCCTTAGAAAATGCATATCCTTTATTCACCCGGGTTGCTCTATTAAAGAAAACACACAGTTAAAAGGTTACTGGTAAAAATCATATTAATCAGCTTTTTCAAGAGCATGAGTGCTCGTGTGGGAAGCCTGCCTGGGAGGGAACCTCCTCCTTCAAATATCTCCAATCACCACGTTTTGAATCCCATCACACATCAGACTAAGAGCAGGAACTCAGTTCCTTTCAGCCAAACAAAACTGGAAGGGTACTAATGCTCTCCAACCCACAGTGGTCATTGGGCCCTCAAATGACATTCCTGCCCGTGGCCAGTCCCAAGTCCAAAGCCTCCAGAATGGACAGCTTGGACCTTGGCACCAGCTGGTTGGTCCTGTAGATCTGTTCCTGTAATGTTGCACTACTCACTAACACAGATGAAGCCTCCTTGTGCAGGACTCCCCCATTAAACCCTTTTAAAGGGATTTAAGGCACTCAGGCCCCAGGGACTGGTGTCACCCCACGACATCACTGTAACTGCATGGACAACCATATCAGACTCTAAGAGCTGGAAGTCATTTAGTCGCTCCCAGCAAGTGAAAGACCACTCTGGATGAAGTCTGTAGTGCCCTCTAGTCTGACTCCCTCTTCAGAACTGAGTAGGTTCAATTCCTCTGTCACTACAACTGGTTCCACACCAGCCCAAAAGGTCACTGCTGGTCTTCAGCAGAACTTCCCTGACTGTAAAAGAGCAAGTTCCCCTGTTACCAGAGACAACTGCAAACCAGGCTGCAAGCTCTGCACTTGGCTGGTTATAACTTACTCCAGCATTTCATCTTGCAGAGTAGACAGATGACTTGTCAGTGGTCATTTATAAATGAGCTCAGGACTGGACTGCAATGATTCACATAATCAATGTCGTTACCTATTATATTGTATATAATGGACAGTGTTTTCTAGGGGGTGAGGTGAGGGAGAGTTGCAAATACACTCAGCACTTCCAAGTCTGTATGCCTTAAATTGACTTTACATTTCCTCGGTTCTACAGTACATATTTTCAGAATGCTTGGATCTGAGTCAGCTTGTCTCGCTGAACAAAACAGTTTCGCTGCTCTGAGACCAGAGGAACACACTGGTGAATCAGGCCCTTTATTTGCCTCCAATGCCTCACTATCAGGCCTACTGCAAACTACCTATTGAAAGCATGACAGCCAGCACTATGCCCTATAGTGAGCGTTTGGAGTATCATGCCCTAAGTATAGGCCATATGAAGAGGTCTTTTGTTCAGGAAAGCAAACTGTACAGTGTTTAGTAAGCCACACTCCAAATATAGGATCGATAAAGCGCGGCTAAAATCAACTATTGCCTCAACAGGCATTCACAGATTTTCTCTGAATTAAGCACGCTTGAATCTTAGGGCCACAATGCCTTCACTCAGCTCTTTCACAGACAGTTCATGCAGAAATAGAGTAGGCTGGGACCTGGTATCGGGCAATGCGCAAGAACTTGAGGCTCCAAGTGGGGAAGAAAAAAAAAAAAAAAAGAGGGGAAAAAAAAAACCAAAATAAAAATAAACCATATGGAATCCACACTCAGATGCCTTTAAAACAACCACAAACATTCTTGCTGCCTCAAGCTGCAAATGTCGTGAAACAATTACTGGGCTGGGGGACTTCAAAGGTTCACTGAGAGCAGCAGTTTTATTTTTCAATCAAACACAGGAATAGGGCTTTTTTTCCTCCCTCCCTCTCTAGCTTTCCCCTTTTTTTTTCTGAATGAAACAGCGCCCAGGCTTCCTGATTTCAAAAACCTTGTTCCGCTTCGCTTGACCACTCCATAACCTTAGGAGAAGCTCAGAAACTTCAAAACGAAACTGTGAGTCATACTGAATGAAAAAGACATTCTTATATTTCATTAAGATTGAAAACTGCTGCATTCCTTGTTTGTAAAATTTACACGAATGATCTTTAAGAGCTTGCAGCTGAATGCCGTGTAAATCTTCAACTTCCATGAATTCCTGTTTACTTAATCATTGATTCTAGAAGGTGACTGACAATCATTTGCAGGGGTTTGGAGATTCGTAATTCACTGTGCACAGGAACAACTGGACTCCCTCTTGCCACTGCCTAACCTATTTACACTTTCCCCCTCCCTATTTTTTGAAGCATCTATGCACTTTTATTTCATGTCTTCATTTCAGAAAGGCAACGGTTTAACCTCAGTTTCCTTGCAGGAGCTTTTGCAAAGGCTGCAGTGTTGCTTACCTCGAGCATTGGCTCGCTGGTAGAAGGAGCTGTGCTTAACATGGTGTTTTCAGATGGCTGAAAGCACAGGGCATGTTTGGCAGAACAGATGTACGGCTGGCAGCCCCGGTTCTGCAGCATTTAAGGAGCACACCTCCCACCACCAGGAGAATCCAGGCTGCTCCGAGAGGCCGGATCCCAAGGGGTTCAAGTTGGCACTGACCCCTCTGCAGAGAGTCATGCACACAAAAATCATGCAGAAATAACATGCTGCCCCCTTTGAAGAGAACTGAGTCAAATTGTTAAAAATGAAACTGACTCATTGTAGAAACAGTGGTCACTGGAATGGCATCTCCACAACTGCTGCGGTAAGAGAGGAAGCTGCCTGACCACAACTGCCTTTGTGCTTATTCTAGCTGTTTAAGTTCTAAAAACCACAAAACCCCATTTGAAATTCCACTGTATAGCAAGGTTTGTGTAATGAGGTTACAATTCATAATAGGATCATTGAAAACTGAAACAAGCAGCATTAATATGTGGACTGCCTGCAACGAGCTAGCAGCAGCGTGATGATGTCATTTTTAATTAAAAGTCTGTCCCTGTTTGATACGCTAAAAAAAAAAAAAAAGAGTGCAAATCAGGGAATCAGGGAATATCCATAGGGAAAGACTGTCAGGCAGCACCGTGGTATCACAGAGCACCCTGCGAGCCATATGGCATGGCTTTAATGGAACTAATTCCCACGTACTCTGCTTGTGTCACGCGTATCAGGATTCTGCTCCCACACTGAAAAGCCATTAGTCAGGAACAGGGGGAGGGGAGGCCCGGTGATACCCAGCATCGTGTCCTTTAGCATGTGCCATGCTGTGAGTGCTGCTGCAGCAGTGCTGAGGGCAAGAGGAAATGGGCTGCAGGTTCGTGGAAGTGGGCAGAGCCTTCATTCCCTTAGGTCAGCAATGACACCAATTTACAGCAAGGCAAGTCCAGGCCTTTTAGCAGAGGTGGCCAGGCAGCACTGTGAAATATCAGTTCAAAAAGGCTGGTACTTGTAGAGCCATTAATCACCCACTATTGCACTTTCACCCAAGACTGAGTGACACAGAAACCAAGAGATGCTCGTCCACAAAACCCTTCCCTACTCTGCACTCTTGATTCCTTTTCAGCCTCCTGGGCTTTCCTTAAGGCAATCAAACCAACTCTGGACTTCAGTATAATGAGGATACACTCCTGTGAATAGCAGTGTCTGCTGAACATGTTGTCCACCTCCCAAACATCAGGCACCAAACATTAGTCAGCCCATCCTCAGTTCTCTGAATGACTGGAGAGAGGCTCATCTTACTCAACTGGGCAAGAACTATAAGATGTTGGTAGTAATGAAGCCAGTCATGACTTGTGCAAAAGTAGCAGAAGAAAGATGACAGAGAGAGCACTTAGATGTCACTTAACTCCCATTTTCATGTCCTACAAATACTTCGGAGGTAATTCTGCCATTTATCAAAAATTTCACTGTTAGATTTCTCCACTCTAAATTACTGGGTTTGGGTCCAAGCCATGAACACTATTGCATGCACAATCCTTACACCAAGCTGGTCTGCAGACCTCCACTAAGCCAATAAAATTTACTTTTCCTTTTTAAGATTTCTGTGTGAAGTTTGATGTAAAGGGTATATGTGGATCTTTGAAAAACTTTCATGAGTTGATCATGAGTGCAAAAGAAATTTGGGGATCATTAGCATAAAGTTTTGGCATTAGGTCTTAGTTTTATAGAATGCTGCCCTCACTTAGGGCATGCACCACCATTATCATCAGGATTATTTAGGTGGGAAATTCATTTGGACTAGCAGTTTTATTTCACCCAGTACTTTAGCTGCCCAGATAGTTCTATACAAAATGAAAGAACGAAAAAATCTATATCCTGTCTTAGGTATCTGCAGGCCTGCAAAAACCTTCCTCGATTTTTATTAAAAACCAGAGAGATGTTCAGAAGGTTTCAGCTTTAGCTTAGCCAGAGAATGCTCAGCGTAAAACACCTGGAACAACTCTGAGCACAATCCTACAGGATTCCTTCTCAGGAGACAGAAACAGACAGGACAGGCCTCTGGCTGCAGCAGCTCCTCTCCTAAAGTGTGTGGGTGCGTGTGGCTGCAAGCACACACATGTGTATGAAAGGGAGAGAGTGCTCCCAACCCACTTTCTAAGCCAGTGGGAGGGAAGGATTACCACAGGATTGGACCCCACATGTTTAATTTTCACACAGACTTAACGTGAGATATGCTACATCAGACCCAAGGTAGTGGTGCTCCTATTCTTATTGACCCCAATCACTTTAAGCCTATTGAGCGCTGTACTCCAGAGAGAAGATTTGAATTACACTTGGAGAATGTTTCTTGTAATACTGAGTGCAGTGTGCTTTCTGAAGAAATAGTATTTCCTTCTTGGACCACAATGAGCAAGTCCAAGGTCAGACAAATCACGTGTGGCAGAACAGGTTGCAGTGTGAAGGGCTCATAGGGTCACAGAGATTTTTGTTTTTCAGCTCAAGGAACTTGGCTATTTGTCAGCGAATACAAAGCCTATCTTCTCGTGCTAACAATTGATGTAATTCCATACACTCATTCCTGCGAAGCCAAAATTCATCAGCTAAAAAATTTTTTCATCTACCTATCCTATAAAAGACAAATCATTACTCATACAAACTTTATGAACTGAATGACAGCCAGATGAACAATACAGAAGAATTTTCAAATTTGTTCACTTGCATGGGAAAAACACTGGAGATTGGAAAAGCAAATGCAAAGCTGTTCTCAGTGAATGTTAACCTATAAATAAAGCACTGAAGATCCCCAACATCAGTATAAATTTTCCCACCCTGTTCATTCTTGCCTTACCTTGGAGGCATATTAAGAAATGAAACTGCCGGGATGTTTCTGCCCGATACTCTTTTTGTGAGTTTCACAGCTAGAAAGTGAAAGGCTCAGCAGGTTAAATACCAGCAGAGTAAAGTATTTTATTCAGATATCAGTTGCAAAGATCGGGGGAGGAGGGGGAACGCAGTGAGGCCTTTCAGCCTGCAGTGCCATGGGAGAAGAAAAACGAGACAGCAGAAGTGTGTGGTAACACAAAAAGAATGTTATCTCAGCGGAGGGGAAAATACTTTCAAATGCATAATTGCAAACACATACCCTCAGCAGCTAACCCAGAGCCCTCTCAGACTGCACAGCTAAGAGTTTGGAAAGTGGCCAAAGTATCAGTTTTATTTGAGAGATCAAAGTGATGAAAGAGAGAGAAAGAATAGCATCAAATATGATTGATAAAAAGTATTGCTTTCTTTGATTGGTCTCTGCTCCCCCTCCCTTTTCCACCTCATTCTTCTCCCAAGTTCACTAAAAAAAAATGTCAGGTCTGTGGTCCATCCAGTAACACATGCTTGCACGTGAGATGTGCCTATAAGAAAACACCTGCTGGCTGCACATACCTGCCTCAACTCCTCGTGGCCACGAGATTCCTACAGAGCCACTGCAGGCAGGGGCTGTTTGCTGCAGCACAATTATCCGTGACCTTGCACAGCTCGCACACGCGGGCACTGTGCCACAGGATGGAACATTTATTTATGATATTTGGTGACTTTGCACAGCCCCCCTCGAGCGCTGCTGAGCATCGACGCAATCCCCACGCGCATTTCCAGGGACTCTGACCCGTGCCGGTGTCGGTGCTGTCGCTGTTTCTGGCCCGTAATTGTCCTCCCTCCCCTCGTTTTATTGTGCTCATGGGCTTTATATAAACACGCCGAGGAAGATAAAAGGTTTATGGTGGCAACACAGTTGAGTTTATGGTTCCTTTCACACACATAGATGTTACCTCAAGCACAGACCAGCCAGGATGAAGACCTTGGAACTAAAGGGCACTTTCACATGTGATGAGTTCAGACTGTTACTAAATCCTCACAGGAATTGTGGCTGGTGGGCAGGGACTAAGCCATGCTTATGCCCATGAATTTAACAATATTCTACAGGCCAGGACCTGCAAACAATGTACACAGTCACTTTATATGTGCACACATGTTGCAAAATCAGTCCTTTGCAAAATCAGTCCTTTGCAGCCCATGGGGATGACATTTACTAGAACCACTTACATGAGCAAGAGTTTATTGCAGGAATAAAAGGCAGATCATGCCGCAGGAATTCCGAGAAAGAAGCTTGTGGAGGTTACTGTTGAGTAATGAAATGGGAGGGGAAAAATTCGAAAGGTATTGATTCCAAAGCAATGAGAAAACTGAGAAAATGAAAATGAAAAAGAAACTGAGAAAATGAAAAATTTTGCAGAGAAGGGACAAGGCAGCTCTGAGCCATGACAGATATTAGGTGAAAAGAGGAGAAGGAGACCACAGCAAAAGGAAAAGCAAAGAAATAGGCCTGAGATGATTTACAAAAGAACTAGAAATTACCAGAGCTAGAGGAAGATATTGTAGGTCTTTCCATGGTAAAGATGAGCAAAAAAAATCACAATAATTCAAGAGGGAGACAGGCACGATGATGAAATTGGCCATTAAAGCAGACCAAGAAGATACAGGAGACCAGGTAGGATATGACCAGGTAATAAATATTTTTGCAACAAGCAGAGAGGGTGGGGGCTTTGTTACACAAGGAAAAATGGTCCACAATAGTGAATTTGAACAACCCCCTTATGGATTTGATAAACTCAGACTTAACAAGATGTGGTGGTGAGCCTGGTTCATTAATCATTCAGCCATCTAGCTAATCCTGCATCCAATATCTCAAAGTCTGCAATGATCAGATGCTGTCTTGGCAAACCACTGGACAAACAGCAGATTAGGGGTGCATGGTGAATGCATCACACCACATAACTCTGCAAGGAAAATGGGAGATGGAGGCATGAGGGCATACAGGATGATTTGGGTCACAAGATAAACCTGTACCTTAAAAGGGGAAAATACTGCAAGGAGGATGAAGAACACGTGGGCAAAAGGGTAGGGAAGCTAATCTGGGTAATGTGCATGTGGTCAGGAAAGATGCAGAAGGTTGAGATAAAAGGAAATCACATCACGGAGGAGAAGGACAAGAGAAAGTTTAAAAAAAAATCCAGTAAAATTGTGGGGTTTTTAAACACACGTCACCATGGCAGGACCAAATCAGGTGCACTGTGAAAGGGGGAGAATGTGCAACCCTTCAAACCACTCTGTGCGTTCCTCATCTGACAGATGACAGCTCTTCCTTTCCTCCTCTGCCCACAGCACAAAACTGTCCCCCAGTTCTCCCCACCCTTCATCCATCCACCCACACTGGGGTGCACCAAGATTTGTCAGCAAGCTGGCAAGTCAAGTGTCTCCCTGGATTAAAGTACACAGGAAACCATGAAGGTAAATGTGGTGCAGCCATCACTTTGGGGATGAATCCAGCCAATTTCACTTCTTCCTCTCTCAGTCCCCAGGGTGTTTAAGGAACATCTTTTCATTCCCAGGCACTAATTAGTGCTCATAACATGCCATGAGATACCTAAACAATTAGCATTCCCTTCATTTAACAGGGAAGAAAATTAAGACTAATAGATTGAACAGTTAAGCTACACCACAGGGAAGGTAAATTCCCAAAGCAGGGATTTAGACAAAATTAGTTCTTAACTTTGTTCTCTGATCATAGCAATTGAAAATATTGCTGTCCCTACCTGAGCTCCTCAAAGCAGGACAGACAGCTGCCATCAGACTTGAGGGCTGTACCTGTTCTTTATTCATTTAGTATTTAATGGTTACTCAGAACCAATTATTGACCTACCTGAGATCTGTACAACTCTCAGGAGACCAATACTCTTTTGTTTCTGAAAAGCAGGCTCGAACTGCAAAAACTACCAGGTGTATTTAAAACAAACAGAGCAGAAAGAAAGAATCAAAAGAACAGCAGATCTGAAGGACAACAGCAAATATGAGGAAAGAAGCAAGTACCACACTGAAATCCAATGAGAAAGGTTAAATGCATAAAAAATCTAGGGAGTAACACAAGAGGACTCACACAAGGAAGTGCAAGGCTGTGAGCTGCAGGAAAATGCAAACTAATACAGATTGCAGCACATGTAGACCTAGTAACTGTCAGGTCAGTGAGACAGCAGGATGCCACACACCTTCAGCTCCCCTGAGAGCTGGTTTCAAAGTCTAGCAACTGCAGCTACCAGGCAGTGACGTCTGCAAAGCACAGAACAGCAAAAGTGCTCACCACCTCCGCACTGTCCCAGCCTAACAAAAAACTGCTGCACCTGAGGGGGTGTGGAGAGCAGCCAGATTAACAAGAAGTACATAATTATAGCTAAACTACAACCATCTCCTGGATTTGACTGTCTCTGGGGTTCTGATCCAGCTGAGGATGCCTGGCATCTCCACAAGCTTTTCCTACAATTGCTTGCTGGTTGTCATGTACCTTCCTTACTCAACAAGGAGCATGGGGAAAATGAGATGAATTTGCCTGCAAATATGAGAGGAGGCTGCAGTCAGAACATGGGATAGTAAAATCCCTGCACAAGCCAACCTCACTGACCTGTAAGTGCTCATTTTTTGGCTCTGCAGTCTGTGGCATCCTTCTAAATTCTGTGGCAAGAACTGGACTAACAGAGCCCCAAACCCACCTCACACTTCCTGGCATGAAGGGCCCTCACACAACACCTCCCAAATGGCAGCAAAGGTACAACCAAAAGCTTTTGATTAAATCAGCTATTCAGTGAACACTCCACTCATCTGTGCAAGAAAACTAAGCATCAGAATAGTGTGCACTGTTGAAGAAATTGCATTTTGGGAAGGTTCTGTTTGGGGTTTGTTGTCATAAAGAACCAATGACTGGTGGGGAGTAGGTTGGTGAGAACAGGCAAATCTTTATGCAGCAATTCACAGCCAAGCAAGAGATGTCACAGCTGAATTAAAGCATAATTTTCAGGTTGCCTTTCTTTTTTTGCTCATTATTTTTGACTGCTCATTATTTTGCCTGGCAATTACTGTAGTGGCAAAGCATTCTCCCTGAAACTAAAAAAGAAAAACAAACAAAAAAAAAAAGAAAAAGAAAAGAAAAAAGTAAAAGGAATGGCAAATGTAACAATGATTCAGCAGAGGTTGGTGGTGTGGGCTGTCAACTAAATATCCTGTGAGATATTTTGTTAGCTAAACCTAAGATTATTATGGTAGGAAGATAAATGGTACTCATGCTGCTTCTGGGAGATTTTTCTGCCTCATATTTAGATGATATGCACATGATCACAGGTTGGTAACTACCCATGAAACACATTCTGCTGAACCCTGAGATCTACCATTTTCTCTGAAAGGAAAAAAAAGTCACCCATTAGTTTTATAAATATAACCAGGAAGCAGCTTTGTGCACTTAAAAGAGATCAGCAACAGCCTCTGCACCTCAGAGGTTGATTCTGGGTGATGTTTCAGGCACATAAAGTCCAGTAAAATCAATCCCAACCTAAAGAACACAAGATCATTTACTCCCTGAACAATAGGCAGGGAGATTGAAACAGAAGTCCTACCTCATTTTGAAAATGGTTTGGATGGCTGCAAATAAACAGCAGGGGCTGCAGCAGCCTTAAAATTCAGGACGTGCACTGTTTAGCCTTTTCCTTCACACCTGAACCCTTGTTTAGGATAAATAAATTCTTTTTAGAATTATTTTTAGGAGCTCCCTAAATAAATACTTATCCAAAGGTCTCCTACTTTTCTTCATCCCGTTCTAGCCCTCTTTTGACACATTAATGATATTATTGCTTTTTTGAGCTGTGCAAGAGGAAAATCCATTGCAGATGGATTGCAGACACTCATTTATGTAAGAAATTAACTCAATTTGGAGATGTCAGCTCAACTAAATCAAAGTAGAAGCAACACATAAAGGCAATGCCCTACCTGGGTAGATTTAAAAAAGAAAATTAAGAACCTATGGGGCTTTAGTAATCACTCTTGCAAAGAGTGATTTAACAAGGGCAGGGCTTTGCTCACAGATAATTGCCACCCTCTCAATAAACGCTTGAAAGTTTGTGGATAGAAGCCACAGGTGCAAATATTCAAACAGACAGCTACAAACTGGCCACTAACAAATTGCTATGAATTATCATCTAGTCAGAGAACAAATAATAGGAAAAAAATGTGCAAAAATTAATTGCTTGCAAGTTACTGCTGCTCTGTGATGGTGCAGCCACCCAGATACTTCACCTGTGCTAGGGGTGCTAAGTGCCTGGAGAAAGTGCTCTAGTGTTGACTGAGCATTCCAAAAGGTTTTCACTGGAAAGCCAGCTTTGCAGAGCGTTTATTTTCACAAGAAATGTAGAGGCACTTTGGGCCAACCCTCTTAAAAAATGCCCAGACACTCTAGAATTGACAAAAATTTCCACAGCTCGTTCCCTCTGCAGCAGCTCTGCAGGCCTTTGGGATGCCTTAACATTTCAGATTACCCCCATAACTTTAAAATGTCCTCCTGTGAATTAACACACTGAGATGGGAATAATCACTTCACTGACATTTCACACGTGTTTTCCTAATGCAGCCACGGATTCAAGCCTTCGAGTCTTTGTCAGTTTGAGAAGAAAACAGAAAAAAAAGTGAAAATAAAAATTTCTGAGCAGCTTCACACTGGTCTTCTTCAAAACCAAGAAATGTTTGAGATGTCTTCCCAAAGGAAAAAAAAAAAATGGAGCTCCTTGGAATAAACAACCCGTGAAGGGGGAAGAACAAGTGTCTTGGGCAGAAAGAGAGCTCCATGTAGCTGAGATGAAACAAATGTGTCCTGTGAAACAGGAAGAAAAGGGGAGGGGGGCAGCGGAGAGGGCAGCAGACAACTCTGATTTGCTCGCTCTTTCCAGGCTTTGTATTTATTTCTGTCATGGATCTGAAAAGGCAGGCAGCAGACTTTGTAGAAGCGCCTTATGAAATGGGGTAAATAATGGACCCCAGATGCCCTTGTTTCCTTCATTATTCAGTCTAGGCCTTCAAAGCTGTTTTGCAGTGTGAGGTATCAGGGGGAGGTAGAGTGCTCTGTTAACAAGATTTCAATGAGCTTTGGAAGCAGGTCCGGGGAAGCTGCTGGAAATGTTTCAGACATACAGTACTTTTGTGCTTTTCTGACCCGTATGCAGTGAGAAAACACGGGACAGAGGGTGCCCTGATTTTTAAGAAAACACCATCCAAACAATATGTCAACAATGGCAATGCTTTTGTATGCACGTGGTCCCTTTAATTCAGCATTCTCAAAGCATCTAAAATATACTTAAGCATTAAGTGCAAGAACATGGCTTCAAACTGAAGCTCAGACAGTTTAGAATATGTATTTAAAAA
This sequence comes from Acrocephalus scirpaceus scirpaceus, assembly GCA_910950805.1. Taxonomy (NCBI): domain Eukaryota; kingdom Metazoa; phylum Chordata; class Aves; order Passeriformes; family Sylviidae; genus Acrocephalus; species Acrocephalus scirpaceus. Next base: position 61,414,740 of record OU383780.1, read on the forward strand.
GAAGAAAAAGCACAGTGAGAAACTGGCCAGCCATGGCCATGAAAACGGGGATTTGGTCTCCCCATTTCCCTGGTCCTCCCCCATGAGGCAAAGATTTCCTGCCCACTTAGCAACAAACTGCATTTCGCGTTTGCTTTGAGACCCACCCTAAACATTTCTCTGTGCATATTTCTGAGATTCTTCATGATTCATCCTCAACCAGGAGCCACGTGAACCCAACTGACACATCCAAACCCTTCCTTTTTTTTTTTTTTTTTTTTTTTTTTGGATGGGTTCAGCATCGCCTGGCAGTTTTAAATCTGAACTCCACGGACCACACCCATTCCTAATAACTGTCTTTTCCCTCTGCTTTCTTGCTTTTGGTGATATTGACATTTTAAGAAAAATTAGAAAAAAAAAAGAAGGGAAGAGATAAAAAAGGGATGTTTCAAGCTGCCATTCTTTCAGCCCTTGCTGTCCCCATTGTTGACAGCAGCCGCTCTATATTTACTCTAGCAGCATTACATCCTGTGCGTGGGGATGGCTCTGTGCTCTCAGATGTTTCCGAGTCACTCCGGGTAGGAGGATGCATTGTGCGCCGCATCCTTTCCTCCGCCGCGTCCTGCCCTGCCTCACCTCAAAAAAGCACAATGGCACCACCCAAAGGACACATTTCGAGCCTCGCTCGCTGCATTTCCCCCTTCCCGTGTGAGCACCAACACAGCGCTCCTGACAACCCCGAGCCCCGCGGCGGCAATGTTCATTTTCTCACAGCACAGAGCTTATCCACGATTATAAAATCATGCATACAGGAAGAGACATCCATATTTTTATAGCCCCTCCGATAAGGCTGTAACAGAAAGGACAACTGTTAAAGCAGCTGCCCCTTTTCTCTGCGTTCGACACGAAATGTGGCAGGCATGCCTAACGTAACAATTCCAGCAGTTTTAGGGAAGATTAAATATAGGAAGAAAGTCTCTTTGCCAGCAGAATGGTAAGTGATACCGGTCCATACAAATCTCTGTGGAAAAAAATTTGTGTCAGAGTACAAGTTAAAAGGAAGAAGGGAAAGGAGATCCCTTCATTCCATTGCATCGAGGTCATACAGCAGCATGTATATTGCTATAGGTCTTCCCATATGTTAGGCACTGGTCCTAATAACCCAGAAGAACAGGGGAGCTTTTAAGAACAAGTTGGACCTGTTCTCCTTTCTCAGCATCACTCATAGCTTTCATAGCTCATTCTCTTAGATCATTTTTGTGAAAGCATGAAGGGCTTTCACAACTGAGGACAGGCATAACATAGGCTCTTCCTAACAAATCTCTGAGGGCTTGATCATCTGGAATGTACATTTTTCCAAGGCAAAACCAAACAATTTCAAAGTTAACACAGGCAACAGCCTATTAGTGGTTTCAGTCCCACGTTATTTGTTCATCCAGGTTGCTCCACTTACATCAGCAAAACCGAGGAGAAAATAAAAATCTGGTCCTTTAAAACAGCACTTGTGTATAAATATAACAGAGAGAGACCAAGTTATGAATGGCAAATAGTTCTCAAATGCTTATGACAGTGAACATACATCACTGGTCTGCTCTGTGCTTTGGTTTCAAGAAGGGAAGACTAAGACACAACCAACTGACAAAGACTAAAGGGGCATTATTTTGAAGGGCATCAACTCGTTCCAAATGCTGTCAACGGGCTCTGGAGATTTTCACTTGACAGTCTGAAGTCTCCACCACAAGATACACGCACAAAGCCTTTTAATTGTTTCAATTTGGTTACTGGTTGGCAATATTGCATGAGAAAAACTGCTTCTTGATAGCTGAGGAGAGAGGCCAAGGGCTGATTGGGCATAAAGAACAAACTACTTCCTACCCCCCAGGTCAGCTTTGGGAGAACTGGGTGGGGAATGGCAGGCTCTAATTGCCTGTTCAGTTCATAAATAAGAGACTTTGGTCTCCCAGAGAGCAAAATGAGGAGGAAATACCTTTCAAGGCTTGTGTTTTAAACATTGTTTCCAGAATAAAGTGAAAGCACAGCCTTTGAAATTATTTAATACCCCGGTTGCCCAAGAAGGATGTGCCAGCCTTAAACATAGCCGTCAGGGCCCAGATACTCAACAGAACCCGACTGCCCACGTGCATTTCCAAATCAGATGACTGGATTTCCTGAAGCACTAGGCCTCCAGCAGAAGTTTTGATTATTTTGGCATTTCCTTTAGGAGTTGAATTGGAAGTTGACAACAACTGCTGAGTGCTCAGCTCCTTGAAAAACCTGGCCTGGAGATGAATAGCTTTGCAGGGCTGAGCCTACCAGTTGCCTCTTACCCAGTGCCTCTCATCATTTACAGTATTAATTGCTTGAGTCTAATAAATGCTTTTGGGAAGCTGAGCATGAGTTTTCCCACTTCACAGGTAAAACAAATGCAAAAGTACCTGTTCTAACAATCAATCTAGAGTAAAATCTTCCAGAATCACATTTCCTCAAGTCTCCTGTATTTGCATGAAACAGTACACGTAGAAAGGTGAATATTTTCAAAGACAGCAACAACCTGAAATCTGCAAGCAGGACTAAAGACACAGATAGCTGAGACACACATAGATGAAAGAAAGCTCCTGCCATTCCCTACATGAGTTTGAAGTTCTGTGCTCATTCCCAAGAGAGATTCTCCATTAATAACTCCTGCCTCTCTGATTACTCTGACCCCTCAGTACATCCCTGTCTGAAGAGGACCTTGACACTGTTAAAGGAAAAAGCTAATGAAAAATTTTGTGAAGGGTGCAGTGGGTGGCAGACCTACCATACAGGTGGGAAAACAGGGGGCAGTGGTGGTGTGCTCTGCATCTTCTTGGAAAACATGCAAAGGAAAATGTCAAACCTAAAGCTTCAGCCGTGCACTGCCACAGCTCATAAAACCAATCCCAGCTACATCCCCCAAGCACAGTTTTCCTAACACTAAAGGGCAGCAAATCAACTGACAAGAACTTGTAAAGGGGAACCATAAAAACATTATTTTCGTTTCCATTGGAAATGAGGCAGATAGTTAATAAAAAATCGGTTACCTCAAGACGGGGAATACCTGCCAAACTCTGTGTGGGATGGACATTTTTGTGCCAGTGCCTTATGTATCCATTTCTGACTTAAGTGGTTATAAAGGCCCATCAATTCAAACTGTCTGTTGAGGAATTTGGGTTAAGATCTCCCTGTGTAGTGGTCATCACCTTAGTGATGTGCTCTTTAACTCTTTCTAATTGTCAACTCACCAGCAGCTACTCTGCCAAGCCTTTTAGTCTTTTTCCTAAAGCCAATATCCTGTGAAAGTTTGTAGGATTTTAACTGAGTAAGAACTCCAGGATTTGGTTTTCAAGTTATGTCTTGGAGCTCACAATGTGCAAAGCTGACGCTGCAAGCGTTCAGTTAGAAAAACAGCAAAGCATTAAAAAAAAAAATTAAAATGAACTGCTGTAGTGACTGAGATCAAATGTTCAGAGGAAAGCCTTAGAAATGTTTATTCTCCCAGATTAGACAGAATTCTAAGCAGTGTTTATTGGAGAGAAGAGATGGAGTGTGCTATGTCTTATTCTTGTTTCCTGTACCCGCCTTTCTCTTAAAAGTGCTAAGTAGCAGGGCTGCAGGGATTATGGTGCTGAGGGAATTCTTGCCACTTTCCTTCTCTCTCTCTATTTAAACACGACAACTCTTGGCAGGCCTCGGTCACATTGTTTGTGTAGCCAGGACAAGAGGGTGGAATTCTGGAACATGTTCCAGCCCACATTCCGGATTTTCCTATAAACTAGCCCCTTATTTTAAACACACGCCTCTGTGAATTACCTTTGTGCTGCTATGCTGTTTGAAAATCTGTTTCAAACACCCCTTGTAAACTAAAATCGGATTCAGCTTGAGTTCCAATCAAGGTATTTCCTCACGGTGAATAATCTATGAAAAAGGCAGTGTTTGGTTTTGCAGGAAAAATAACAACAAAAAAAAATAAAATAAAAGAGGGGAAGAATGAACGAAAGAGGATTGAAAGGGAATGAAAGAGGAAGGAGAAATGGCTCCAAATCAGGCAGGAAGTATAGCATCTCTCCCTCTAAATGAACAATTTTAATAACTGCCTATGTTGATTACATAACAATTAATACAACTGGACTTTATTGCTTGTCTTGTCAGAGGACCGGCCTAATCTTTTGTGAGTGCAATTTGCATATCTATCTTTTTTGCACCACCAAGTAACAGGCAAAAAATATCAGCAGTCATTTGCCTGACAATTGGATGTGTTAATTTGCAGCTAAAAAAAGTACAAAATGAAGGTCAAACTGAGGCAGTCAAAAATTCAGTCCCTGCTTTCTCTTACTCAGCTAATTGTTGCACAAAGATCAACATTGCTCAATCTGGTGTGTGTACTTTCAGCTCAATAAGTGCTTTCATTCATCATTCACAACTTGCTTCATTATGAAAGTTGAACTATATCTTTAACACAAACCACACTTCCTTTGTCCTGAATGAAAGATCTGCCTGGGCACACTGGAGAACAGGCTCCTTGTTGATGCAATGTTATCACATGCACTGGGGCCAATATCTTACATCTCACAGCTCACAGCACAAACTGCCCGTGGAGAACAAACTTCCCACATAGAACAGGCTACTCAAGCAGAACATTTTTAATTAAATGATGGAGGGAAAGGAGCTCTCTGTCTCTCTACTGGTGTTTAACTGGGTTTAACAATCCATTTGTCACAAAAATGCCCCTGCATCTTCTTTCATGAAGCTGCTGATGCATAGTAGGAACCCTCCAGGAGAGCATCTGCATACCCCATTAGAAACTCCTTAATTGGCACTGGTGTAACTTCAGCTTCACACTTCCATGCCTAGCACTTTCTTGTTCGTTTCTGTGTTCTTTACTTCCCTTATAGTCACTGCTTTTCCACCCTTAAACACTCTTTGGAAAGGATATTGTGCTCTGTGTTCAGACACTCCCCAACTCTCTAAGGGGAAAAAGTCAGAAACAATAACAAAACATGGATGTTACAAGATACAACCTTGCTTATTAACTTAGAACCATTTCAGGTACTGAAAGGCACCCAAATCAGGCTGTCAGACAGGAGGCAGAGCAGGAGAACATGGGAGGGTGTCAGGAAAGAAATAACAAATAAAAAAGACAAGGCAGAACCTACTTACATTTGTCACAGCAGGCACCTTCCATGAGTATGAAGGCTGCCTAATGAAGTTAGAATAAGTTCAAGAAATGCCTGTACTGTCCATATGTAGAGCATGGATTTCATCTCCCTGGATTTCACAAGCCACTTCTGACAACTGAGATAAGATATGTCAACACTCTTTGCTTGTAGAGTTTTTCACTCTTTTAGCACATCAAATGCATTTTGTATCTTTGCAAAAAATCTCCTCTTCCTGCTCCTCTGCAAGCATTTTTCTGAAGGTTAGCTGCAAGTGGTGATGAATGGAGAGCTGCAGAAGAGTGAGTGGGGAGCCACAATTTCGGGGTCCATGCTCACCCTGCAGCCAAAGGAGCCTGTCCTGCTCCATGAACCCAAAAAATGCAAGAGGCACTGAAGCACCCACTGCTTCCCAAGCTGGTGCTGCTTGGTTGCTGCCCACCCAGAGCCCCCTCCTGCACAGTGTCACAGCATGAGTGCTAAGTGATAGCCTGAGAAAACAAGTCACACGTGTAGTGCCATGCTGGATAATACCCCTGTGCCCCTCTTATCTCTCCCGCTCCTTTCGTCTGCTGCTGAGAAACCATTAACACACTCAGGGCTCTGAGAGGGAGAACAACAGCAGAGGAGGAGATGGATTTCAGGTGACCTCCTGAACCCTCCCAAGCTGACGATGAGCAGGCACTGGAGTAAACCTGACGTGTTACCCAAGGGCAGCTTCACAGCCACTGCCTGACCCAGCCTATGCATATCCCAACTTTCCAGAGAATTTCTATGCTCTACCTGGCATGGGTAACTCCAGTATTAGCAAGGTAGAGGATGGAAGGCAGCCCTGACCCTCATTTCCAAGCACAGAACGAGAGCAAACACTTCCCAGGAAAAAAAAATAATAATAAATAATGAGCTTAAGTCTCAGAAAGCAGAAAACACCCTGTAAATGAAGGGAAAGGTAAGAGAAATGGTATGGAAAATTTGGAACTAACTCTAACAACCTGCAAATGAAAACCTCTACTCAAATACGCACATTTACAAGATGAAGATGCTATTAATTATCCAGTTATTGCGACTGAGACAATAAAAATCTTCGTAAAATCTTAAGAACATGTACAAACTTTGGACATTTGAGCATCTCATTAGAGAGGGATCTTGCATAACATTAAGCTGTAAATAAAGCCCCAAGTTCTAGTTAGCTTCCTTACCAAGCCTGGGATTCTGACAAAATGTGGATTTTCTTTAATTCCTTAGTATCAACATCCCCAGGAACTTTCTATTTAAAGGTTGAGTGATTTTTGATCTGCTACAATTTTACTACACTTCTATCAAAAATCTTCCAGCATTTTCAGAAATGCAAAAGACCCTCAACACCAAAAATATCATATGGTGGCTGCAGAAGATTGCCAGGTCTTAAAATGCTAAAACAGTCACTTTTTTTCATGTCACTGGATCTATTTTCAGTCCAGCAACAACAGCACACTTCTGGTAGCAAATTCCATATAAATGGAAAACATACAAAGTACACAGAAGCTAAGAATATTCCAAACCTTGACACAGAGGTATGCTAGTTTTCTCATTAAGACTAGAATTATAAAATTGGCAGTTCCTATAAACAAGCATTTATCAAATAGGAATCTGTTTGTGTTGAGTGGGTAAAAGAATTTGTATTCAAATTTTCTGAATGTGTATTTGTGTTTCGTCATGCGTTTGGCATCAATCTATAATTAAACTAATTTCTGTAATCAAATGGCAAGAACTATCATGTTTAAAAGAACAGCAAAAGCTGTGAAAGATTCATGATAGCAGAGTTCATTAAGAATGAATTTAAGTCCCACATAAAGCCCCCTGCGAAGATTAATTTCAGTTATATGCCCAAAGGTTACAGTCAATTTATGCCCTATTTAAGTCATATTCCATGGCACATTTACAGCGCTGATTTAAAATTAAACCAGACACGCAAGGACTTTTCATTTTAACTTAAAGAGCTAATGCTTGGGGAAAATGGTGGAATAACCATCACTGGAAGATTTTAAAAGCGAGAGAGACAAACATCTGCCAGGAATGATGGAGATATAATTGATCCCACCTTGGGGCAGAGGGATGGATTAGAAGATCTTTTGAGGTCTCTCTCAATCCTATTTTTCTTCATTCCCAAGGTGTGGAAATGGGAAAACAAAGAATCACAGAGAACATCTGAACAACTGAAGGAAAAGTAATTGCATAATTAAGACCAAATTGTTCACCGATTGCAACTTCCATGTTCCATTTGGATGGGAATTAGCAATAGACAATAACACAGATTAACTGAGACAAGGGAAAGATAAAAAGACGCCCGGGAAACCAGAACTCCAAAAGCTGCTGTGGAATTGAAGGCAAATGTTTGCTTGCCATCCGTGCCCCGCGTGTCGCCTCCCAGGAGCCCGCGCACAGCTGGCCTTTGTTTGGAAAACCCGCTTGGGTTTGATCGGATGCGTCCTGCCTCAGGAAAAGGAAAAGCAAGTCACGCGTTTCCCAGCTAAATCTTCAAGGTGGGCACAAGCCCAGGCACAAATGATAGATGGTGCTCAAGAACACGAAAAGGGTGTTTGGAAAGGGAGGGTCTCCGTGCGCCCATCGACTCCTCCTGCCTCAGTCACCCGGCGAAGGTGTGAGGGAATCCTTTCAAAATTAGGTTCTTGAGCTGTTCTGCTCCAACACTTCTGCCTCCCCGCAGATCAAAAAGAATAAAGCCTCCTTTCCCCCAGGAAGGGCAAGACTAAAGCACTTTGTGCATCTAGAGTTAAGTTCTCAGGAATTATTTTTGGGTTATTTTCCTTTGCTAAATTATTTGATAAGGTCATTGTGCAATCAGCTGGGACTGGAAATTCTTTTCCACTCCCTCCATTTGCAGTCACGATGTATTGCAAGGGTTTCTAAGACCTGAAATTGCGTCGCTTGTAATTCAAATCAGCCAAGTTCACAGATTTCTAAAAGCAAGAAATTCAACAGCCTATCTTGCTAATGCTGAAATTACTGCACTAAGGTCCAGCAGAAAGACAGCCTTAAACAAAAAGTTTCCTATTCTTAAAGTCAAGATCTTGCAGTTATTTGATGCCATTTTGAGCAGGAGGTTGTAAGAGGCAACCAAAAAAATGCATTAAAAAGACAAATTCAGAAATGCAGAATTTAATTTTTCCTTAGAGCAACAGGGATATCAAGAGATTTTTTTCCATTTATTCCACACTATATTCAGAGTTCGTATCAAGGGGGTGCAGAAGCTCAAGGGAGTGTCCTTTAAGAATGAGAGCAGAAGTTCAGAAGACGAATTCCTTTCCTGACTTGGCCACCAGTTCCTTTGGGACATATCATTTAATGTTATGAAATGTTAGCATTTCAAAAATTGTTGTGCTTTTACTCCCTAAGAAGTATAAATGAAGAAAAAGAGTGAAGAATCAATGATACCAACTATATGATAAGAGGTAGCTATAGATTTGATGTGACTTAAGCTTGGGAACCAAGAGTTTTCTGCAATCTTTGAGAAATGTGTGCAATTAAGGAATGTGCAACAAAGCTTATGAAGACTGTGCAGTCTCCTACACATGTGGAGTTACAATGATGCTGAAGAAGGGCCCACAAGTGAGTTTTCCTGTTGAAAGGAAATGAGAAAATCAGCCTCACATTTCCCACAAGACCATTAGAACAGTCAGGAATGGTAGCACAGTACACACAGTTTTCCCTGCCAGATCTTCAACCTGGCCCAAAGGTACATTGAAAGTGAAGAGGATTAAGAGGATGATGGTGGCAGGGACTCTGAATTATCCAAAGTTCATCCACCAAGAGCATTCTCTCATGGCTGAGGAGGACTTGCACAGGTGCTGTAATGTAAAGAATCAAGGAATTAAATCTACTGTGTGCTTTTGGACTATTCTTCACCATTATTTAGTCTCTCCCCACTGAAACAGAAATAATTTGCCAGCATTTTCCTTCTTTTGCCATAGTTACCACTATGATACCTTCATTACAGTACCAAAGTTAGAGCTAAAGACAAAGGAAAAAAGTCTCTATCAGGTGGCATTTGTCAATAAATACAGAAAAATCAAGAACAAAACATTCATACTGCACTTAATCTCTCTCCCTGCCTTTTCCTATCTTCATTTATTTTAGCCTACCATTATTTGCACTCTTTGCATAGGAAACACTGAGCACTGAGCACTTGGAAGCAGAACATCTAGGCCATGGAAATGTCAAAATCTGATCAAAAAAGTGAAACTGGCAATGGAACCACAGCTTCTCTCTCCACCTGCCTAATGCCTAACATGAAAAAAAAGGGGGAGAGAGAGGACATTGCATTAATGGACATGCTATTGTAGGAGCCAAACACTGTGGCTAAAATTACCCAGCAAACACAAGCCTAAACTGTAAACTGGTCAAGTAAGAGGGGCTAATAAACCTTTTCTGTTGGTTGCAAAGTGGGGACAAGTAGTTATTGGCTAGGTGCTCTGCACAGCTGTAAAGTGTGAGGGACTTGGGAGGCATTGTGACTCAGACACTGAGGGATTGAATGCGACTGCATAGTAGTGAATAACTTGTTTGTCGTTCATGTGAATAAAATGTGGAAGTAGATCGATGCTTTTCTCCATAATATGGGTTCTCTACTAAGCACAGTAAATCTCCGTCCTACTACAATGGTGTGAGATCATTCATGCCATTAGTTTCAATGACACTGACTCTATACTGCATGCAGTTTGCTGTTCTCTTTCCTCGCTATAACAAAGCCCGAGAGTGCCAGCTGCCTCTTGAGCCTTAAAAAGAAAGAAAGAGAGAGAGAGACTTTTATTTACCATGATTTTGATTGGTTAATTTCTCTCTATTATTTTGTTGCTTCCTCCCATATGAAGAAATGCATTGTCGTCCAAGCTAACACACAGGAGAAAGGCCGCTCAGTGAACATGCAAAACGTAAATCACCAGCCAGCAATGACACTTTGAACATGGAGATAACACCACCATCAGCCTCAGTTTTTTACTCCAAATATCACAGATTTCTTTTTTTTTTTCCCCCCCTTTTGCAGCTGGGGCTAAGATCACAATCTCATCCGCTGAGCTTCAGTCAGGCCGCGCGCGCACGCGGCGGTCAGGGTTTTATGGGCGTAGTATTTTAATGGTTGTAGTACATGGTTGGCACGTGAATGAAAGCCAGAGCCCCGCCAGCTACAGATAGGACCAGGTTATATAAAGATAACCGTGCAACAGAGGCATTTCCAAGCCATTTTAATGGCCTCCTGGCTCTAGTGCTGTGTCATTTAACACAGCCGCGCTGCTGGCGCTCCTGTGGGACAAATTGCCACCAATCCCCTTCCCCTCCCTGCACTCCCCTGCCTGGGGCTGCAGCTTGTCCCCTCAGTTGTAGCTAGAACTTTGCAAGTGCCACACAAGTTAGGATGCATTTCCTTGAAAAATCAGAGTAGGCAAAATCAAAGAGGAAAAGGATTATGGCTCACACACCTAAATTCAACTCAGTGAGCGCATCCCTACAAATATGGTCTGGAAAGGCAGACCAAAAATGTTCAGGCAGAAGACATCCAAATTCTGAGGGCATGTTCAAATTCATTGGGCTATACACTTTGTGTTTCAGATGATGCCGTGGTCCACACCCCTGTGTTCCTGATGTTCCCAGAAAGTGTTTTCTGAGACCCTGATCGACAACAAGAACAAAAAGTTCTCCCTTTTTCTGCTTGCATTATTTAGGAAAACAAGAGGGGGTGAGAACAAACATACAGAAAGCCCAGAAAGTTTTACTTTAAGAAAACAATATTTTGTGTCCTGACATCAGGACCAGCTGGTTAAACTTGGACAAGTTACTACTTCTCTCCACACCCCAGATTACTCAGCTATAAAACAACCTGAAGAGTAAAGAGCCCTACCTTGGCTGCAGGGATGAAGTGGTTAATGTGGAGAAAACACACATTTTACATTAGGTATGAAACGCATTTATACTGTTCCTGATCTCCTACGAGGACTTGGGCAACCCTGAGGAATTAACTTGGAGACCTGGCACTGGTCTGACTACCCCAAGTGCCTGGGTGTGAGCAACAGCAATCCATCTGTTCCATCACCAGCCAGACAAAGCCAGCATTACATAAGAACCACAGGGATATATTGGCTTATTAGGAAAATGGTTCCAGAGCCCGCTATATGCAACATTACAGCGTTGTATAAATGCACATTAATAACAGCACGCAGCTTGGCACGTGTTAGCTTTGAAAATGTGTGTATTTCTCTAATAAATGGCCATGGCAGCTTTTTCAAAATTGATATAGCCTTCTCAGTTTGAAAAGAAAAAAAAAAAAAAAGTTTAAAAATCAGCTGTTGGAAAAACCCCACCCTAGATACACATTTTCCCAGCATGCTGGAACAGCATCTCCTGGGTAAATAACTCATGGTTTTTGACATTAGTACATGTTCCAAATTATGTATTTACCTGATGGACCATAACAGCCATGAAGGAGCCTGTCTAGTCTACTGGGTAATATCTGATGGATTTTTCTACAATTAGTATGCATGCCACTAAGCATCCTAAATCATATAAATCGTGTACCTTTTAAAAAGCCAAAATAAAAATTTAGACAATCCAAAACACACAATGCTTTGGACCACAATGCGTGGGTAAGCTAAATAGTTCAGGGGTTTGCAAAATAGAAGCAAGGACAGATAGATATTTTATCCTCAGTTCCAGTGTAACATGAGCCAGAATTTTGAAAAAATTAGCTGAATTCTCTCCTGGTGCCAGAGACCCAGCTACCAAAAATATTTCACGGGGTTTTGCAATAACCTCATGGTAACTACTCACTTAATCCACTGGAAAGAGTGAAACTCAAAAGCAGTCTCAGAGCACTTTGCCCCTGTGGTCTCCTGGTTCCCTGCAGCTCTGGTTTGGTGCTGTGGGGGCCGGCCACGCTCACAGCTCACACCCCGTGCTGAAGGGACAAGGTGGGATTTCACAAATAAAGTCTTGGCATGTCTCTAAGAGCTCTCAAAGAAGGATGAGTTTCACCTCTCACCAGAGAGACAGGGAAGGAAGAGGCCATTGTAAGACACTCATGCTTTCCCCTCTGCAGGAAGGAGTTTAAAGGGAAGGGGACACCCATTATCATTCTTCACAATGCTTACATTTGCTACAGAAGGAGTTTGCAGCTCAAAACAAAAAGAAACCCTTAAAAGGGTGTAACCTCTTCCTTTAATTATTGGCTTGTGTCTTTGTGCTTCGCATGAAACCGTCAGCCAAACAGAATCTGTGGGCTTCACCTTTTCTGATGACAAAATAAAATCACTGAAGAACGTTTTTGGCGTTATTTCTAGAAAGCCCCACGGGATGCAGAAGGCTAAAATTAATGTCTGGCCCTAATATTTGGTGGTGAAAATGAAAATGCCACGTTTCAGGCAGCTATTTATGCCATACATCCCCCCACAACTTTCAGGTAAGCATGCCATAGTCATCCCTGCCATCAGTATCCCAAATTGCATTTTGAGTGTAAAGAATTAGTATTTCCATATAAGCTACTGCTATGTATGAAATTCATTAGTATCTGCCAATCTGTGCTCTATGCTCCATTTAAGTTCCACTTAACTCCCAATTGAGAACCCAGAGCAGGCTTTATGCCTTCTTTAAGCTCTATTTGAGGTGTGAACTTTATCCAAGGAATACAATTCCACACTCTCAATCTTTTTACCATATCCCCAGTATCCAGAAAACTCAATGGGATTCATTGTATACACAACAAAATAAACAAATCAGTGAATGGGGAAGATGTTAACAGGGACAGGCTTTTCCTAACTCGCTTTCCTTAGGTGATGAGGACACATTATTTTTCCTAGAGCCCCACTAAGGCTCTGCAGCGCTTCCAGATAGATCCAGTGCAGCCAGCAGAGATGCACAACTGCACTGCTCTCCTCTCCAAGCCTCTGAAATGCAGAGCAGGGCTTGACACTGAGCCTGAAATCCCAGCCAGCAATCTTGATGTTCAGTTCATGCTCCAGAACATGTCTTTGTGGGGGTTTACAGGCTTAATTAAAGTAGCACTCAATTAATAGAATTTCTATTGAAGTCTTCCATAGGCATCTTCTTGAAATTCGACAGCGTTTTCATTTTCACCACCAAATATTAGGGACAGGCATTAGTTTTAACCTTCTGCATATTTTTTCCTTAAACATCTACTGTCTGTTTGAGTTACTATAACTTCTGGTAGTGAAGTCAAGTACATATCACCGTGCAACTTTACAAGAAGCTCAATTTGAGTGAAAAATGGGTACATGCATGAAAATGCCTTCAGAATAAACCTTTCAAAATACTAAATTTGTATTAACCCTATGAATGCCTCCAAATCTACACTGAGGAGCAAAAAAAAAAAAGCATCTCTACTTCCTTTAAAATAAACTGTCAGTCTCATAAGTTGTTTCTAATTTATTGGCAAGGAATGCAACTGATGTGCTACTCCTGCTCTATGACCTTGCAAGACAAATTTTCACTGCTCAAAATTGCAGCAAATCCTTTCTGCTCTGCCCTTCTCAGCTGTCACTGACTTTTGGTCTTCTAAATTGTGAACTCTTTGAAGTAGGAGGCACATTGTTCAGAGCACTCAGAACCTACCCACAAACATCAATACAATATTTGGAATTACCATAGTGAGACCAAGGATTAAGAAACTCAAAGGGAGCATTATTGATTCAGGTTTGTTTTTTTTTTTTTCCAATATATTCATGAAAAAATTCATCAAAAATAAAGAGCAGGAAAAGCACATACACAACTGCATGACTCCCCTCCTGTCTCTGACAGGCCTTTGCAAGCAGACACACAGTCAAGGTTTTCATGCTGCTTCCAAAAAATCTCAAAACAAACAATAAATAACAGGGCTATGAGTTGCAGCAAAGGAGAAGCCACGTGCAAGTTTAAATTCATGAACTGCACCCCTGCAGCAGCCAGGCAGATAGCAGGGAAATGATAAATCACATCATTTTTTTGTCACAGGGGCATAGTAGTGGGAGGGAAATGAGGACAAAAGCAAACATCTCGGGTTATATTTTCTGGAGCTTTCATGAACACAATACATACTAAAATCAAACAGCAATTCTTTTGACAATTAGTACCTCTAGGTCAGTGGGATTTTTTGGATGAATGCTAGATTTGGTTTGGTTTAGGTTGCAATATTTGATTAATCTCTCTTTCTCCTTTCACAGAATGATTCAAAATTCAAAAAAACCCCATAAGTGGAAAGTGATTATCCTCTCAAATTAAGAGCACATATCTTATTTGCCAAATAATGAAAACTCTGTCACTTTGTTCAGCTCCACATGATCATAATCAGCCTGAGTAGCCTGGTGCCATCCAATTTTCACCCCAGCAAAGACATTTTCCTAAGCAGTGCCCTGAAACTGGGATACCAGTACAAATATTTCTGCTTATCAATCAGAGCTTCCAGCTGCTCCAATTTAATCCTGCAAGGAGCTTGCTTAAAGACTCTGCTGGTCAAATGCTCCATGTCATCATTACAGGTTTCCAGTCATGTTTTCTTAGTAAAGTGTACTGGCATTGCTCACTCTGACCTCAGAACAATTGCCAACAACTTGAATTTGCAGCACATTATTATTATTTGCTTATCTACTTATCATTTAGTCATTTCTTTCCATCATCTCAAATTCTTCATCTTAGGAAAGGAACTGCTGGGTGAAGGACCATTTGTGGCTCCTGCACAAAACTGGGGGTCAGGGAGGGTTCCCAGTTTGTGCCACAGCTTTCCTCTGTCAGCTCAAACAGAACTTCCCTCCCAAAGAACCTTTGTGAGAATTCACAAATGTTTGAAAAAATCTTTCATCCTAAGTAGGAAGCTGCTATAAAACCGTTGACATTTTTAATCTAATTTGGGGTTTTTTAATGCTGGGATCCATGAGATCCATTTCTCACACTGGAAGAGATCGCTGCAAGGTGCCAGATTCTATTTTTATTGCAAACTCAAATTGTTACCTACATCAAATTCTTAATTCTGACTGAGCTGCAGACAGACAGAAGAGTGGAGCAAGGGAAAAACCTGTGGGATTAAGTTAACATTTTAAGAAAGTTAAATTCACCAATATACATTGGATGGTTATGCAGAGAAAAGTTAAAGACAATTAAAGAATACTCTGGGTTAGTGTCTGAAATATTTTAAGGGTTTTTTAATCTAGAAATTATTCCAAAAGCTCCCCTTCCAAAAGACTAAAAATAATTTGAAAAGCATACAAGTCCATGGAGATCTCTAGGAGTAAGATGGTCCAATGATGCTCTTTTATGTGGAAGGCATATTATTCACTGCAATAAGTATATTTAATAACAAAATAACTGCTGTCCACTCAATATTAAGAAAATATTCTCATCACTTACCTAGTGCTATGTCCTTTGCATATCTTTGTGCCATCACAAGATATAACAGAGATAAGGTGGGGGGGAAAAGCAGCCAATTTTTCGTGTGTGATTTCCCCTCACCATCCTTCCTGGCTCTCATTCATAGCCTCCATTGTTTATCTTAATCTGCTCTGTGAACTCATCTGAAATACAGGTATGGGAGAAAGCAGCAATTTACCTGCAACTCAACCAGCTGCCTGCAGCAAAATCACACAACTGCATTTCAGAGAACAACCTGGCCCTGCAGGAGGGGAGGGGGGGATCAGGAGAGAGCAACTCTGTGCTAAGGTAACACTCTCTCCCCTCCTTGTGGTCTCAAAAAGTTCTTGCTGTCTGAAGGCATAAATGGGAATCTGATGCAGCTCTTCATTTTAGGGTAAGTCTGCCCTCAAAGAGATGCAAATCTAATGCAGTCACTAATAGAATGCAATTATATCTCAGAATTTTTTCTGCAAGGCACATTTGAGTGCTCACGTATAAAGGGCGGGGAAGATGCTTGCAAGACACATTTAAGAACAACAAATAAGCACATTTGGTGTCATTTGCAAGAGCAATTGCCAGATATTATATCATTAAGAAATGATTTTCCACCACGAGATTTGCACAGAGAATACATCCTTTAATCTCCAAGCTGCTGTCGAGCTCTCGGTAGCTGGCTTAGGTATTCCCTGAATTATGTAAAGCAAGTTTTCAGGTTCATGGCGGCTCCCATTGGCAACCACCTACATTAACAGTGAAAGTGGCTTTTGGTACCAATCTGAGCAAAGATGACTGAGGTGATAATGACTTATGGTTCCATTCACAGCGTTCTGAATGACACTGGCAAGTGCAAAAACCAATACCAATGCTGGCAAGCAGCGGGGACACATACAGGGCTCCTGTCGGCATTTTAAATCACAAAAGACTCGCTCATCTAGTACCACCTACCAGGATTACATTAGCCCATCCTAATCACCCATTCGCTTTACATTTTACTGGATTATTTTGTGGCTACAGGTCTAAAGGAGGGTGCAAGCTCCCTGCTCTAGGGAATGAGAAGGAACAGAGGAAGGGAAAGCTGAGAGAGCAGCACAATGTTTGACACATGACAGGTTAGTCCCACGGGTTCAGGAATTTGTTTTAGCTGCAGGCAAACACCCTCAGCACAGGAAACAGGCAAGTTTGCAATGGCACTCGTGCTTTTTCTAGGCAGCCTGGCCAAGTGCAGGAGTGTGAGTTATTAGCAGAGGAAACTGGATTAGGAAACAGAGATGCACAAGGTTATTTAGGGTAAACAGTAGGAAGAGCCTACTAAATAACTCACCACATGGTAGTGAAGCCATTCCAGCACATCAGCCCTAACACAGGCACTAGAATTCTACCAGTACAGTCAGAAAACAAATAGATAGGAATTACTGTCAGGAATCAGACAGGAAAGGAACAACATTCTCTGTTAAACAGCCCGTGATGTGCCCACGGGTCAAATACTGCAATTTTGGTTTCCCCAGCTTATAAAACGTAAAATGGAAAAAGGAAAGTAATAATCATGGTCAAGGGAATAGACCAGCTCCTACACAATGAATAACAAGATAGCCTGAGAGTGCTCAGCTTGGAAAACAGGGATTTATGGGGAACACGTGGTCAAGATCTCAAGGTCATGATGGGCATGCAAAAGATGATCAGCAAACAATTCCTATGTGTAGCTGCCAATACAAGAACTAACAAGTGAATCTTGCAGGTGACAAACCTAAGACTGATAAAAGGAGATATTTCTTCATACATAGTTTTGTTTAACCCAGGGGATTCCTTACCACAGGACAGATCTATGCGTGCATGTTCAAAAAAAAAAAGTAGAAAACTTTGAGACATTAAATTTCGAATATTTCTTGTTTCTGCACCCAGGAGAACATTCTGAAATGGTGTTTCACTATCACACCTACCATGTTCTTTTTCTCCCCCACTACCAGACTCAAAATACTTCACTGGGGGCACCTCTGCTCCACCTCTGCACACCACATGTACTCACATCTTGGAACCCTGAAATTCAGACATTTGAATTTCAACACTTTAAATTCCTGCTGGAGAACTCGAATAGATTAAAAACAAAGCCCGAATCTTCATTAACTCCTGTAAGTTTGAACTAACTCATCAAGATTTTCCTAGGAGGTTTTAGGGAAGGTGTCTTAAACAAATAGTTGAATTTTTATAGCACACTGATATAATGATGGAGTTACATGAAATGTTGGTATTTGGTATGGCCGGTGACTCAATAAATAAATAAAATCAGTTCCATTCAAAGAAATTTTTACATTTGTTATATTTTTCTTCTGCTAAAACAAAGACTAAAATGTTTGTGCTTTGAGTCTCACATTCCACAAAAGCCATTATTTTCAGCCCATTGTAAAAAAAAAAAAAGCAAAGAAAATTGAGGGTTTGACTGGCAAAGCTCCTAAACATTGGAGCTGCTCAGTGCATTCATCAATTCTGTTATGAAAACACTCAGGTCTTTGCATTCTCTCCTCTGGCCCACCAGATCCTAAATTTAGCACACCATGACCCAGCAAAATGCCTTCACTTCCTCTGTTTTCCTGTTGCAACCCTATTTAGCAGGAACTGTGGTGGGTATTCTCCATCTGCCTTGTAGCAAACCCCAACCAGATCTTCCCTGGCTGTACTTTTAACCTTCAGAACAAGGATGGCTCTGCTTAGGACAACAGCGTGGGAGCTGCTGCCCCACAGCACCCTGGAGGGGAGGATGATGGGCAGAGAGAAGGAAAGAAATTCCACTTTGTCATGTTGATACTGATCTACTTCAAATATTTACGTTATGGGATGAAAGTCAGAATTTGCAGCTCCTTGAAAAAAGCATCATTGTGAAAGGACACATATTCCTCCTTAAAAATCCACATGCTTTCCTTGATAACTTTGTATTTACAATGAAATGGACTTAAAAGGAAGAATCAAATGTGCCCCAACCCCGAATACCACTGGCTTGGTGGTCACCTGCTCTGCTGAAAATCAAGCTCATTTCCACCTCCCTGCCTGATTCCAGTGCACTGAACCATGACCTCCCATTTGCCAGAAAACATTTCCTACACACCAACCGTTGGCATTTGATTTGATTTATAAATGATTTTTTTGTTAGGCCAATGGATCACTGCCTCT
The DNA here is from genome assembly GCA_910950805.1 of Acrocephalus scirpaceus scirpaceus. NCBI lineage: Eukaryota > Metazoa > Chordata > Aves > Passeriformes > Sylviidae > Acrocephalus > Acrocephalus scirpaceus. Next base: position 61,433,444 of record OU383780.1, read on the forward strand.
CTTCTACCACGCCAGAGATAAAAATTGTTGACCCAATCTGTGTGCAGCCAAATACAATGAACCTCAGTGTTAATGACACCAGGAAACTCAATGCATGTTCTGGATTATTGCAATTCCAGTTCAGCAGCTTCACATAATTTCTCAGAGCCAAACAACCAAATTCATTATGTGGCTCCATTCATAAAAGCCTGCTGCACTTCATTCTGGTCGATATCTCGGGGCCTGGAGATAAGATACTGATTTAAAGGACTCTGGTCAGATCTGCATGAGCAGTTTTTATACTTGACAAAATGGAAATGCCAAAGGAGCCCTTTCAGACACTTCTGTCCCTGCCCCACCTACGGATAAATATGATCCTGTGAGGACTGGTAACAATTAGTTTAATAGGAAGCAGGAGAAACAATTGCCATTGCTCCACCTCCTAAACTACTGCATTACAATGTGGTTCTCAGTATCTGGAGTGTTTCACAGATAAATTGTTTATTTATTTAAGTCATGATTAAAGCAAAGCGTTCTATAAAACTAGAGCAGCGGGTGAGAGGAGGCAGCCTGGTCTCTTTTCCTCAGAGTAAGGATATCTTCAGAATAACTGGATGTCCTTAATCAATGCTTAAAATGGACTCTCACAAAAATTTATTGCAAGGCTTCCTTTTTTTATTCCTTTCTTTTGGGGGGCACAGGCTCAAGCAAATCCCAAATCCTGTGTTTTAAAGGCAAGGAGACACAAATCCTTCGGTCTCATTGAAGCACACACCAGCTGGCAGGAAACGAAGGAAATGAACATCACCAGCATACTCTTGAAAAAGCGACATGCACATGCCCACATAATTCTCACAGCCTTTGCAGCAGGGAGCACCCCTTTTTCCTGACTGGGCTCTACCTGGAAGCAGTCCTGGCTCGTGGGGATGAGAGTCTGCCACAGCACCACGAGCTGCATGACTCCGAAGAGTTTAAATAAACTCGATTTCACACTGAGCTATTCTCCCTGCAGGCTATGTACAACCCTTTATCTGAGTTCCCACCACACCTTTGCCTGGGAATGGTTAGCTTCCCCCCGGGGTCATTTGATACGGAGCCCCTGCTGTATAAATACAAACACCCACGCCTTCATTATCCCCGCGCTTTGCTTCCCTCGGGGCTGGCAGCTCCCCGTGTCCCAGCGATAAGGACGAGGAGCTCCGCTGTGCCTGCACACCCCGGGCCAGCAGCAATGCAAGCCCCAGGAGTCAGCAGAGGTGTTGGGAGAGGAAGTCACCCTGGCAGCACCCCCAAACCTCCCCTGGGGCTATACCTGTCTTATTAAATGGAGACACCCTAACCTGCCTGGGGGAGACCTCACCTGCCCCCAGCCAGCCCCATCCTGCTCTTTCCAAGCCAAGCTGCTCTAAAGTCTGCACTCAGCATGAACAGAACCTTTCAGGACAATGACAGATCCAATGGTTTGGTATTCCCAGGGGAAGGTTCTATCAGATTTCCTTCTGAGCTCACCCAGGTCAGGTTAGCCCAAGTGGAGAACACTGCTTTCAACAATGCTGAAATTTTTCCCTTTAAACCTCAAAGTGCTATTAGTTTTAGACACAGAGTAGAATGATCCAGGGCAAGAAAGTCCATAAAAACCCACGTTCAGTGACAAAAAGCCAAAGAGAAGATGCACCACAGAACAAAGCTGGATGCTGTATTCCAGTCAGCTCAACAATGCCAATAATGATTTGAATTGTGATCACCCAGACACAAATTTGCTTCCTGACAGTTTGGGCAGAGAGGGTTGGGGTTTTTTTAGTGCATAGAAGAAAAGGTGAATCACCAAGCAGGCAGAGGTGTCCCTTGCAGGCTGTCAAAGTTCAGCAAGAGAAGGAAAGGTTATCCCATGCCATGACAGCTATGCAGAGCTTCAAGACTTTAAATAGAAAAGAGTTTATGGAACCCTGGTGCCCAAGTGCTTCCTCATGACAGTCCCTCATAGCCAAACCACCAAGGTTAGGAAGTGTTACCTCTCGCTTTTAAGGGGTTTATTTTAGTCACATTGCAATTATGTCAACAGGTATGGTATAAGGTATAATAGCTGATGGATTTTTTTATGTTTTACAACGGGAGATGCAAACACCAAACTCATTTTCATGCCATGGTTTGTAATACAGTAACAACATCATTCTGAGAAACTTTCATTCTACCAATCAACACAGCAATTGGAAGTTTCTGTTGCTTTTCCACTCTACCATTTGAAAAACAGCACAGCTGGGTTTTAGAAGACTGGCATTTAGAAGAAAGATAAGCTGATAGCAGCAATTCATTAATTTTGTAAAACTACATAGTAAGTTGCTGCACTTTACTGGGAATTCTTCTTTTTGTCAGTTAAAAAAATCAAGCCCTCCATACAAATCTAACATAAGAGATGCCTAAAAAAACATCTACCTTGTTCAGTTGAGAAGTGCATCTCTCCATGGTTGAAGCACTCAAAAGTTATCTTCACAAGCTACATTCAGAATTTTTATTAGGAAGCACCTTATCACTATAATAACACAAGATTAAATAATTGAGAAATTCACCCTAGAACCAAAACAAACCGGAGAGTTTACCTACCCACTTGAACTGAAATGTCAGATTTCGCAAACCAGATTAATCCTGCAGTCACTCTAAAGACTTATTTTAGGATGGGGATACATTCGATGCATTTCTAACTCAGTACAGCTGGGTGTTAAATCTATAATCAAAGTGATTATGATGCATACCTAATGCACTGTGGGCCAGACATCTAAAGAACATTCTCCAGGTGAAAAGCATTGTCAAGTCCTTCATGAGCATCTCCAGGTCTCCAACGAATTCCCAGTCTTAAGGAGTTATCTGAGGTTGAAATATACATTAATTTCACCAGAAGTAAAAAGATATGAGCAGATTTGAGAATAAAAATCTATCAGTTCAGATAATTCCATCACTGGTAGTCACTTTTTCTCAGGAATGGCTGAGGCAATGACTCAGAATCAGCTAAGGTGAGTCACTCTATCCTTTTAAAAGTTCCTGCAATCTGGGGCAGGGGGGTAGGAAAGAGAGAGAGGGGAGAACACTGACAATTTATCAGCTTCATGGGTCATCAAGAAATCAAAGCTCAGTCCATGGCTGCATGCACAGGAAAAACCTCTGCCTTTATACAGGAGAAAGCAATTGGTAACTACTGGCTGAAAAAAAAAAAGAAAAAAGAAAAAAATGTTGGCAAACTCAAGAACTGTCTTTACAGTATTCTTTGCATACCTTACATTTGTTGAATGGTTTCCAAAACTAAAGCTTTCCCATGGGAAGGCAAAGAAACAATAGCAATTTCTTCTGAATGAAGCTCTTCTAAAGCCAAAGAGTAAACATACAGTATGTGACCTGAAAGTTTGCTTTTAACTTGTACAAGTGGCTAATTACATAACTAATCAAAATACCTTCAAAAGCAATTCCTAAAGGAAGGTTTAAAAAAAAAGAGAGAGAGAGAAAAGGAAAAAGCAGAAGAAAAAATAAAAGCAGCCCAGCAAAGAGAGATGGTGATTGATAACCTGTTACACTGTATGAACTTGCATGTGTGTGCACATACATTCAAGTTTAATGCTGTTTAAATATTTATTGCACCTCTGCACAGGGAATCTGCATTCTACCTGAGATGCCAGGGCAGGCTGAGGAGATGGATCCCTACGTGACACAGCTCCTGTTCCAAGAGGGAACACGAGCTGATGACGTGGCAGCCATGGAATGCCTTTGCTGCCTGTCCTAGGCACGCTCCTTGACATCAAACAGCGAAATGGTTTGAGTTTCAAGACTGATTTTGAGAGGTGGATGTGTTAGCAGAATATAAACTGTCTCTTAAAAATTAGTGGAGTGGAGCAAAATTTATTTCTTTGTTGTTTCCATCTATACATGTACTCAGCACCTCTTATGTGCTCTCTGTAGCCACGTGGAATTAAACCCAAGCAGAGGCTTGGTTGGTATTGATTCTTAAAGAAAAGAGCAGTTCACACCTGTATTGAAGGCAGACAGGAATTTAAATATTTTCGTGCATAGTCTGTGCAAGTGTTGAATTACGTGACAACTCAACCAAACTCTCCATTTCTGTGCAAAAAATGGTTGCAGGTTTAGGTGTCTCAAGTTTTGTTCAACCAGCACCACTTCTTGTATGCTGAAGGCAGGATTAGCTCAGGCATTCCCTGACCCCTACTGGCAGGGCTGGCCCTGATTTCTGCCTGTGGAAGGAAACAGAGGGGGAAAATACACTCCATGGCTTTAGGAATGCCAAGAGGATCGTAGAAGGAATTTGAGAACCAGCCAAAATACTTCACAGGTAGAAAAGCCTTCTCTGGAGACCACAGCAGGCTGAAAGTGTACAAGGGAGAAAAACTGAGTTGGGATCCTCTTTCAAATCCTCTCCTGATCAGTGGCATCCACCTGAGGATCCCCATTTTATTTACCCACTGCTATACAAGATAAATTCAGCAGCTGCAGACACAGCTCAAGGAACTTCACCTTGCTGCACACAGGGTGTCAAAAGCATCCACAAAGCACCAAGCACAGCCCAGTAGCTACTGGGGAGGACTGGGGAGAGGCCCTGGTGCTCACCTCATGCTGCTCCATCACCCACTGCAGGCTGGGATGATGGAACTCTGCATGGGGAGAGCTCTGTGCAAGGGAGGCCAGAGAGAAGCCTGGAGAATCTCCACAAAGCAACCACTGCTCCTGCTCAGGGAGAGGAGGTGTTTCAGGAATTCTGCAGGAAAGTGTGCACAGTAAATTGGCCCAAAGATGCCTCCTTTTCACAGTGTTAAACAGAAGGGATCAGCATTAAATGAGATCCACTGACTTCTGCCCAAATGGACAAGGCACAGCTTTGGAGACAGCATCTCCTGAAGGCACAAAAACAGCCCAGTAACTCCACATGGCAACAGCTGAAACAAGCCCTGAAGCTTGTTATCTAATTAAATGTTAGCTACAATGCTGACAGCAAGCTAAAATTTATACTTAAGATTTTTTTTTTTCATATTTAGACAAATTTTCAAGGCACTACCATGGATGAGTTCAACTAGAGTTGGACATGTTTTTTCATTTTAATGAAAAGTCAACAAATTTTCCAGTAGGCATTTAAAAAGAGAAAAAAATAATTCTATTTTTGATCATTGTATCTCCAGAACATCAAGCTAAACTATAGCAAGACCCACCTTAACTGGAACAAACCCATCTCCAGTTACTGAAATAAAGTCAATGTTTTTCTATGGGACAGTTATTTACTAAGGGGTAAGTGCATTTAAAATCTTAACTAATGCATTTGCCTCACAAAATCTGTTTTGGATTATTTCAGCAACTAGCTGATCATGTACATTTAGCTGGAAAATATACAGCTCTGAAAAAAAATATGAGGGGAAACCTGGAGATGTACAGTATAATTATGAAGGCAGACTTGCCAGTACCTCCAACAGAACAGTCCAATGTCAATATTCTTAATGAACTGCATTTTCTTCCACATGTGGCCAAAAAAAAAAAAAAAGGAGAAAAATTATTTTTAGAACCTATTTATGTCCCCAAAACCAATCTCCTAAACTCATCCCCCTCACCCCCAGCCCAAGGAGGTCTCTATTACATATATCCATCCTTCTGAGCAAATATCAAATCTCTTAACTCTGGGTTAACTAGCAGACATTCCACATTTTCTGACATCATTCTGACTTTGTATCAACTGTATTTCCTGCTAGAAAAAAAAAAAAAAAGTAAAAAATCATTTGGGAAATACATTTGTTGTCAAGACAACTTCCAGCACTGAATGTCCAAACTCCAACAGATCAGATTTTTTTGAAGGTTTCTTTTCCAAGTAATGGAAGGCTTTGCTTGCAGCATCTTCAGATCCATCTTTTTGCAAAATCATAGAACCCTTAAGGTTGAAAAAGGCCTTTAAAATGCTCGAATTCCTGCTGCATCTAAAAAACACTTCTCAGCCATGATCTCCCCTGATGCCAGGAGGCTTTGCTTCCCTGCTAGGACAGAATCTTTTTGCCCTGCCGAGTGTCACATTCTGAACCAAGAGCAAATCAGGAACAGAATCTCAACACCATAAATCAAGTAAGGTGGAATACTTGCGAGTGGAGAAAGCAAAAGCCTGGGAAAATTCCTCTGGCTTTAATGGGCCTTGAATTTCACCAGTTTTTGTTTCTGTCATGGTGCTTAGTTCATCGGAATTAGGCAAGCCACTTAACTTCAGAAGTAATAAAGAGTTTTGAATATTTAACTCCAAAGCTTTGCTCTCCCCGTGGTGTGTGCGGCCACGCATGTTTTACCTTCTGGAGGCTGCCCACAAAAATGAAGGAGGGAATCGCACTGGAAACAAAAACAAGGGTAAAAATAAAATATCCTGCCTGCACTGCAGCCCTGGGCAATGCTCCTTGTCTCTAAGTGACCCACTGCAGCTTCCTGGCCAGGGGTCCACGGGATCTGCATCCCCTCACTGGACTTTTTTGGGGAATTATTTCACATCCTCCCTCTCCAGCCTCTGAAGTTACTGACGCGAGATAAACTTTATCAGAATCCATGTTGACCTTCCTCTCTTTTGAACTCTGAAACATTGATTAACTTGTAAGCTATGTAGCAGAGGGACAACTTCAATAACACCCTTATGGGTACTTCCCTCCTGGCTGGCTATTTCAGCACTTGTAACTCTTTAAAAGCGATTATGAGGCCTATAACTTACTTCCCTCTTTCTTCCAACTCGTGAAAATGGAAAATCTTGCCTGAAGATGAAGAAAAAAGGTCATTCATTTCTTGTAAGCTGTTAGCTGCTCCTTGAGAATTGCCACTAGCAGCAAAGAAGTCACTGAAGCAGGGCTAGCCACACTTCAGAGAGAAAGCAGGTTATTCTGAGCAGAACTTTGAGGAAATCCCAGATATCACAAAAACAAGGTGCTCCAGTAAAAAAAAAAAAAAACAAAACAAAAACACACAAAAAAACCAAAACAAACCCACAGCTGTAATTCAGAAACAACAAAGCCTTGAATTAAAAAAAAATAGGCAGAAGAAAGTGTCCATACCCATAATCAGCATCTGTAGCTGTGCAGACATACAGGATTCCACCATTTCCAGCTTCTGTTTGTGTCACACTGAATTACAGCTTCATCCTCCCCACCTCATGTAACCCTGCTATTTTGATTTTTTCCTACAAACTCAAGATTCCTTCCTACAAACTGAAGATTCCTTAGAAATCTGATTTAGTGACTGGGTCCAGCTATCAGGTACCTATTTCTGTGAGATGCAGACCAGACCCCAGACCTGCTGGATCCTCCCCAGCAGCTCCAAATTATCAGAATCATAGAGGATCATTTACTTCCTATCCCAGAGAAGGGCAGCAGGATTTCTCCCCTGCCTTGAAGCTCAATCCAAACCAGCTCAGGGGTTCCATTTTGTATCCTGTTCAGAATCAGGGATTCCAACAGCACAGCAGCATCCCAAATCTGTGAGGAAACCCCAGTCTGCACTATTTTACTGGAGAGCTGGTGTGCTGTTCACAGCACCACAGATCCCTCAGCAATCTCTTGTCTCACCAAGCTGCCAGGTTGATAGGGGGAACTAAGAAGACTCAAACACAAGCAGCTGTAGCTGCTGTTCCAAAACACTTCCAAAGATTTCCATGCAAGTTATCAATTCATAAATATTACACTCAGGGTCACCATAAACTGTGTTACCATTCTCAGGGTGCTGCAAGCTTGTTTTTAAAGAATTCTCTTTCCTTTTGCACTTCAGCCATTTCTACCCTGCTGCCTTTTAGTCCTGCCTGGTTCCAGAGCTCAGGAGAGAATTTCTTGCTCAGAAATAAAGCCAGGGTGAATAATGCCACCAGTGTTATTTATGTAGGGACAGTACATTCCGTGGATGTTTCCACCAAAATGATTTCAAAGTGCTGTTTTGATATCCCCACTTCTCTAATGAGCAGAGTCTTGTGTTCACAACTGAAACATTAAAACAGTGTAACATGTACAGAAGCTTTTATAGTGCCGCCATCACAGCTAACAGGAATCAGTACAAACACATTCTTTTATTGTGACTTTACATTTTTGGAGTTCAATGGCCCTTATTATCTCTCAAGGCAAGATGAAGCTTCTCATGATTGACCATGTGCACAATATGACAGCAGAATCAAAGGGAGGTCAGTTATCCACACCCAGTGGGATCACCCCATCACTCTAATTACATTTTTTTCCCTTTGGAGGATGGCTCAGGGAAATGGGATGATGATACAAGGTAAAAGAGAAGGCAAATAAGATTTTCACAAAAGGTACTAGATCTTCTAAACTATTACAAATATTTTTACAGTCTAGGGTGTCAATGTCAGTGTCGGGTGGTTCCTAGCTACAAAATAGCACATTTCAGAAGCACCTCCATTGAGTTCTGAATTTTACCTATGGCCACAGAGAATACATTAGTTGACTAACACAGGGTAGGTTTGGGCTATATATTTTTTTTTTCCCCATTACTGACTTGGTGAGTTTTGATGTCTCTCTTGAACATGGCCATGCATGATATTTTTCAAATAAAATTGACTGTAAATCCAAAAAGATTCTGTCCTAGCAGGGAAGCAAAGCCTCCTGGCATCAGGGGAGATCACGGCTGAGAAGTGTTTTTTAGATGCAGCAGGAAATTGAGCATTTTAAAGGCCTTTTTCAACCTTAAGGGTTCTATGATTTTGCAAAAAGATGGATCTGGAGATGCTGCAAGCAAAGCCTTCCATTATTTGGAAAAGAAACCTTTAGCTTACCAGGCACTGGGAGCAAAAGAAGTCCCACAAGCCTAGAAAACAAGAAGCAGCTTCTTCCAGAGGCACAAATACTAACTAGAGGGAGCCTTGCCCATTAGCTAGAACACGCAGCCCAAATACTAAAGAGGCAGAGACTGTATCATCACCACGAGCAGAAGGGAGGTGAGGTATTTTGTTTGCACACATCTCTGAAACTTGGCAAGATTGAGAAAGCGAGCAGATATCACTCAGCTGCACATCTTCCTGGCTGTCACAGCACCCAGTTTACTGAAAGACACCTGGTGTGCTTATTCACAGGTGAAAGTCACTCCAAATATTTGTTCTCGATTAGGCATTATTTTCGATATCACCATCTGCACCTGACTCACCCATTCATAAAGTTCCTTTTCTTTGAGGAAAAGGCAGGGGAGTTATTGGTGCTGGTATCAATCATTCCAGCTTCATGAATGAAAAGCTTCTTCACTTCTTATTGCCACCCAGATGTTCAGGGTGTGAACCAGATAACCCAAACTTTAAAAGGAAGCAAACCTGCGCGTTCTTAATGGAAGAACGCAACCAAGAGCCGCTACTGAGCGACACGCACCAAAAATAAAAACACAGATGACTAAGCACACCCTTGCCAAACAACTTCTGAGACCAATTTAAGAATGAAGCACAGCAGTGCCAAAGCTTTGAACTAGAGGAAGCAGATGCTTTTGCTGCTGTGACATGCGTTTCCACCCAGCAGGTAGACGGGATGAAATCCGGTCTCATCAGGTCACTAACAAGGATCCAGGGCTAACAGCAGGCCGGGCTAAGCCAGCAATAACAACACTTTTACATATGATTTCCTGATACATGGGAGCTGGATATTTCCGCTATTTCATCTTCTATTTTTCTTAGGACGAGCTGCTGCAAACTAAATGGCGAAGGAATGCAGGCGTCTGTTTTCTGATGCACAATGGTTTATTGAAATGAGCTGCACGGGAAACATTCCTGCCCTGGATGGATGTACCAGCACCAAGTGGGGTGACCACTGCAGGCAGAGGTAAAGACACTGCTTGGCAAAAGCAAGGGTGGTGCAGGTGGAATTAATCCCTGGTTAAATAATAATCCCTTCAAAGCCCGCTCAGGAGAGCCACTGCTGTCAATCTCACGAGTTTTATTGGTTTATTACCCTCATATGTTTTCACATAGCCAAATCTTCAGATGTTTGTGTTTTCACCTGGCAAAAGCAAAAGGCCTGTGAAGCTCTGAGTCAGGTTGGTGTGAACAAAACTAATTTTATTTTCTTTGTACCACTAGCAAATAGATTTGCTATGGCTGTAGCAATAGAAGGGAAGGTTTGCTTGGGGAAAAAAAGTAATCCACTTTCCACGAGGTCTCATCTAGAAGTTGTTCATGCTCCAGTCAGTTCCCATTTCTCTGTTTTTCTCCCCAGAGGTCCCTAATGTCAGCTACAGGCTGCTTCTGGTCACTTTCCCAAGGGAAAGCTTTGTGTGGCATTAATGGCTGGAAAGGCAGGGATTGAGAACAGCATGAAAATACATGGAATATAAGGCTCTAATGACAGCAGTGGTGTATTTTAAACTCAGGGCTCCCCAGGGTATTACATCAGTAACTCAGCTGAGACACTGAACCAAGGGAAGAACTCTCACATCATTTAACTATTTGCTATAATGGATGAAAAGAGAGAAGATATTTTGGTTAAAGCTCCTCAACAGTGAAAGCCTAAAGCCAAAATCTCCCTGCATGAGCCCACTGACATCACATTTTCTGGTGCATTCAGAGAGAAGTCAGGTAGAGCAGCACAAGTACAGCGGCCCTGCTCAGACACTTGCACAGACAGATTTTTTTTATTAGAAGGGACCTCTTGAGATCTTCCAGTCCTACCCCACGTTCGTTCATTTATTCATTCATTCCCCCTTGGAAGCACCACAGACATGACCCATTGATGACCCACACAAAATTCCCAGCTACAAGCAGGGAATTTATTGATTTTTTTTTTTTTTTTAAGATATCCATTTTCCAGTAGCTGAAACACATCCACAGCCTTCTGGAACATATAAGTACCAGCAACAGGTACAGCAATGACTGTGGATGTTCACTTGCTCTTGTATTTGCACTTGTCTCTTAACCATCCCAGGTTTCTCCAGCCTACATGTCAGCATATAAATGTCTTTCTCTTGGGAGAGACCTGGTTATCCCAAGCAACAGACACGCCAAAATTCCAGTTGAAGACAGGGAGAAGGATGGTGGCTGTTCATTATTTCTCAAAGACAAATTGAGCACTTCTCAGACTTCACGTAAATATTTTAATAGTCAGATTATCTGTCTAGTCTCAGACTTCGTGGCACAGAAAGCAAAAATGATTGGGTCTTAATCTTCCACATTCAAAAGGGCCTAATTTCATTACAGGGCTGCATTTTTGTTCTGTGCAAAATCCAATAAATTGTGGTTGCGTATTAACGAAATATTGAAGAGGAAATGAAAAGTATATTCAGTCAGGTTTCATTTTCACAAAACCATAAGCATAGACAAGAGGGAATATAAATAGAGCACATTGGAAGCCTTCATTATTTAAGTTGCATGTAAGCACTTCTTTCATCAACAGAGACTAAAGAAAGGAGAATTATACCACAGATCACTTTTGTTTTTCTTCAAAATTAGATAGGTAAAGATAGCAGACTAGAATTTACTAATAAGTGAAAGAAGGCCTTAAAAATCTGAAGAAATAATAAACTGATCCGCCCAGCTGTAACTCCTCCAAGTTATTCTGTCTCAATCCAAACACCTTCAACGCTGGTCCTCTAAAAAGACCTTTTCAATCTTTCCTTGCCTTTTACAATACACCAGTGTTGCTCAATTCATTTAAGGCTTAATTCATGAATAAGAAACCACATTTACTCCACGCTCCTGCTTGGGATCTATCACACAGCTGGGATGAAAGGGCCTCGATTCAGAAGTTGCCAGGAAGCTGGGTCACAGTGGTACAGGGGCAAAGTTTAGGCCAATACAATGAAGCCCACAAAAATTTGAGTAATATGCACTTCTCATCACAATACACAGGAACTTACACTTACCGAGTCCCACAAAATACTCCTTACACATCCCAAAGGTCTCGTTAAAGGGAACATGAACAGAGACTGTGGGCATCAAGTATTTCTCACCCTCAGCTGAAACTGCTGGGATGGGGGAAAAAAAAGGAGATGGCAATTGTAGCAGAACGTAAAGCAGAGCACTGTCTGTTCTCCAGTGCTACATGGCTGCTGACCAGAATAAATAATGATTTTCCTCATCTGAATCTTAAGAAACACTTTGGGGATCACATGCATGTTGCACAACGTTTGGAGAGAGGAAAGCACCCTCCAGTTTTGGACAGGAGGGGTTATGAGTGGCTCCCAAAGCCCACTCATGATGCTCAGGAACACTGAAAGCATCTGTGTGGCTGCCTCCGTCGGGCAGCAGCCCCCTCAGTATGCAGTTCACATCCAGCTTTACCTCCACAAGAGAAAGAAACATTCAGCACGGAGTGGTGGTGGGGGGGAAATTTAAAAAAAAAAAATCCATTAGCGTTCCAAAACATTAAACATCGGAACAGAGTGTTTGCATCTTTACAGAGTGTTTGCTGTGAAATTCTCAACTGCCAAATGAAATGCATCAGTGCAAAAAATAGCAGAGAAATACCAAACGATGCCATCATGTCCAGAACCGCAAGCATTTCCTTGTATTCACTATCCCCATAGCCAGACAGGGAGGTTCCTCCACCCAGTGTGACTGTAACTTCCCTTGTAGAAATACCACGGGCGCTGGAGTAAAGCATTGAATGTGGTTTTTAGGGCTGATGATTCAGCTCAGAAGTGGCACACACACAGCCAGCCTCGCTGGAGCATCGTTCTGCATCTGCAAGCGGCACTCAGAGGCGCTGGGAGTATCCCCTACAATTGTTAACCAAATGGAAAGATTCCCCTTTATCCATTTCAATCGAGCCATTACACAAATCATCACCTTCTCTTCCCAGAGCAAGGATCTGGGAAGGAGATGCGATTTGCAGCTGAATGTGAAACTCTTGGTTACAAAGGGATGAGCACAGCTTCGGCAGCAACGGGGCTCTCCCTACCTACACCTGCTAATTTTGGAATGCCGGGCTTGATCTTCCTGCAGAACTATATCCAGTGCAAACTGAAGACATGGAAACGAAATCCTGAGGCTCCTTGATCAAGGAAATAACTGCTGAGGGTTGTTCAATGTAAAACTTATCAGCTCATCTAATAATCACATACCCCATTTCCCTTTCTGCCTCTCCTCTTCATCCTGTCTCAGTCTCTCTATTTAGGAATGCAGAATTGGCAAAAGTTCAACTCTCTTTGCAGTCACAAAGTTCTTTCTTGGTTCCCTCCTTGTGCCATCTTCTCGCTCCTCCCTAGCCTCTGTACCCAGCTGTCCCCAGGCTCCTTCTTGCAGTCCTGCTTCTCTCTTCCAGCCCACATCCTTCCTCAGACCTCTCGTATCAACCATCCCATTGGGTTCTTATCACACCGCTCTTGCCTTCAACATCCTGCCACCAAACATTGCTCTTTTCCCTTAACTGAAACTGTAATCTGTTAAACTAACACCCAGATCCTGGTTTCCATCTTTATTCCCAGCCTGTGTGTCCCACCTGCTGCCCAGCCAGGCTGCTCCTTACTGCTGTGCAGGGGACACCTCTCTTGGAGCAAGAACTAAATCTCCACATGCAGTTACCCATGTTTAGCTGCAACTAAATCTAGGAAAATCTCATTCAGCTCTTGACTCAAAGAGTCCAAAACCACTTCGTGTATTTCAAGGAATGAAGTCATGGCAGCATCACAAATGTCTAACAAGCACATTCAAATTTTGACTTGGATTTTTATTTTCCCAGTCAAAAAAAATGTATTCCTTTCAGTATCACAAATCTCTAACAAGCACATCCAAATTATGACTTGGATTTTTATTTTCCCAGTTAAAAAAAAATGTGTTCCTTTCAGTATCACAAATCTCTAACAAGCACATCCAAATTATGACTTGGATTTTTATTTTCCCAGTTAAAAAAATGTGTTCCGTACAGAGGAATGGCAGGAGGGAAAAAACAATATTTCGCAGGGAGTCTGCAGTCCTTCCAAATTTTAGCTACTAAATTCAATCTAAGCTTCAACACACTTAAAGTGCCAAAATAAGATGATGGGAGTATTTTTGACGTGGGCAACCAAATGTATTTTCATTCTCATTCTGAGAAACATCTGGATTCTTACTGTAACATGCCTAAAACTCAGCCTAAGTTTGTTACTCCAAGAAGAAACCACAGGCAACACAAAAACATACAGCTCTTTGCCCAGGCAAAAAAAAAAAAAAAATTGCAAATGAGCTAACAGCAAAATATTATTAACTTTTCTATAATCCACGGTTTTCAGAAGACCTACAGACAGTTAAATCAAATTTCATAATGGCCTTGGAATGTATTATACATCAAATAAATATAAGTGGAGGTTTGCAAAGGGATAAAGGCTATCAGAGTACCCAGCTTCCCATGAAATCCAGTGGGAAGAAAGGAGTTATTCACGGGAAAAAGGGAAGTATTGCAAGAACTTGAGTGAGTTGATGAGAGCAGACTGGGAATCTTGGAAATCCTTACCTGAGCTGCTGGTTCCTAAATGTGGGTAGGACACACGCCATCAACCCAAAATCCTGCTCTGCACCAACACCCACCAAAGACCTCAGCCTTGACAGGGTTGAAGAATTCAGCCCATGTGCCACAGCCAAACCTGGCCTGAGCCCAGACATTATGTCTTTTTTTTTTTATATCCCATCTGGACTGAGAAGCTCCCATTTGGTGGGTTTGCTCAGATCATCTCACAAAACTCATTGCACTGGTTACCACTTAGGAGGTTTTTTTAAAAAGGAAGATAAATTCCAGTACCAATGTCCTGCATGTATGTTTTAAATTAGTTTATTTGCTGTAATATTTATCTTAAAGGTAAAAAGGTAGAAGAAACCAGAGAAGATGGAAGACAAGAAAAAAACACAAATTCCAATCTTCTATTTTATCCACTAGGAAAAAAAACCCACTAAACATTTCTTCCTAGCTACAATCCTGGTCTTCAGTTCTCCCTCTAGCAGTTCATCCTAAGCAGAAATTACATGTTTCCACATTGTTTAACCCTGCCCTGTCCCAGAGATAGTTCTTAAGTTTTGTCACCCTTCACAACAGCTGCTTTTTCTTAACTTATCCAAAAGGTGAAAGGAGGGGACAGAGGGAGCGTGGAAAAAGGGCTGTTTAGGATTGTCTTTTGGCCTTGGCCAAACATCATCCATGAGAGTAGGAAACGACACGACACCATGGGGTGAAGGTTCTTGACTGTTTACAATTAAACACCCAAACCACAAGTTATTTATTATTTTGTCTTTGACATGCAAATTTTAGGAATCCAAAATAGAGCCCTCAAAAAAACCTCATTTCTGTGTGGCGCTGAATTGTGTTTTACAGTTCTGATGTCAAGAGAAAAAAAAATTTCCTTGCTCCAAGCATGTTAGTGCTGATGGCTCTATCAAAAAGCTATTAAAACCTGCAGAATGCTTTAAAAGCTGTTGGAAGAAGCACCATTTCCATTTGATTGTGTACATTTATAGAGGGGTTTCTGTAAGCTTCACAGATGTCATTCCTGCCATTTCAGCAGAACTCCCCTCTGACTGCAGGGAGCTGGTGCTGTACCTGGAATCCTCAGCACCTTCCCATGTTCCTCTGTCATCTAAAAACTTCCTAAATTCCCATAGAGTGATAAAGGGGACTCTAAGACATAAAGGGGGCAAAGGAATTTTTGCCCAGGGCTGGGAATTGTGCTGTTTCTGGTATGATTTGTCTCTCCATTCCAGTACACAGCAACTTCTTCCTGCAGCTACAATTTCAGCTGGCAAAGGGGACTGAAGGACTTGGCTGTTTCTAGGAGCATCAAGGATTAGGTCACTTGAAAGGCTGAGAGAAAGTTCTGGGAGGTTCTGCATCCATCATCAGAAATGCAGCTCTCCAGCTTCCAGCCTCATTTGCACACATGCACCAATTAAATTAGACATAATTAGCCAAAAGAACGCTGCGATACCGCCTAACACGCACCTTAAATTTCAAATGGGATTGCTTCCTATGCCCATGTTTGCCTTCACACTGTAAACACGGAAGGGTGTAACCCTTAACAGGCTCTTATCAGTTCACTCTATAGAAATAAGAAACAGTTGGTGAGGTTTTGGAAGTATTGACTCAGCAGTTTGCTACAAGAGATGACTTGGCTGAAAGAAAAAACTGGGGGGAAAAACACCAGAGTTCTCTGTAGGCTGTTGGCTCTCACTTATGCTCCCTTTAAGACTCTACATACCAAATTTCAGCGTGTTGTGAGGAAGAATATAATTAGTTTGCTTCCCCTCCCTCCCCTTTATATAACAAAATAGTGAATTATTTATGCAGTATCTGCTTTCCAGATTTTGGTGTATCAGTTAAGGGTTTTGCCAATACATAATAATAGCAATAAAATCACAAAACACCATTGGCTTTTACAGGCCAAAGCATTGAGCATGATACAATAAAACACAGCTTATCATCTGGTGAGCCTGATCTCACAAAAAAACACACGTGAGCATTTCCACTGAATTTAACAAGACCCCTCACTTGACTCCTTGCTCACACAAGCTTGCCAAACTGGAGCTTCATCATTTAAATGAAAATGTCATTTTTACAGGGGTATCTGAAGCAAGTGATGATTCATTCATCACAGACATGTGGAAAATATGGGCCTGGCTAGTCACAACGAAAAAGGAATTGGAGAATGAGAACTTTGTCCCTTTATATTCAGGGACACCAACACTTTATATTCATTCACCAATGCTGACAAAACAGCAGAGTATGAAATCAAAAATGACATTTTATTCATAGAAATTAGTGTTTCCGTCTTTGCTTTATCCTCCTCATGATTTCTAAACTACTGTCCATAGAAGCACCCAATAGTGAGCTAATTATCGATACCAATAATTATCAATGATTATTATTAGACTGTAGAGCTGAAATCTTATTTTCTGGGAACACTTCTACTGTCCCACAACCATTCCTAAACATCTCTAAAAATCCCAGCCTGAAGCCTTGCAAACCATTAAAACAGGTTTAGGTTCAGTCCAGGTCCTTGAAGGAAGCTCAGTTCCAGGTAATGTCCTAAATCACCCCATGAGATCCTACACACAAAATTGTTTTGACCTAAATGGTTTACAAGCCTTTAAGTATGGCTTGAATTCCAAAACTGAGCCAGAAACAGACACATTTCTCATCTGTGGCACCTTCAGAAAGGGTTTGCAACTAGTGAGAGCAGTAACAGCACTAGCAAAGCCAGAGAAAGGAAACTGGGAATTGGGCAGCAAACAAGGGACATGGAACACTGGGACAGCAAGGAAGAACAGGAATACCATGACACAGCTAAACAGAACAGCTTAAACACTTTTTCCAGGCAGGAAAAAGGAAATACTCTTATGGTATTATTTAATTTAAATCGTTTATTTAAACACTGGATTTATTAAAACACTCTGATTGACAGCAAGGATGGGAAACATCTCAGGAGAGTTTTGCAATATTGAACTCATTGTGTTTAAAAAGAAATCCAAATGAAACCACCCAATCATCAGTGTGTAACAGACACAGATAAAGCCAGTGTTCTACATCATCACAATTTCATTAGAGCCTTTGAAGCCACGCACCTTTGATCCGAGGAAAGTGATAAATGTGTTATTTTTTAAGTGGATTATTATATGTTCTGTTTAACACAATGGTAGGTCTGAGCTGGCGCAGTCATGGTGCAATGAGGAAATAACCTGAATGGAGCAGCCACAAAAACAGAGGCATCTGCTCCGTGCCTTTCAGATAAACAGCTGCCTGGGTGCCCAAGAGTTTCTAGAGCCATGACAAATAACACTCACCCAGCCTGGGGGATGAAGGGCTGGACACAAACTATTTGCTAAGGGGCCCTTCCCAACAGAAGTGAGCCAAACCCAGGGTATTTGTCAGAAATCCCATCCAATTTTGGGACACACAAATGGAATGCCCATTCAGGAGCCAGATCTCTTATTGCAAGGTTTTAAGGCAAGCCCCAGTTTCAGTCAAAGGCAGCAAGGCTGTCCTAAACTTGGCTACCTGAGGTGTTCTGAGCAGACCAGATTTCCACAGCCCTAATAAAAACAGCTGTCAGACACTTCCAGTCCTTCAATTTGGAATTCAACTTCCTACCCTGTAATGGTTCTGAACCCCTTAATTTGCCATAAACCTTAACCAGAGACATTTCATTGTTTAAGAGGAGGTTGGCTCAAAATGCATTCCAAACTGATCTCACAATAGTTGTGTGGGTTTGTTTGGTTGTTGTTTTAACTTCCTACTCTGAGTAATCAGCAGTTTGCTTGTGTTTCTAGTTTTTAAAGAAACAATGTTATGGCTGGGTTCATCTGAAGGCAACAAAAGCAGAAAGCAGGCAAGTGTACTTCAAAGCAGTTAGGGTTTTAAGCTTAAAAAATAAAAATAAAAAAAATAAAACACAAATAACCCCACTTACTTTCTGTTCTAATGCCCTGGGCTGGATTTTATGGCTTATACTCATAAATCAATAAATATGACACTGTTCCTTTCTCTCTGACACCTGCCCCTATAAAATATTCTAAGCTATGAAGCCTCCATGAGCTCCATGAGTATCAGTTCCTCTGCCTGCAGCTCAGCCCAGTGCAGTTACCTGCCCAAAAAGTGACAAGCAAGCTGTAAAGGACTGATAATAAACACAAAATAATTGCCCACAGTGGCACACTGGTGGCATATTTGTTAATAATACTGTACAAACAGCCACTCAACCCACAGAGCTGCTAAAGTGGAAGAAGCAAACAAAAACCAGTGATTATCAATAGCCCAGTGAAAGGTATCACCTGCAGGGACTCATGGGAATGTAAACCCAAGTGTGCTCATTCCAAGGTCTAAAATATTTGGGTTGAATGCCTGCTCGGGATTTGTTGTTGTTGCTAGGAAAATGGAGGGGAGGGAAATGAAAAATACCATCCACTTGATATCCTAATCATATTTCTAATGTTGTCACTGCTTAGAGAATGTCATGGGGGATGACCCCTCATGGAACAAAGGAGCTGTACAAAATCTCCCTTCTGGTCTGTATTTGGCACCACACTTTTTTTTGATAGGGAGAGCAGTAACTTTTGGTGGATGCATTGTTGCCTCTTATTGCACATCTCCTCCTGCAGAATAAATCACTTTCTGAAAAACCCTTGGCCCACAATACCCAGCTCCTGAAGCTGCCATAACAGAACACAGCAGCAATTTAGCTACATGTGAGTAGCAATGATATTCTTATTTCTAGGATGAAAATCATTGAGCAAATGAATGCAAACCATAAAATGTTACTATTAGGATAAAATATGTTTATTTTCATACCTACAAGCCAGTGCCAATACTTATGCAGGTAAATGGACTTTGTAATCAGCACATTGTGGACAGCTTTTAACTTAACCTAGCAATAAATGATTCAGATGTGCAGTTTTTCCTCATTCTACATAGAGAACAGTGTACAAAAGCTTAAATTCAGCTTAGTGTCTTTCCCATTGCTGCTAATTTATACCTAACTCTATCCTCTGTTTTTCTAACTCAGACTAAAGTAGTTCAGCTAGGTTTTTTTAATGGAACATTAAGTATCCCCCAATAATTGCATTTAGCAGTAATGCTTGTATTTTGGAATAAAACCCCACACACTTCTAATCTAGGGCGCCCTTGAGGTCTTGATACAGAGATGAAGATGTTTATCAACTGGCTTTAAGAAGCTTTAAGAGCATTCTCAACAAGACAACCCTTCCTCCTCTGCCTGGGTAACCACAGGGAAGCAAAAGTGTTCAACACTCCTTGGGGTCTTGGGAATTACTCACGTGGGATCTTCCAATAGGTAGAGGAGGAAAAAAACCCCCTCAGTTCATATTGTGTTCTCTCAATAGCAGAGGGTCTGATAAAGTCAGGTGCTCCACAGCTCCTACAAGCAGCTGAGCACTAAACACAAGCAAAAGCTTAAAAGTGCAGCTCAGATGGGACCATTTTTAGCTGATGTTCACTCACAGCCCCATCACTGAGAGCTGGGCAGCTGCTCTGGGTTTCTGCAGGATATTGGTTGTGAGAGTATGGAGACTGTGAGATGTGTAATTACAGAGATACTTCTTGCACCTCCAGACTATAAAACGTTAAGGAACAATTCTTCAACCCTGTACCAGCGCAGATTGTGGCCTTTAAAATAAAAACAACACTGCAAGAGCACAGAAACAGCTCATAAAATTAGGCTTATTCCCTTCCATACCTCATGTTTGTACAATTATACTGCACGAGTCCTGAAAAATCTCACATAGTTCTGCAGTGACTAGATTTCCACTAATGGGATTTGGACACGTATTCCAGCCCTTTCATCAGCAATAAGGAAACTGAATGTTCTCTGGTAATCAGCTCAGTGCAGTCATTATTTAACCCACAGACAATGTATGGCAGCAAAGCCCAAATTTTCAACCTTGAGAAGGCGGCAAACTCTGTGAGCTGACCCTGCTGAGGGCAGGCAGAAGCCAGGGAGGCTCCTTGCAGACAAGGGATGGAGACACACTTCATCTCCTAAGGAGAGAAAAATTCAACAAATCTGACCCACTGCTGAAGCTACAAATAAGGAAAATCACCAGGCTGCACCCAAAATCACACAGAATTTGAAGATGAAACCACAACACCAACAGGCATCAGCTCCATCCCTGTTTTGGGGAATGCTGCAACAACAAGGGTAGGTGTAAAGACCAGAGTAAGTCAAACTGCTTTGCACTGCAGGGAGGCTCCTGTATTTTCAATCTCACTCCAGACAGTGACAAACATTAAAGTGAGGGAGACAGAGGTGTCAGCTCCCACTGGGAGCTCTCTGAGCACATCCCTGTGTGATCTTAGCTGGGGACACAGATACATCCCCAAAGGTGTCATTCAGAGACACTACCTGACACCAGGCAACAGCATAAATGTGGTCAGAACAGGCCAATCCATGGTTGAATTCTACTACATTCCAATATTTTTGTTTCAGCATCCAGAAAGGGCTTTGCCATAAAGCCTCGACATGCCATTGGTTTGTACAGTTGTATTTGTACTCCCCTGAAGTTTCTCAAAGCAGATGAGACCCAAAGAGTGTAACAAATTTAAAAATGAGCTAAATTTGATGATGTGAAAAGGGTTTGTTTGCTTTTATTTTAAAGGAAGGCATTCCCTACTTCTGCTTAACCAGGGCAGATGGAGCATCCCACTTCAAGACAGAAAGAAAACACAGGCTGAAGGAGGAAGCATCCCTAATCATTGTCAATTTATGTTTCTGCAACAGCAGTCTCAGTGATTGTTAGGTCTGTCCCCACGAAAAAAGAACTTGAATACTGACCAAAACAGCAAAGTGAACTACTTTTAATTCTTTATATATTTGTTCCTGTTACTGAAAACCTCGTGCATCTGCCTAGATTTAAACATGTGAATATTAACAGGTGAAAAAAAAAATATTTGAGGATCTTGATAGACTGGGAAGTTGCTAGGAAATTAAGTTTGCCTGTAAAATCACTGCAGATTTGTATTTCAGCCATGTCTCTGCTTGGTCACTTACTACCAAATCTCACTTGAATTAAATCTCCTTCGAGTAAAACACTAAAGGTTACCTTCTTTAAAGTTAACCCCCACACACATATTTGCATCCAGAAGATTTCAAAGCCTGGAGGTGGCTGCAGCAGCCTCCCCAGAATGCCAGGAGTGTGCCAGCTGTGACTCCAAGCATCCTGAGAGCACAAGCCATGTTTCCATGTGTGGCAAAACCAGTTGTTTGGGCTCTCCAGCAGGGAAGTTTGTGTATGAACACATTTTGCAAATACGTGTCATTTCTTATCTGGAAGTGAGGTTTGGTGGTAGGAGACCAGGGCCAGGAATTCCCCATCCAAATGCAGGCTCAAGTCAAAGCCTTGCCAAGTTATTTGTTCTACTTCTTGTTTCTTTTTACCATTACCATTGATAGTCAGATTTTTATGGTCTTGTAAGATTAGAATGGTAGCGTGAAACTAACCTCAGATACACAAAAATACAATAACTTCTGTTAAAGCTTAAGTATACTTGACAATTATAATATACTTAAGTATATTTTTAAAGTATATTTTCTTGCTAAAACTTCAGTATATTTTAGATTTACAAGAGAGCCAACAATGAGCCAGGCAAGCAAGCACATACCTTTGCAAAAGCCACACCAGTTCAGTCGTGCTCCAAAGCAGCTCCATGCTGTGTGCCCTCATGGCATCAATCATGCACTCCCAGCACAGCTAAAATCATGAGGAAAGGATGGGATGTGCATTGCACAATCCCTACTGCAACTTATCCAAATGCTTTTCAGGGTCCATTTCACAGCAGGCAAAACAGGCAAGAAAAACTGATTTTTTTTTTTTTCAAGGTCAGGCAGTATCAGAGGCTGGCCTGGATTTCCAGAGGTCTCTCCTAAACCATAGCTAGAACTCAAAAACTTTTTGTAGCCTAAAACTCTGGGCATGAGTTCTGGCAGCTGCCTCCATCCCTCCTCCAGAACAGGCAACTCAGCCCTCCTTCCCAGAAAAGAGGTAATTAGAAACACACTTATTACCAGTGATTGGAAATAATTACCAGGTGAGGTTGCTTCCTAGAGAGAACCTGATTCTCTCAGCAAGCCCAAAACCAGCCAGCAAAAAAGAGCTTGTGGTTGAATCGTGGGGCTTGTGACAGCAATTTTCTATCTGTGATGCAAATCAACACATTATATAATTAACACCCAAGTTATTCCCGTGCACTCCACTGGTTTTGTTTGCTCCCCTTGAAGTGAATTCTCTCACCCTGATGCTAAAGCAGTCAAAACAATAAATGTGCGACTCAGTCTCTAAGGGAATGGGGCACCTCTGCTCACAAATAGGGTGCCATATGGATTCCCTCCATGAATACGGGATTTCCTTTTAAAGTCACAGACCCTTTCAGCATTTAATGGCTGGTGCTGGTGCTGCTCGGGCTCCCTTTGTGATTTGTACCCCAGAGCCCCCAGCACCACCGGTTTCTTCCCTTGCTTTTCACCCCTCATTATCAATCTGTGTAAATAAGATGCACAGCATCCGCTGGTTAATAAACAAACTCTCACTGTGATTGCACTTTCGGTTTCCAAGTGCAGAGCTGACTTAACAACCAGGAATAAATGTGTTTGGGGTTTCGGTGCCCTTGGAAGATTGCTCACAAATACGTGATTCATATCTGATCCTGGACATTAACACTTTCCTTATGACTCATGCACGCAGTTAAACAATAAAACAGAAAGCTTATTGAGGTTTTGTTTAACATGCATAAAGCACCTATTATTAATACTTTTCAATTTAATTGTTTAACAATTTGCCGATCCTATTATTAGCTGCAAGGAGGGGATGTTTCCACTTCTGTCTCGAAATAAATAGATGCTTTTGAATTTACCCTGATTTATGTTTAGGATCTTTCAGCAGCAGTTCAGAACATAAATAATAAAAAGCCATTAAGCACTGTATGGAGCAGGGTATGGACCTTACCAGCCTGCCCACAGAACATTATTTGAATGGATAGAAGGCAACTGCCCTGCGTTTCTCGTTCTGTGGAGCACGATGTGTGCAACACACTGATCAACACACCACTTCCTCACATTGTTTTCCTTTCCAGAGTGAAGGATAAACCAGAAAATTTGTCCTTCCTCACACAATGGAGCCTTTAGGTCTTCTATCTGGTCCCTACACGTTAGGATGTTCACTGCAATACAATTCCCGGATAAATTGTAATGAGCAACTGGCAAATCTGAAACCCGTTAAGAGTTCAAGTTCAGTTAAAAAAACCCTGAGGGGTTATTTTTAAAACTTTATCCTTCACTAGTCAGTATTCTCTTAAAGTATGTAAAATCATCATATTGAGCCAAATTTGCAGTTTCACTGCAAAAAAAACCCAGCTCCATGGCCATGCACAGGAATCATGGAAGTGCTAAGCAGAGTCTGTAAGAATCATACTGTAATGTAGATATATATCCAGGCAAAATATAAGATTTTGGTCTTCAGTTTCAGCCTGCAGGACAGTTTTTTATCTTGGGACATGCCTGCCTGCCTGAAGTGTGGGTTCTGTTGCCTACATGCTGCTCTCAAACCAGTTTTACAAACCTGCTCCTATCTTTATGCAAGCTATTCTAAACAAGGACAAAAAAGTAACTGTTCCACTGCAGAAAAAGCTTTTCAGCTTTTTCAGCTCCATCGAGCTTTTCCAGAGGGTAAATTCTTCTAAAATACTAGAGGACAAATTCAGGAAGCACACTGATGACACAGGACCATGTTCTGCAGATGTTGTTCTTGTCAGTAACCCATCAAGTGATGAGTAAGAACCTCCTGGGCTCCATCCTAACCCCGCTGAAGTTACTCACAAAATAGTCACCCTGTAGGTGTGAGGCTGGCCCTAAATTCAGAGGCTGCCTCTGCCTTGAGAATGCTTTCAACTCTGCCCACTAATTTGTGTAATTTCCAACTGCTTCCTGCCTTTCCACGCTCCTCACCAGTGGCAGCCGTGGTCTTGGGCACGTTGTCCCCAGCAGCTGACCTTGCAGAGGGAGGCAGGAGCAGTGATTTGCTGGTGTTGACAAAGCCTTTCTGCCCTCCCAGCTGCAGATGCTATTTCAGGAGGGCTGAGCAAGGACAGGGAAGATGGGGGAGTTACTCACAAGCAGACACCAGGACCAGTCGTTGCCCCCACATGGCTAATAATTCAGTCCCAGAAAACGACATTTTTTAGTAAAATAATGTTAACACCTTATCCCTGTCTCACCAGCAGAGAATAAATAGAAGATCCTTCCCTAGGGATGAAGCACCATCCCTAATTTCCCCCCTCAGGTTTCCATAGACACAAAGGGAATGGTGCCCATGCTTCTCCTGCTTGCTCAGGAACTCAAGCCTGCTGGCAGTTACCACATCCACTTGAGAGGGACACAACAGGACCCTCACTGCCCTGGCAGCTGGGCATGTTCCCATTATCCATCATTAATGGGAAGGATTTAAAAAAAATGGTTACATTCCCATTAGAGCAACATCCAAGAGCCTCACCTGTGAAGGATTCTCTGGGAAGAGGTGCCTCAGGCAGCAGCAGCGCTCCCAAAGGCCCTGCCCCAGATAGCCTGGATGTAGATGCCACCTTAGGGTGATGCCATGCACCTCTTTCCTGGCTGGAAAGCCACCTGAGGGTACTGGAGAGCCACCTTAGCATCCCTCAGGACCAGCCAGGGATGAGCAGCCAGGGATTGACCCAGCTGGGCACGGCGGGCCGCGTTCCCACTCGGCACCATGGGTGTGCAGGCAAAACACTTCCACGTGCTCCTCCACTCCAGGTTGCCTCCCAGAACTCGAGCCCGTGGCAGGTTTCACCGTGCAGCTCTTATCTCAGCACCAGATGACCAAAAAAACCGAAGGGAAACACGAGCAGGGGAAGCGGCCCTCGGTGTTTTCGTGCGCCGCTTGTTGCTAGGAAAAATATTTCCTTAGTATCTCTGTGGGCCCTGCAAGTCAGCATCAGTGGAGCTCTGCTGGTTGCCAGAGAGCATAAAACAGCAAATGTCAGGAAAAAAATAGGAAGAAGAAGTAAAGCTTTAAGAATGTTCATGAATGTCTGTCCCCTCACACGGTCAGTGAGGAGACACGGAGACACGCGTGCCTCCAATCTTTTCTGGGATGAACCTTGGGAGCTTCTTCCCGAGGTGTTTTGTCTAAGTTCTACCTTTTTTGTTTAGTTGTTTGTTTTTCTGTGCTTTTTTTTGGGGGGGAGTGGGTTTATTTTTGTTTTTGGGGGGGTTGTTTTTTGTTTTAAAGGTTGAAAGCTGTTATTTGTGTTGGGGCAGCACAGGGTGGAGGGCAGCCCCTCTTTGCTTAGTGCTGAGCATTTGAAATGGGCAGAAGACAGAGGTTGGGAAGGACCAGGGCAGAGCATCCTCTCCCCAGGGATGGTGGGACCTGGGTCTGCCCCCAGTGACACTTCTAGCCATAAATGGCACCAGATACCCCAGAGAGGAAGGCAGAAAACCCCTCAGGTCTGGACACCTCACACAGCTCTGAGCCCTGCCAAGACTGGTGACAGCATCACGGTGTTCCAACCTTCCTAGGGGCCAAAGGACAACCCATTTCCTAGGCCAGCTATTCATCCATCCATCCATCCATCCATCCATCCATCCATCCATCCATCCATCCATCCTTCTGCTAGCAGCTGGGCCAATGACAGTGATGAAGGGCTGGGGGTGCAGAGTTTGAAGTTGGTTATCACTCAGTTTGCTTCAGAGGAGCCCCAGAACAATCCAGTGGGTCTGTGTGAGCTGGGTATCGAGCCCCCATTAAACATTTTTCAGCCTCCACTGATCACCCTCCAAATTGTCCCATGGCTGCTCCCATTGCTGACTGCTGTTTGAGCTCTCACATGGTGCTGCTCTTTGAATTTTCAGTTTTTCACAATAAAGTGGTCTTCCCCACTCTCTTTGCATTGTTTTATAAGCCATTTGTTTTTAAGTAAGGCTCTTTTTTCCCCTCACAGAAAGAAAGAGCAAGACTTTGTCTGAATACAAATCCCATACCCGGCACTGTGCTGACATTTGTGCACAGAGATGTGCTTTCCAGTTTATTCTATTGTGTGCTTTTTTTTTTTTTTTCTCTTTTAAAAGTAGTTCAGTGGAAAGTTTGGATGATTCCAGGCGAGTATCCTTTAACACCACCAGAGAAATAGCCTGAAAAACTGGAAATACATCTCAGTGTTGCCAGAGGAGTTATGTACGGGTTGCAGGTTCCTCGCTTTTTGTTTTATTTAATGTATCTCCAAAAAAAATTTAAAAAAAAATATTAAAATCATTTTAAAAGGACAACATTCATCGGTAGCACCAGCAGCTGTGCTTCTCTCCAGCTGGATATATTAATGCAAGTGCAGGATTTCTGCTCTCAGTCACCTGCCTTTGTAGAGCCCACCGCTGGGGCGAGCACATGGCTCACGTTGGGGCAGGTCCCAGTGCCCACCAAGGATTCTGACTCCATTTGGAACAGCACAAATTCCAGCTACGAGTCCTTGCTGGTGTCCAGCAGAGGCTGGGCGCTCAGGAGGACAGCAGGACACGGATACTGCCGTAAATCTGGATTTATGTTCCCACTGTAATTGCCGGGTGGTTACCTGGCCGCGCCGGGTTCGCCCCAGAACACCCAGGTGAAAGGCTGGAGCATTATTCCACGGCGCCATCTAGCTCCCACTCGAGGAATCCTGTCCAGAGCTCTTTTCCCACATCCTCCTGACCCAAACCTCAGCTAGAACTTCGCAGAGAAAACACGGAAGGTGGTAACGGATGAGAAAAACAGAACGTCACTGTTGTCCCTTCTTGAACCTCCTGGGAAAATGGAGCAGGGCAAGGCACCCCACAGTCCCTGCTGTCTTTTGGGGAGCTCTGGTTTCCTCACTCCAGGAATGACAAGTGGCTTGGCCTAAACACTGGCAGAAAACCCTTCTGGGCACACAAACTGCCCCCAGCCTTTCTTCCCCAGGTACTTCTCACCCTCTTGTCTCTTCGTCGCACCCCTGCAGCAGAACATGCAACGTCAACACCACAAAAGGAAAGACAGAAATTACTGCAGCTGGCCTTTCATTCCCACTAATTACATATAACACATCACGTGTTATCTAGGGGGTTTTTTTTCTAGTGACAGCCAACGTGGCTAAGCTGAGAATTTTTGACCTTAAATATCACAGATGATTGGCAGATTTTGGATAGATGAGAATCCAGGCTCATTTCATACAAAGAAATAATATCTGAAGGCTATTTCTTCTCTCTGAACATCCTTCACTCACCAGGCTCTCAGCCTGTTTGCTAAATAGGAAGAGCTCTGTGGCTTGCCCCAAAAATTTTAAGACATGGGGCTCTGCTTGTAGCCCTCAGGAGGAGAGAGGACAGGCTGAGGTCACACAAACCAAGAAATACTAAATCAGGGAGAAAAATGTATGAAAACAGGTAATACCCAAGCAAAACAACAAACTTAAAACTCCAGCTCAAGTCTGCAGGACACTTGCCAGCGTGTGAGTTAGGCTGCAGTGATGTATGGAATATATTCGCTCTGAGCCTATGCTCTGCTCTGTGCCAGAAGCTCTTAAACCATCTTTACAAATATGTTCCCATCTTTTGCCAAGGGAATGTGCAATCTTTTTCCCCTCACGTTGGTATCTAGCGCTGCTCTGACTAACTTAGTGATTTCTGAGGTTGCAATTACTTCTGAATATTCTCAAATACCAGTTTGGTGTCCACCAAACTTTAGTGCTTTCTTATTTTGGCATAACAGGGTTTTTTTGCATATTTACTTTGCACAAGTGCTTTCCAAAAGGAGCAACAAAACTGCCTAAAAATGCCTCAGTGACCAGTGGGGCAGACTTGTCTGCTCTAATGCACAACCCTTGAAACAATGAGTTGTTTCTCCACTTTCCTCTGTGATCTTTTGTCCACAGTGACCCTTTTTCCTCCCACTAAGCTGCCACGCTCTGTGCCTGCACCAGCAGCGACTTCCATTAGCTAGGTCTGGTTTTTCTGCTGTACCCCCTTTGGTACAATTCTTTTACATTTCCTCAGCTCTTGCTGTCCAAGAGGAAAGGTTGGATTAGGCTCCAAAAGCCTGGAGACATGGCAAGGACACACGACCAGAGTGAGCCTACAAGTGGCTCCGTGAGGGTGGGAACTCTGCCATGAGCACCTGACCCTGACATCCTTTTGGTCATGCCCTGACCTCATTCCTCCTCACCCCTCACGTTACAGATGAGCAGAGTGAGCTGCAAGCCCTCCTTGCTGGATTTAAGCAACATTTGACAACGAAGATTGAGTTTGGAAGGAGATGAAGCAAGGCCAGGTGTTGCTCAGTTGCAGAAGGTTGACTCCCTCCAAAACCCCACATCCAAGAAGAACTGATAGGAAAGGACCCTGCAATTGCTCCTGTAGATTGTATTTAGTGCAGTCAAGTGGTTGTTTGTTAACTTTTAGGATCAAGTGCTTGTCAGATATGGATAAAGAAGATTCCTCCTTTTCCAGGGGTGGCAGCTGTACATAAAGCAAAAAACCTAAAATTAGAAACAATGACTTTCGCTAAGGAATGCAGGAAATGTTGTGATGTATTTTCACTGCAACCACTTGAAAGCAGAATTGCTGTGGAAAGAAAGCAACTCCAAACACACTGAACTTGCTGACTCAGTCGGTCCAGAAAAAAAAATAAAAATCACAAGTCAGCAATTTGAAGCAGCAGCAGCAGCACCAAATGTCCTGTGTCTGCAGCACTGATGTAATGTGCATTGCAACATCACATTTCCCTGCATGCTGTGCTCATGAGTTTGATGAGCCACAGCTTTTCAGATGAAGCTTAGGATTTGCTGCATGTTACATAAGAGACTTTACAGCTGAGGCTGGTAGATGTTGGAACAACCCAACTCCTAAAGAAACAGGACTTTCAAAGGGAGAAATTTCCTCCAACTTCCTTCTGACCCTGATCTCAGGCACACAGCAAACTAAAAAACCAGCACAGGTCTAGCCAATTCTCCTAATGCACCCAGAATTATCAGCACTGCAGCATTTTCCATTCAAAACAGTTATGCAAATCATCTTCTATCGCCACATGCAAATGACTGAATTGATTTTGTTAATTTTTCAAACAATTGCCCAAGTTTTATCAGCACCTAAGAAGCAAAACATTAAGGTAAAAGTGGGAATCTCTTAACTTCAAACTTTCCATTTAATGTTCTACTTTAATAATGGCCATAAGAAATTATTAACAGCTGTTAAAAAATCTCTTAAAAAAAGAAGATATCCTCTAGTCTATGGAAGGACAATAGAAAAAAAAAAACTAACTATGAGAGAATTGTGGAATACAGTTCCTGCTTTAATATTATGATACATTTCTGCATTCCTGAAGCTGTACACACTACATTCCTGAAGATGTACACACTGCTATTTGGAAGTTTAATGAGCAGGAACCATGACATTACATTATTAAATTTAAAGAGGGTGACTGCATTTAAAATAGAGATTTAGGGATCATTTCATCTTTTGCACATTATATTTGACAAATATGAAATACAAAGTAACCAGAAATTAAATACAGAAACCCACTGGAACTAATTTTTCTCCCCCTTTGTTTTGTCCTTCTGAAGTTCACACCTTGCTGCTTCTGTTCATGAAAATCATGCAAGAAGATTTTATTTGCTGCTGCCAAAATCCCAAACATCAAGGGGTTTTTTGGTATTCTGATGGAGTTGGCCACTCTTGAGAAGTCTGGCCTTACTTTCTCCTGGTTTTTTTCTCTTATTTATCTGAGTATTGCTTATTGTCTGTTCAGAGCTCTCTGATCTTCTCTATCACAGCAATTGATTACATTAATTTAACCCCCACCATGGCCATCCCATATTATATACCCTCTCCTGCTTCCAGTTTTCCTGATTTTCCAGTTACTGGGATATTCAAGAGTGACTGAGAATGAGTTCATACACAGACAAATATTTCCCCATCATGTCTAAAACCCTCCACACTGCTCTGCATGAAGAATAAAGCACGAAGCAGAAAGGCACTTTGAAAAAGCAGAGAGCACAAGGAAAACTACCAGGATTAAAGGGATCCCACAAAATATCAGAGTCCACTTCCTAGAAATTCTCTGCTTAGGCTAGAACAGTGCCTCTAGCCTTCGTTTTCCAGGAAAATTGCCACGACCATGTAACCAGCAGAATGGAACAGCTCGGTTACCCTCAGAGAAAGCGAGCTTTAATAATGGTGCTTATTCTCCCTGAGGAATATTTCTGGATGGAGGACACTGATATTTTGCTTTTCTTGCTGGCAGCTCCCAGCCAGGCCAGGAGAGCCATGGTTCTCCCAGCCCTGAGCTGGTGCAATGCATCACTGACAAGCAGCTGACAGCCCAAGGGTTCTGTGTGCAGCCACATGGTTGGGCTGGGGATGGATGTGGTCTCTGCAAAGGGAAAGGAAAATGAGGGGAAAATCGTCAGCAGAGAGTGGCCAAGGAGTTTTCCAGCTCTGATTTACTCTGAGCTGTTCCTGGCTCATCACTCCCCTTCTCTTTTTCTGAAGGATCCATCACCAAGCAAGTGGGTTCACGGAATAATAACAGCAATTAGTTGCATTTTATTTATTATTATTATTATTTACTTTATTCCACAAGCTCAGGGATAGCTGTGCTCAAACCTGCTTCTCTCAAAATACTGAAAGCAAACTCGGAGCATCCCATACTTTTAATTCTTTGCATGTCTGTGACCTTGTCTTCCAGCCTTGAAATTACAAGGTAATTTAAGGTCGAAGTGGCTCCAAGAGAAAAAAATAAAGACTGGAACAAGAATACATTAATTCAAGTGACATTTAGGTCAGTGCAATCTTTGGTTCACTCACAAGAAACCAATTTAAAGTCCAAGAGAGTAATAAAGTTGAGTGGCAAGAGGCAGCTAGCATTGTGAAAGGAAGGAGAGAAATCATTCCACTAGAATACTTGTTTCTTCTAACTTCAAATAAGAGATGGAGGACAGAGAAACTTGCTAAATTATTATTATTATTATTATTATTATTTGCTTATTTCTCCCACAATAAGAGCCATAATCCCACATCACAGCATGGACCATTAGCACGGTTTTTTGCCCCTGTTTAAATCCTTAAGTGGCCCAAGTGGAATATCTTCTGATATTGAGGGGCTACTTTTAATTGACATAGATCACAACCTCGGGTCTGAAGCTCATTTTCATCAGCTAAAATTTAGAAACCCTTAACTTGCATTTTTTTGTTTCCCTACATGTTAATTTTCTTAGCTCAGGATGGCTCAGCCACCCTGAAGTGGTACCTGTATGAACAGAAAGAAATTAATGAAAGAATCCCTGTGGCTCAGGTCCGTAAATGAAACAGAAAATCCCTCTGGTGGTTGTGGTTTCTGCGTGTAACAATGTGCTGCCCATCCTTGTTACTGTTAATTCTTATATAAACTAAACTCTGTTTCTCAGAGGGAAAATTAATCCTTTCACTTAACTGACCGTGAAGATGGGAGAACTCCCAGAAGATCCCAGAGTGAAACTGATACAGGTGATCCCATGGCTACAGCTGGGCTAGCCAGGTACTGCAGCCAGATGGGGAATTTTGAGCTGCCACAGACAATCATTCCTGGCCGTGCCTTTGTAAGATATGTCCACTTGTAATTTTCTGTTTTCTTGCATGCATGGAAACACCCAAAAACTTCTCTGAGCATGGATTGCTCCTCAGGCATCCCTCACTTGTGGAACAGCAGAAGAAAATGGGCACTAGCATGGAACAGCGATAAAGATATTTGCGTGCTGAATTCCTGGAACTGAACATGTCCCTGTGCAAAGTTTGCTTGTATTCTTTCTACTACTTGTATTCTTTCTACTGATTGTTCCTTAAGAATGACTGGCCAATTTTATTTTCACTCCAGCTGGTTATTCCCACATACTTTGGATTTTATTCAACCTGTACTCCCAAGGTTTTGTTTTCTCTTTTTTTTTTTTTTTTTTTTGCAGTATCAGCCAGTAGTGAGGCAAACAAGGCACTGCAAACCTAACCATAAAAGGTATGTGAAATCCAAGCTGTGAAAAAAATCCTCTTGCTCCAATGAAGAGAATTGAAGAATTTTGATACGAGGAAGATGTGACCACCACGCTGAATAAAACACCTATGCAAGTTAATTTTGCAAATACAGACATGAAATATTTGAAGGAAGTGAGAGCAAGAAAAGAAAGGGATTCTCAGGAAAATTTTAAATGCAACAGGTGAGGTTATTGATGTGTATAGAATTTCTGTGAGGATGGATATTTGCACATGCTCCTCCATGCAAGTAGATCTCAGTGGAAAATGGAGCTACTTGAAGGCATTTTTGTCTAGAAGAACCAGTGGGAAGCAAAACATTAATAATGGAATTTTTATGGACTTTCAGAGTTCAGATGATCTCTAATGGTCTATCAAAAACTACAAAACTTCCAACAAATTAACAGTTACTATGCTACAGATTATCATTCAAGGAAAACTTTTTAAAGATGAGCATTTTATTCTCTGGAAGTGATGAAAAATCAAACTACCTTTCTTAGGACAGAAAAGAAAAAAAATCACCTGCATGGAAAAGCTGAAAGCAAATCAAACAAAGGATGCACTATGCTGAGGGACAGGGATCCATGCACATTCTGCAAAAACGCTGAGATAATAGACAATTCTGACAAGTGAGCCTTTGTTTTCAAGGCAAGAAAAATCAGCTTGGATTTAGGTTTTTGAATGGGTTTGTTTGATCTGTGTACGAGGGCAATGGCAGTCACTCAGAATAGGAGACCTTTAGTATTAGCTGAGAGGTCTTGGTCATAGGTAAGATTTCTAACCAGGAGTAGAGTACAAAAAATAAAATTAAAGTGCAATACAATCAGTCTGCAAAATGGTGGCTTTACCATGCTAAGATTAAGCACATCCAGAATGGCAATCCATGAAAACATCACCATGAACAGCAATTAGCAATTAGAGAAGCACTTTTCTAACTGAGATTACGAGGTGACAATAGCACCAACGGTTTGCCTCTCCCCAATTTAATACCCAAAACCTTTTTAGCTTTGTAAGAAAGAGCTCAGATAAATCTAAGGGGGAAATTATGAATAAGATGGTTCTTTCTACAGCAGTTATGTGAGAGGACAGGGGTACATCAGGAGCCTGAACATCATCCTTGACCTTGCCTAGGAGCACTCTGCATCAGCCCTCTGAAGGAATCAAACCCCCAGCACCATAAAACAGCATAAAACAGCAGCCTTGTTTCACTTTCTGTGTCGAGGAAGTTCACACACCTCCATTAACACTCAGTGACTTTTTTAGGAGTCCCCACTGCAGAAAGTTTGGGCTGGAGAGAGGCAGCTGTGCCATTGAGAGCTGGACTCCTTGTGGCAAAGAGGGAACACCAGGCAGCCTGGGAAAACTTACTGGGCTGGAAATTTGGTTCTGTAGTGATGATCCCATCACATTTAGGAATTTTATCTCTGCAGAAAAAAAAACTCAAAAAAACCCCACTAAAACATACAGCTAAACATAAATTGTAGTCTGCCATTCAAAGCTTGGCCAGCATATCAGATTCAGGGAGGCCATGTGATTCTGGCAGGTGTAACAGCAGCAGTGAAATTCTTGTGTGCCTCATGCACTGCAACCCTTCTGCTCTTATACAGCATTTTCTGGTCCAAAGGCTTTTCATTAAGGCATAATTTTCTTTCCCAGTTTAGGTGGCTCACAGCAACACTGACAAACATCAAAGAGTCAACCTGTTCTGAGGCAAAGCACTTTCTGCTTAGAAAAAAGATTATCTAGAAGTATTTTTGAGGGGTTCTTACACAGACCTCTGAATTGTGATCTTTCTGAGACTGAAGAAAGGGATATTGCCTACTTGTTTTTAGGTTAAATTTCTCCTCTCAGTCCTGGCCTTTTTCTGGAAGTCCTGCTGCTCGCCAAGAGAGGCTGCAGAGGCGACAGGCTAACAACATTTGTTTACTGTGGATCTCCCTTTGAAGGGTGACTCCAACAACATCACTCTGCATATCCGGAGGGTGGATTCCTTATCTCCCCGAAGGAGAAGGAGAACAATCACATATTTGAGAAGTTCAAACAAAAGCGCACACAATTATAGGAAGCCAAGTGTTTGCTAGGAGAGGGCAGTTTATACAAACCCCATTTTTATAACCTCATTACACACATTTATTTCACGACAGCTTTCACGGGCAATGTTCTGCAACCCTGCACTATCTCTCCTTTGTGGGGACCAGTGAAATATTTTCCATTTGAAAATTGACACCAAAGGGCAGAAAGGAGTCACTGCAAGAACTTTGCTCCGTGTCCACTTTCGCCCGCACCCACCCCACACTCGGAGGCAATGAGGTGATGGAATATCCATACAAGGCTGCCTTTCCACCTGTAGGAACAGGAGTGAGAGCTGTGAGGCTCTTGCTTCCATGCTAGCTTTGGCAGGGACCTGCTGTTCCAGGCCCCAAAGCAGCAGCAGCACCCAGGAGTAAAAGTTAAAGGCAGTTTGTGGTGGTGGGAGCTCCCCAGACAGGACAGGACAGGGTTGTGTGGCTGCAGATATGGGACTGCTGGGAAAAGGCATCACATCCCAAAGGAAGAGTCCTCTGCCCAAGCATCCACCTCTGAAAAGTTATTGACAGAGGTAGATTGGCTGGGTAGGTGAGTGGCACTCACTGAATGGGTTCCAGTGAGCTGTGTCACACCGTGTAAGAATGTGCAGCACTGAAGGGCTGGCGATGTGGGGAATGTGCTCTGAATGGGAATGGGTTATGGGGGAGAAAGGAGTTTCTTCCTAGTGGAAAAAGGAGAAAATAGAAGTAGAAAGGAAGAGGAGGAGAGAAGAGAAGAGAAGAGAAGAGAAGAGAAGAGAAGAGAAGAGAAGAGAAGAGAAGAGAAGAGAAGAGAAGAGAAGAGAAGAGAAGAGAAGAGAAGAGAAGAGAAGAGAAGAGAAGAGAAGAGAAGAGAAGAGAAGAGAAGAGAAGAGAAGAGAAGAGAAGAGAAGAGAAGAGAAGAGAAGAGAAGAGAAGAGAAGAGAAGAGAAGAGAAGAGAAGAGAAGAGGAGAGGAGAGGAGAGGAGAGGAGAGGATTTTGGTTGTCTCTAGCACTTTCTAAACACTTATAAGTGGTCTACAAGCTAAATGACACTGTTGCCTAAGAAAATAAAATCTAGGTGTCTTCTAAATATAAATAAGTAAATAAATAAATAAAAAGAAGAAAAGTTAAAAAAGGCATTTCCTGCATGGATTGAGTAGGGAAGACTTCCTTGATGTTATCTGTAGGTTTTTCATAAAGGTAATCCTCCAGCCTGAAAATCCAGATTCCAGCAGGAGGGAGGAAGGTTTTCAGGATCAGATTGTGGTGTTTATTTACAAAAGAATGCTAGTAAAGGTAAAGAGATGGGCACAAAACAGTGCATCTCAGCACAGGGTGCTTACACCTCCCTTACAGTGCTGTACAGATACTTTGGGCAGGTACAGACAAATCCAGACTAAAGAGAAAATAGCTTACACAGGGCTCATTTGGGTCTGAATAACTTTAGATCTCTACAATTCCTATACCTGCGCCTAGCACTTGAAAAGAAAAAAAAGATCTGTGACAGCAGTTGTTCAGTGACCACAAAAAGAATGTGTCCCACAGGCTGTTCAACCTTGACTGTTTCTGTAAATAGAATTCTGCCTGGAATATTTAAGGCTTTCATCACAATTAGTGTATTCTTTTCATAGCACTGACTGGTTTATTACCTTAGCATTATGCCATATGTTAAAAAAAAAAAAAAAAGCTTTTACAGGCTTATTATCCTGAAGATTTGTGTGAACACAAAAAATGCTTGTACATGTTCACAGAGCCAAGGCCAAAAAAAGACTAGTTTAGGAATGAATATTTCTTTTGCTGGAAAGCTTCCATTTCTCTTTTTGATGTAATGCATAAGTGACTGCCATGGAAATGTAACGCTGAGGCTCAGTCCCGATGCCACCAAGATAAAAGGCAAAATTGTCTTTGACTTCCAGACATGGAAATTATTTTTCTGGCCTCAGTGGAAGGTTCAAAAAGTGAAGATATATGTTGCGTTTTAAGGCAAGCATATTAATTTTCTTCAGACATGTGCAACTAACTGAAACAGAGACACCTTTCTTTACTGATTTATGCAGGGTGACTGGGAAAACAGTGCACAGAAAAATATCTTCCTTCCTACATACTTGGATTCGTGTCCCTCAGCATATATTGATCCAAGTGGTATTTTGACTTCCAAAATTTTAATGTTAATGATTTACTTCTAGTTTCTTCTAAATATGGAAGATCTGGCTCCTTTTTCCAGGAAGAATGAAGAATTCTTTTTGATTGCCTTTTGTTATGCAACATTCTGCAGGAAAATCCATCACCAGGAGCTTTGGGGCTGGAGAGGCTGCTGGAATAAATGAAGGGACAGAAGTGTCATCTGGTTAACACTCAAGCAAAAGCAAAAGCAGAGTGAGGGACATGAAAGCCATCACAGATATCCTACTATTTATGATGTGACTGTAAAGTGTGCTACGACCTCAAGGCATTACATTACCCTCAGCAGATCTCTGATGCTATAAAAGTAATTGCTTCAGATCTCTTCTGAATTGCTGATAACTCTATCTATCATGGCTTGGTTTGTTTGTTTTAAATTGCATTCTTAGAAGCAACAGGAACTCTTTACAATGTAGAGCTATAGAATTATTTTTTTTTTTTAAGCTTAAAACATTGGATTTTATCCAACAGGCCCTTAGCTCTGTTCATCAAAACAACACAGTAATCTTGCTGGGGCAAAAGTCCACAAATGTGTGCCTTGGTTTTGATTCTGTGTGTTCCAGCAGCACGGAAAAGCTTTTCCTGTAGGAGAGCAAGGACAAGCCTATCATCAAAACCATTCTAACCAACAAACTACATTATAGACAAAAATTCACAGGGATGGCTTTGGTGCTTATGAGCAAGCTCCCAGCTTGCAGAGGGGAGGTGTACTTAGCTGGCCTCATACCTGAAAAGGTGGGGATAATCAGTGAAGAAATCCTGTACCCCAGACAGGCACAGATTTGTGCTGTGCTTACTTACACAACCCCCAGGATCACTAAGTTACCCCAAATCATATTCCCCATGTCCTCAGGAGTAGGTCAAAACTCCTCCCATCCCTGCAGGAGATCTGGGTTGGGAGAGGTTGGAGTCAGTTTGGCTCAGGTACAAAAGACACAGCATTTATTTCCTAATACAATGAACGCTTGAACATATGCAAAAAAGAAAAAAAAAGTGCAGATAAAATAATCTTATCACACCTTTTATACAGCACTAGAAAACCTGGGCACAGGCCTCACTGTTATGCAAAGGAAGACTGGGTTGGGAAGAATGAAAGCACAGGCTGGGGAAAACAGGAGTTGTTCAGAAAGTTAAATGAGCTGTTAGTTTTAAGGAAAAACGTCACTGTTAATTGTTATCTATTAGTTAGCAAGTCAATCAGTGACTGGTACCTGCCAGTAACCCTCCAGCTAAGATGAATTGCCTTCCTGTTACTGCTTGGTTTGGGAAAAGATATTTCTTGACATTAAGATCACTGTTATATCCTAGTTAAACTCAGCACAGAAGAATTAGTTACAATATATTTAATATTTCTCTTTGGAGAGCAAGAGGAAGCGTGATTATATTAGGGGCAGGAATGCCACTGCCTTGTCCTGAGTTTGACGTGGTACATTAAGATTGAGGAAAGCACAAAGCCATTTCTTTGGGAAAGGAGCAGATATCAGAAGATCTTTGTCAGAGGCAGAGCTACATAAACTGAAAATAAAATTGAAAATAAAACTGTCATAAATTGAAATCAATCAGAGAACAAATCTCTACGATGTCTGTCAACATGGCAGCTCAGACAGCTCTGAGGATATCTGGGTGACCCAGTTTTGAAAAAACCCAGTTTTATAGGAATAAATCTAATATCAGGTATTTCCAGTGGTGTCAGGGCTCCCCAAACCCTCCTGCACAGCCCTGCCACACAGGCAGCTCAGCTAACCAGAAAAGGGCATCGCATTCTTCCCTGCACATGCAATTAAATTGTGTGAATCCAAGGCCAGCATGCTGCATTTAAACAATGAAGTCAGCCAATAAATCTCGCTGCTGCCTGATTCCTCCAGGGCTGCAGCCTCAGCCCATACCCCCAAGACAAATGAGGATGTTCACTCCTGCAACCACAGCCAATAATGGTCCTTCTACAGAGTGATCCCACTGATTTTAGTCCTGCTCCTTCTAGCTTGCTCTGACGTGAGTGGAATGCCCATCCCATTGACATGAACAGCAATCTGCTCAGGGACTTTAGAACATTTGCTGTCCCCCGGCCTTCAACCATGAGAAACAAGGGCTTCAGAATTAATCACAGCTCCTCCTCTTCTGCCACTCACTGCCAGCAGCAAGGAAATTGCCTTGAACATATATATTTAAACAAGCTTGGTTGCATTAATTAGTTCTCCTACAACGTTCACCTCAGCTCTTCTTGTTATTCCATTTTAGGCTGGAACTAACTCGGTGTTTTTCAGTAAATGAACCCAGTTGAACACTTGGTCCTGTATTTTTCCTGCCTGTTAACAGCTGAGCCATTCAGCTTGGGACTGCAGCACCCCCAGATTTCCTGAGAACACTGAGTCATCCCATCACTCTCACAGGAGGGCTGTACAGCTGGGTATTACTGCCACCTAGTTTTCAATTTTTATTATTATTATTCCCTAGACTTTTGCATTTTCCATGGTAGAAAAAAGGACATCTATAAAACCTGACAATTTTCAGTTTAGTCATATATATATATGTCCACATATATGTCTCCTGTCATGGATTTAAATAGTGGAAAATTGGACCAGCAATAAACAATTACTGAATAAAATCTGCATGCATTTAAATGCAATCTTGAAATTAAGGGGAGATATTTCTAATCCCAAATATAAACACAGTGTGAAAATCCAACTTAAATTGCCTATGCAGGATCAAAACAAGAGCCAGTTCTGCCACATTGTAGGAGTTTGTGGATCTGTAGTTGATCTCTGCCAGCTTTCACAGAATCAAATAATCTTTATTGTGGATCTTTTTCAATGCAGTGGTCAAATAACACCTTCCTGCTTAATGTAGGTGCTGTTCCAAAGTCTTGCAGAAAGGTCTTGCAATATACTTGCAAAGGCTCCTCAGTGAGATACCACGTGTTTTTCAATTTGAAATGTGAAAAGAGAACTTTCATATTGGGATAGTGCTTTTTAGACCAAGATGTGAACTAAAAGCTTAGCAAAAAAAACCCCAAAAAACCAGAGAAATGCAGAGAACAATTAAAGCAATTTTTGAAACCTCATATAAATTCCATTTTGAGGTCTGAGAAAGGAACTGTTGGGATTCTCCATTTCAGTGACCTTTTTGCTTTTATGCTGGTTCTGTGGTTTCTGACTCTGACTAGGAGTGCCTGTGGGAACCCATACAAATGGGAGGTTAAATTCAGAACCCAGCTGAGCAACTTTTCACAAGATGTGAAATGGTAAATATACTGCTCCAGGCAGGTTCCAGTTTTGAAAACAAAATATTAAAAATGGCTCGTAAGTGAAATTTAAGTGTTGGAGCTGGGGCTCTGTTACGCCAAGGCAGAGTAACATGTTTTTAGTTTATCCAGTGCAATTCTACTGAACCAGATGAGGAGGTGGAGGTCTGCTCTTTGCTGCAACTGAATTTTGCCCATTCTTTTAACAAACAGCATGGCAAAAATTAGGCCATTTCATTGTGTCTGTGTGCAGCAATCACGCCCAAAAGCCTCTCCATAAATCTCCTAAAGGAGCCTGAATTCTCCTCCATGGAAGTGAAAGATTTGTGTGACAATTTTTCGTGGCAGCAAGAGCAAGTATACTGATGGAGTTGGTCTTTATTTTTTTTTACCAGAACAGCTTTAATGACTGGAAGTAAAACAAGATGTTTGTGAACTTCAGGCATGATGCAATCCGAGGAATTTGGCACGGTGGATGGGTTGACAAGGCACAATTCTGAAGGAGGCCTTTCAAGACAAAACTGAGACATCTATATTAACGCAGGTTGAGAGGCCACAGATGTCTCCAAGCACTCTCCCTTGTTTTTTAAATTGTTATTGAAAGAAGAAATTCTATTTGAACTCAGGTCCCAGGCCCCCGGGCTTGAAAACCATATTGTGCACCCCCCACCGGGCTCAGGTTAAGTTCATTCAAACTATTTCTGCAGCTACAGTATGGATCACACTCAGTTTCCCTTTTTTCCCCTAACAGGTTTGTTTCTGGTCATAAATTCCCAATCAGTGGGCAAGCCACATTGTACAATTTCGTAAATAGTGTAGTTAAAACATGTTTAAAGTCACAAGAAAAAGGACCTGACAATGGAGCATTGTCCCCTTTTGCAGAACTGAAGTGTACCTTCTTTGATTCGGTAACCTTGCTGCACTTTGGTATGAAATTGCCCCTTTTTCCATCAAACTTGCATTTAAAGTGCCTCATTAGCATGTCTCACCGGATCAGTAACGATTCTGCAAACCCAACACTCGCCTCAGTCAAGCCACCATGGTTTTTCTATCTGTTTAACATCTAAAACTCCTTGACAAAGTTCCTTTTAAAATTTACTCCTTTTGTTTCTCCTCGGGTTTTCTGCAAAGATCTTTAAACTTCGATGTACTCCAAGATGACTCCTGAACAAAAATCATGTCTAGCCCAGCCAGTAAATCTACCCTCCATTCAATGGGATTAAATAAGTGCTTCACGGCTATTGTAGAAGCCTCTAAAAAGGATCTTGCATCTTTAAGAGTTTCCTACAATAAATTAAGCACATCTCACCCATTGTAAAAGAGAAAAAAAAAGAAAAAAAAAGAGGAGACTTGATCCAGCACAGGGGAGCCACTGTAGACCCACAGTGATGCTGTACTTCCAGCACCAAAACACCCACAGAGCCTAAATGAACAGCAACAAGAAATGGAAGAGGAATTTCATTCCTGTAGGAACTCAGCCTTGGGCTTTCCATCAGTAAAACACAACCAGCAAAATAAGAAAACTGTGTAACATACTAAAATCTGAAACTGTGTGGGTTATTAAAAAGGAACGTGGCAGGTTTCTAGTTCAAACTTGCAGTATCTCAGCCAGGAATTTCTTGTTTCTTCTAATCTCAGTGCTTCTTCTTCTGAGCTCAGTGCTCACATATCAGAAATATGTACACAAGCTCAGTGTTCAGATTCTGAGCCCTTCTTAAACACAGGCACAGGAGCAACCCTACTGATTAAGTGTTAAGGATTAAGTCTCACCATTGACACTGGTGCCTTGCTTAAGGTTAAGCTCATGTTTAAACTCAGAGCCAACATGCTCAACCCAAACCTCTCAGATGTCTCTGCTCATTCATAAACTGGAACAGAGAAAAATGGAGCTCTTTGAACCAAAAGTGGTATTGAAAAAAATGTTTGGTGAAAAGGAAAAAAAAATCTGTGCAGAGAAATAACAAGAGCACCTCAATTTAGAACAGGCTACAAACCACAGAATCAGCAGTGTGACTGTGAACTAAATTGACATTCATTTCCCTCAAAGGCTACTGAATCACCTGGCTGAAAATCATCCCCACTTGTTGAGTGTTGAAGGACCCACCTGAAGTGAACCAGCATTTCAAATTTGTGTTCAGAACACAGGAAAAAACCTGCCAGCATGACTGGGCACCAGTTTAGTAACTTTGCTGTGGCAAAGAACATATTTGATAAAGGTAGAAATACCTTTTAATTCTCACGTGAAGATAAAGGCCTTCATTGTATTCTTTCCAGTCATTACCTGCAGAGGGAAGAAATGTAAGCCAGCAAGTTCAAGTTCTCCCTCAAAACCACAGGGCTAATCAACCATGGAACATTAGCTGGATGCTCTGTATCCCGAGTGTAAATGCAATGCAGGCAGTGGGAGCAATTTCCTCATTAGCAGTGATTAAAGAAGACTGAAACAAAGTGCCCTGAGAAAACAGGGAAGAACAGAAGGAAGTGCTTCTTGTATAAATCAGACAGGAGAGAAGATTGCTATCACCTCTCTCCATTTAATCTACCAGAGTTTACTAATTTTATTATTCAAACATTAAGGTAAACTCAGTTCTGTGCTTTGCTGGTGTACATGGCACAATCCTCTTGTCCCTGAGGTCACCATCTAAGGTGAAAGCAGAATCACATTCAGTCACTTTTCCTGTCCCTCAGGCTGCACAGAGTCTGCAGAGCTGGGAATTACAGCAGAATTTTGTGACCCTTTTCCATGTAGCCACTCCTGTGAGCCTGTGTCCCCCCTGGAGGGACCCTGCTCCTGCAGAAGTCACCCAGAGCTATAACTGGTACCAATTCTCACTGCTTTGTTGGAGGTTATTGGTGTTTCCTGAGAGCTCCTGGTGGTGGCCTTTTGTCCAATAATAACTACCCCTCACAAGTTTCCAAGCCTGGAAAACATTCAACCCCCCCAAAAAAAGGCTGACTGACAATACAGCCTTTCTATTTCCATGTCAGTCTCATCCTTTCTGAAGGTCTAACTCACGAGTTTTGCCCTGCTTGTGTTTGTGACATCCAACCAAACTTTGATGTGCTTTGGTCCAAAGTGAGTTTTATTGAGCCTTTAAACCAAAAGCATCCACAAGTCAGTGGTTTTTATAAGATTAGTTGAGAATTCTTAAAGTACTGATATACAATGAGCAATATTTTATTAGTTATGATATTAGTGATTCTTAACTTCCTGTTGTGAAAGCCACACTGATGATCTCTTTTGGTTTGATGTACATTCCAAACCCACAGTACAGAAAAATTCACCATGGTTTGGAAAAAGGGAGTGACTGAAATGTCTCTGCCCAAGTTTTATACATTATCCCAAAAGGAAAGGATCTTCTACGGACAATGAAGGTCTCTTCTCCCAAGTTAGCAAGTGGTAGGACAAGAGGAAATGGCCTCAAGTTGCACCAGAGGAGATGTAGATTGGATATTAGGAAAAATTTCTTCACTCAAAGAGTTGTCAAGCACTGGAGCACGCTGTCCAGGGCACTGATGGAGTAACCATTCCTGGAGGTGTTTAAAAGCCATGAAAATGTGGCACCTGGAGATGTGGTTTAGTGGTGAGCATGGTGGGGAAAGTTTGGACTTGGTGATCTTGAAGGTCTTTTCCAATCCAAACAATTCTATGATTCTACAAGGGAAGGAGCGTTTCTAAAGAATGATTCACACTATCCAACAACAAATGTAAACCAATCATAAATTGTTGTGTTTAAGTTATTCCTGATCTTATGACAGTGACTCTGTCACTCCCTCACAGCAACACAAAATCAGCCAACTAGTCCAGACCTGGAGTTTTAAGCTGCAAATCTCTAAACTGTGAAATCAGACCAGAAACTACAGAACCTCTCACAAACACCGTGGGGCTGCTGCTCCCTCTTGGTTGCTGCATTCCTCCACTTTGGACACAGATCCTGCCCATCCTTCTGCCATTCCCCTGCTCCCAAGGTTGGCTCTCAGACTGCAGGAAACAAAAACTGAGCTTTCTTTAGCATGGCAGGACACCAGAGTTTACCTGACCTGAAGACAGGCCCCGTTCCTCCTGGCAAGCTCCAACAGCAATTACCAACAGGACAAAGTCATAGGAAATGGTTTGCTTTTTGTTTTATAATTCCACGGGGTATGTCAAGGACAAGCTTTCCTGCTCTGGCCTTTTTATAGCTGATAACTTATGTGGACACAGATTCTGGAGAAGAGAAGGAAATGCAAAGCTGTCTGCCAAATGACAGCAGGCATGGATCAAAAGAGAAAAAGGAAAAGAGAAAAAGAGAAAAAGAGAAAAAGA
This sequence comes from Acrocephalus scirpaceus scirpaceus, assembly GCA_910950805.1. Classification (NCBI taxonomy): domain Eukaryota; kingdom Metazoa; phylum Chordata; class Aves; order Passeriformes; family Sylviidae; genus Acrocephalus; species Acrocephalus scirpaceus. Next base: position 61,477,672 of record OU383780.1, read on the forward strand.
GAAAAAGAGAAAAAAGAGAAAAAAAGAAAAAGAGGAAAAGAAAAAAAGAGAAAAAGAGAAAAAGGGAAAAGGAAAAAGGGAAAAGGAAAAAGGGAAAAGGGAAAAGGGAAAAGGGAGAGGGAAAGGAAAAAGGAAAAAGGAAAAAGGGGAAAGGGAAAAGGAGAAAGGAAAAAGGAAAAAGGAAGAGAAAAAGAAGAAAAAGAAAAAGAAAAAGAAAAAGAAAAAGAAAAAGAAAAAGAAAAAGAAAAAGAAAAAGAAAAAGAAAAAGAAAAAGAAAAAGAAAAAGAAAAAGAAAAAGAAAAAAAGAAAAACAAAAACAAAAACAAAAACAAAAACGAAAAGAAAAACAAAAAGAAAAATAAAAAGAAAAAGAAAAAATGCGAAGGTGGGAAGGAACTCGATACCTTATAACAACAGAGGGCTGAAGACCCTGAAAATTCACAGCCTTTCACTGTCCATCTAATGACCCATTAAGGGTCAAATTCTGTGCACCACAGAAAATCAGTTTAGAGACCAATTACCACAAGTTATAGCTGGAAAAAAGGAGGATAGTATTTAATATTGTTTAATAATAATAATAATAATAATAATAATAATAATAATAATAATAATAATAATTCTTCAATAATTAGACACTCGTGTTTGGTTCCAACACCAAAAAGAGCTGAATGAAATTGTGTCTTCATTTATTCTGAATTTCTAGGTCTGATTTCTTCCAATCTCAGCCAGAAAAGGCTGAAAATTCCTACAAAATTACTGCAACCACTTAGAGAGGTGGATCATTCAAAAAAGCATCACCTTTGCATATTTTAGCACAAAAGAGAGGCAGTCTATCATGAGGGACCTAAAAATACCAGACCAAATGCAAATTTAAAAAACCCAGTCAGTGTTTTCTGTGTGCAGGATGTGATAATAATCAACTGTAATATCTGTTCCTCTCTGAGCTTTGGTACAGGGAATCACATTTTCACCAAGAGCTTTTAAAGAAGTGTATTTTTCTGAAAGTCCCAGAGTATAAATTCATTAATTTAGTCAAACATCCACACCTCAGATAGATACAAAGTCAATTTGATAAAATAGGGGTACATTTTTCTTTCTCCTTTTGCTTTTCTGTTGTTCCAAACAGCCATTAGTTGGTTCCTGACTTCAACTACCATTCATTTCCACAACAACCACAGAAGTTGTTGAATAATAATAATTATTCCTGCAAGAAAAACCCTTCCATTGCCAAGATGTGTGTGCATCCAAATCTATCCTTCAAAGGAAATAATTTTGTATAACAGAATATTTCATGTCCATGTTTTCCATATTGGTTTTTGATTGCTTTTGTTGAATTAATAAAAAAAAAATTAATAAAATCCTTTGGGTAGGAAGCAAGGTTTTGTCACATTTCCATGGAGCACTTGTCACCATGTAGGTGCTGCAGAGAGAACCTGATGACTGTATTTCACTTATTCCAAGCCCACTTGGGAAATGATACCCCAGGAAGAACAGGAAATCCTGTTCCTGAGATGTCACAGTGGTAGAACAACAGCTCCTACAAGCCCAGGACACTGAACAACATTTTAAGACAAAAGTAAAGATCAGAACAATCACACAAAACACACACAAGGATTAATTGAGAAGAAAAACTCGTTGATGAGGCAGAAATTCACAAGTGACACACCAGCTCCTGAGGGAAGAGAGATCAGCAATACAGGTACTGAATGCAAAGGACTCTTCTGAAGAAGAAAAGCAAATGGCTTTTTAATAGGAAGTGCAACAAAACTTATAAAATAAAATATAAAGTTATCTTCAACTTTGAATTTGCCAGTTATTAAGTCAATTAATAAATCAGGATGTAGGCTCTCTCTGCTTGATGACACCTTAATTCCACATCAGATAGAAGCACTCATTTTTAAAAAAACCACAATTATTTGTGGGTGAGAATTCTGCTAGGAAAAGACCATTGAAACTATAACCAAGCAGAATTAAAGTTATGCAAGTTGTGCTTCACAAGCCCAGAATGATGTTGCAGTCTAAACTTCTTCCCTGAAGAAGTAGGTTGATGAGGAAATTCCATTTTCCAGTACGGGGTCACGGATTCGGAGCAGCCTGGACCAGATTGCCCCCGACCAAATGTTGCTCCCAACTGACAGTCCTGCACTGATCCACTTGAAAAGAAAAAGTGGGAAGCCTCAGTTTTCTTCTTAATGGACAGGTGTTCCCCCTGTGACACAAAACCCCAACCCATCGTCCCATTTGGTTTGCTAACTGGAATCCTTCTGGATAGCCTGAAAGGAAGACAATGAGTGGAAATGGCCACGGAAAGTTAATGACTCTCTCAGTGCCACAGATGGTCACTCCAGCTCCTCTAACTCCAGGAAATTGCCTAAAACTCCCTGATTCAATTAGAACCAAAAACCTAGAAAATCTCTGCACGAGCAGCAAATTTGACAGGGGTTTGCCATAGGATGAAGTGCAGGAAAAGGGACAAAGACTTTTTTGATATCTACCCAGGCAGGAAGAAGATGTTTTATCACACCACTGAGCAGGGATTTAACAGCCACCACAGGACTGTCATGAAGGAACATTTAAATTTTGTAATCACCTCTTATACATTCTGACACCAACAAAAAGATCACTCTGAGAAGTGTAATCAAAATCATAATTAATCTGGTTTGATAGGAGAGGTCTCAATATTACATAACTTGTTCGGTAAATTCCTAATTATTTGCAAATTTATATTAATCCCAAAGAGTTAAAAACTGTGTTGTATCCACATCTCCCAATTTTCAAATAGCAAAATCGCTGAGGATAAATAATTTAATGTACTGAATACAGATGAACAGCATTCACGTGACAAATACTGACATGACAATAAGATCTTTGAAACAATGCTGGTATCTCCCTCAGAAATTGGACAAAAAGGATTTAGTCCACTTGGTGAATTTTAAAGATATCCCCGTTCCTTAGAGTTCAGCCATATCCCTCTGAGGTGTGTTTCCATCTTTGTTGCTAAAGTTGGCTTTCTGGGAGAGACAGATTTAAATTTAAACTCAATACTCTGGACACCCTTTTTATTTTCCATAGTGTCATTGTCTTTGTTCTGCACTTTAAGAAGCCTGACCTGAAACCAGCAATTCATCATACTGCCCAGTTAACAAAAAGGGAGAGCCTGTACAATGGAAAATGTTGCTGAGGGTCTGCTGCTGTTGCCAAGCTCTATCTAAAATCATTTCTTGATCAAGGTCCAGCCCATTTTATTTTTATCTCTGTCATAACACAAGGGAAACAACTTGGCAGAAGGCTGCAAACCATTGGTGGAAAGACAGAATAGCTACTGGGTACCAGAGGAGCTGGCAAGACACACAAGTGTTCCCAGACAGAACTACCAGGAGCACGTAAATAAAAACTTCCACAGAGCACTGCCACAGCCTGAGCGCTTTTAAATCCCTCTCCCAGGCTCCATCCACTTGTTCAGCTGTGGAGAGGAGAGAGGCAAAGCAGGACATTGTTCCCACAACCATCAGAACTGGGATCTGGATCCCTCTGAGCATCCTCCCACTTGTTCCCTGTGAGCACAAATCATTGTCAAACCCGGCCTGCGTTTCGTGCCGTCGCTGGCCAATATTTCCTGGGAGTGAATCCCTGACCCCTGTGTCAGTGTGTCTGACAGGCAGCACGAAATCCAGCCTCAAGTGAAACATTTCAGAGGAAACCAAACAAGCAGCTGCTCACATTGAACAGATAATGCCCAAATATAGAAAATTGATTGCAGGTTGAAAGCAGTGCAGATAGTCAAGCACCACTGGGGTTTTACTGTGACAAAGAAGGCACAGGCAGAGAAGGAAGCATTTCATTTCTGTTGACTCAATCTATTAATTAAGGTAAACACAACTATTTTAAGTTCCAGGCAATTCATGTATTTTTGGCCTAGAAATGAGCAATTATCTTGTTTGTGACTAATCTCAGTAGGAAATCTATGAGGGCCAAGGGCCATCTCAGAAACACACACACAGTGAGTACAGGAGAGACTGGACTGGAGGTATTTTTCTGCTTGCAAAGAGCATTTTACAATTATTACCCTTTTTCAAACTAAAAGAGGAAAGAAAGAACTCAGACCCCCACAGCTACATCTGACTTTGTTTCTAAATCTAAACAGCCTTCAGATTACCATATCTCACCCTATTCTCTGTCACAACTCAATAATCATTCACAGACAAAGACTCACAAATCAGATGTGCACTCTGACAGCTTCAAAACAGGGAGAAACCAAGAGGTAATGTTTCCATTTTTCCTCTCAGTTCTCATCAAGGTCCTGGTATTATCCTGATTAAAGGAAATGCTTTATTTTGAGCCTGACACCAAATCTATGGTCAGGTGCTGCGTGTACCATGTGGAGAAAAACGTTCAAGGCCAATTTAATCTCCAGTAACAAAATTAAGTGGGTTTGGTTACCTGCCCTGACTGAGAGGTCTTTCCATGACACAAGCTCACATTTGTAAATTACAGTGCACATTAACCAAATAGTTTCCAGAGACATGAATTTCACGGAGCTTTCCAAGGATTCTGGGGGTGGAAAAATATGTTCCATTTGAGAGTATGCTCTGTCTGTGCCACAGTGCCTGTGGCAGCCCACACTTTTTATTCATCTGCATCCAGATCGAAGCGTTCATCCCCAACAAGCACAAGAATTGACATCTCTGGGGGTGTTCCAAGCTGCTCCAAAAGAAGAGGTGGCTGAGCATTTTCCATAGGTGTTTGAACAGAGTAAATGATGACCTCATACAAAAATAGCATGAAGGAAAACCTAAGCCACAACTACACAGCAAAGCAGAACATTTAGCTCGGGAAAAAAATCCTCTCTTCAAGCAAGACAACTCCTCTTTCAGTGTCACCCACAGGATCAGCTGCAAAGCCCTCACACAACAGAATTTTTCAGGCCTTTTCTGGAAAGCACAGTAGTGCACCTGGAGGATTCGTGGATCAGACGTTCTGTGTTTGCACTGTCTGGATATCTGGATAGCTTTGATTCATGTACCACAGGATTTGTACAGAATCCAGCTGCTGCGAGCATAATGAAATTTATACATTCAATCTCTTGTGTTAAAGCTGCTCTCCAAAAAGGTTCTGGCAGCCCAGAAAATAAAAAAAAAAAAAAGAAACATGGACTGGGAGGAATTTGCCAAGTGTATGTTTTCCTAAACTTTAGAGCTTTGTATAAATGTGTGATGTGTTGCAAGCTCACCAATGTCAACAAATCTACAGTTGGGATAATTTCCCCCTGTGCATTCTGTCCTTGTTAGATATTGTTATATAATATAGATGCTGAGAATAACACACCCCAGATTTACCAAATGTATTCAACCTTTATCCAGAATGCTTAGCAGGGAGCAGAGCATTATACCTGTCTATTATTATTATTATTATTATTATTATTATTATTAATCATCCAAGGGTGCCAGGCAGATAAAAGGATTTAGGATAAAATCCTGATTCTCCTGGGATTTTTTTTCCCACTGGTCTTTACAGAGCTAAGATTTCCCTCCTGGTCCCTGTCATAAAAACAACAACAACAAAAAAAATAGTAATAATCAGAATAAACAATAGGCAGCACAATGCTGGGAGGTTGGGAAGAGGGGATAGCAAATCCAGAGACGGAACTCCATGGTTATGCAAACTTATTATGAAACATCAGCATGCTTTTTCAAAGCAAAGAAAATAATAGCCCAAAATAGAAGGAGTGGAATAAAGTGTCAGTGACTGTATTACCCTGTTTCATAAAAGGGAACACAAAGATTCACAGAGGTTTGTACCAATTCTTGGTTTTATGAAAACCAGATTACTTTGCAGCTGAAGAAGGAATTTAAGAAGGGAACTTAGAAGCTGAATTTCTGAGCAGGAATTTAAGGAAGGCTAGGTAAGAATTCTGAAAACACAAACTTTGCCCAGTGTCAGTCAGCAGGACCATTTTCCACGACAGGATGAGGATTTTGAGCTGCTGAATTCTGACTCCCAGCCCCACATAAGATTTTGAGACACCAGGTACTCTCCAGACGACAAGGACATCATCTACCTGCCCTGGCTGCGTCCTTGTGTGGGAAATTGGCTTCTGCACAGGAGAAAGCACAGAGAAAAAGAGAGGAAAGCACACAGAGAGGCTTGGTGAGTGTCACCAAACTCCAGCACAGAATTGTTCACCAAGGTCTGAGTTTCCCTATTGTGGTTGCGCCAAGATTTATTAAAGCCCAGCATGTGTTCACTTATTTCTATCCAAAATTAACTGAAAAGGCACTTTGCATCTGCTCTAAAGGGGGAAAAAAAGAGAAAAGTTTGCTTATTTGGCAAACTTTGTTTAAAAATCTGTTTCTTCCAAGGTTTGCCTCTTTAGTTCTTTTTGTTTGTTTGATTGGGATTTGGGGGGCTTTTTTTGATTTTGTCCATGGGCGTGTGGCTTTATTCTCCTCCCGCACCTCTCCTCCTCCATCTGTTGACCTCACTTCAGCACATAGTTTCCCACTCACTTTGCCAAAAAAACAAAGTATAAAACTTGGGGCGTCTGCTCCAATTTCTTTGTGACCTGCAATTGTATCATTAAACTAACATTTGCTCTGTTAGCCCCTGAAACTTTAATTAGGCTCTTCTGCTCCCTTTGCCCTGGCGCAGGCAGGAGAGCAGAGCAACACTCCCACATGGAAGTGATAGGGAAGTTTTAAAAAGCCATGGAAGCTTTAAAAAACCAGCTGGGTGAAAAGCCAGAAACCCCAGTGCTGAGGGGTTTACAGCACCAAGTACTATCCTTCCAGCATATAAAATGCTTTCCTGTGCAAAATATTTTCCTTGTCTTGCATTTCCATCAAAGCCCCCTTCTCTCTCTCTCTAACATCCCTGAATTCTGCTAGTCTGTGGACAATCATATTCCAAATCCTCTCAGAGGCCCATCTGATGGAAAAAGGTCCATCCCTTGAAATTTCAGTTTTCAGCCACAGATCTAGGTCACACAGCTCACCTTATTTTCACCAGGAAGTCTGGTCTCTAACACTACTCTATTGCATATTAAGAGTTGGATGAATACCTTGAAATACAAAGATTCTCCTGAATAGAACAGAAAGATTCTCCTGCATCAGAAGTGTCGGATTATCCCTTTTTTCTGACCCAGAGCTGGGGCTCCTGAGAGGCATTTTAAAGACTTTTATTCCATTTTCAGTCTCATGTGAAGGGTGAGACAGTGCAGATGTTACAATTCACGCCTTTAAAATCAGAAGCCAAACTATTTCCTAATTACAATCCATTATAAGCATTTCTTGGCCTATCAGCTTTTGCCACACAATGCTGTAAATGCCTTTTAAGCCCACCTATTCCAAGTAGGGAATAATTATTTGTACAGATGAAGCAGCACTTGGGGGACATTTCAGGAGCAAGTTTCCACCAAGTCCAAAAAAGAAAATGATGCTGAAATAAGTAAATGCCACAATTTTCAGAGTTGGAAATCATTTTGCCTTGTTAAAGTGATCATTTACTAAATCTAGTGGGTAGAGGCAGAGGATTTAATATTTCCTACCACTACAATCAGCTCTCTGTTCTTCCAGCAGCTGCACGCTAGGAATCACAGAGCATTTCAGGGAACATTCTTAGAAATCAGATCTAGTTGTTCTGTTGATTTATATCTGTCTCAGGTGACATATTTTCTCTAAGAAGGAATGTTTACAAGCTAGGCTGTTTGACATTAGAATCTGCCATTGGTTTATTGCAGGTATTACTGGTTATTGGAGACATTTCATCCTTTTCAATGGAATGAGGGCAGCAGTGTTTCCTCTTTTTCTCTGTGATCCCTTCCCATGACAACATCATCTCTTATTCACATGTTCTGTTTAGCTCCATCCAGTAGGTGTTACAGCTGTCCTGCAATAAAACTAAATCCTTACAAGGTGTTCCCTTCCATTGCCACATACTTGGAGAACATTTGAACCCGCGTGACACCAAAAAAGAGAAGCCAAATCTCCCAAATCCTAATACTTCTATTTGATCATATTACATTTCAGTGTTGGCAGATGAGTGGATTTTCCTTGTATCGTCCCGAATTTCTTAGAGGGAGAATGAATCCAGAAGTGTGTTCTTAGAGGAGATTATATCCTGAAAGAAGGAAAGTGAGCACAGGGAAAAGATCCAAATACACTGGACAGGCACCCAGCAATGCTGGGAAGTTGAGCTTCATTTGGAAATTCCCAGGCACCTTGAACAAAGGACAGACACACCTATGGAAAATCAGGGAAACAGTAAAGCCCTGCCTCTAAATCCACTGTTCTTGAATAGAAAATCTCATTCCTTAAGGTAAAAACACAGCTCAGCCCTGAAGCAGCCAGTTCCAACATAGAGTCCCATCAAGGCAGAGATCCAAGATCCAGTAAAGCACATGAAAATTAAAAAAAAAAAAAAAAGGGTTTGCCCCCAAACCAGCACTGAACAGATCTAGGGTAGATCTTAAAGCCTCAAAGTGGAGCTCCTACAATCAGGTGGCCTTGGAGGGAATCCCCAGCCACGGTCCCTTCCCAACTCCAGGCACTCCAAGGGCAATCAAGTGTCCACCTTTATGAGCAGAGAGTGAAGAGTGAGCACAGAAGATAAAAGTGACACTGTCATGACAGAAGACCTTTTTCTGGACCCTGGAAAAGTTCTAATAGCCACTCTGAAATGCACAGAATTTTTAACGACCGTGACACCGCAGAATTGCTGAGAAAACAGTAAATTAATTTGCTTTACTCATTGAATCAGGAGTCTGGGTGAAAAGGTATCTCCAGTATCTCTTCCTTCCTCCCAAGAAAAAGAGATTACTTAGGAGAAATGGATAGGTGTTGCTTTTTCAATGACATAGAGAAACTGATTGTTTATTTAATAAAATACAGCACTTTGAAATGAATATGAAAAGTATATATTATCAAAGCACATGAACTCCCCTCTGAAGTCCCCACACACAAAAAAGGGAAAAACACAATGGGCTAATTTCTAAACAAAGAGTTGTGCATTTTCCCATTTTAAACTGTTTATAAAAACTAAAACCCAGTCAAACTGAACTGAGAGTGAGAAACAAGGGCTTTCAATTCATCCGTGCCTCTTCCTTTAAGTGTGCCTTTCACCATCTAAGAAAATCCCAAACAATAACAACCTACTAAAAAGCCTAAACTTTTGGCTAAGTTTCCAGCTGCTAATTTTGTCTGTCATGAGCTGCTATTGTCAGTCTGAGGGAGGGATTGTTCCCAACTTTAAAAAAAAAAAAAAGAAAAGTAGAAGATGCAAAATACACTCAAAGTAACATCTGTGTTTTCTGATTTTATTAAAGCATTTTGTCTTTGTTAAACAGAAATAACAAAACACTGAGCCCTTCCCATCAGTATTCATGACGTCTGCCTTTTCATACAAAACCCTCTGAAAGAAAATTCCCCCTGGAAAAAAAAAATACTTTCCTTATAAAAAAACAGATTGTGAGACAGATGATTGCATTGTTTAATCAAATTTCCATCTGAAAACTCTTTTCCTAGTTTTAGATTTAGCTCGCCCAGTAAGGCACAGGCACTAGGAAGCACGTGGAAGTACAAAGTAGCAGCTCCTCCATTTTATTATCTCCCCTGAGCTTTGCAATTGGCAATTGAAAAAAAGGGGAGGAACAAAAGTAGCGGACATAAATTAAGCCCCGCTTTTTCAAGTTCAAACCGAATTTTCTTTATTTTTCTACAGCTGTCAGATAAGCAGGGTAAACCCACTAATGCATGTTTAATATATAAAAACTCATAATGTTCAGTAGTACGACCTCCATTGGAGACATTAGTTCAGGCCAGTGAACTTGGAGCAAGCCAAGTGTGGAAATGTGGAATTGGGCCAGTGACCCCCACCAGTGCCTGTCATATCTGCTGAAAGCAAACTTGTCAAATATAGAAGGGGCAGAAGGAGGACAAGAGTATCCTTAAACCAGGGAGCAGCAACAAAGCAAAGATGCCCATCATCTATTCACAGTTGTCTGTTGTTCAGTGAGGGCTCTGGCCGTCTCAGGAACAAAAAGTCTGGTTATAGCCTCAACCTTTCAACCCTGGCTGGTCTGGGGGCCTTTCATTTCACAGGCTCCCCAAAGCTGATGAGTGATCATAAAGCTATGATACGCTCCTTGCTGTTATCATCTCTTCAAACGTACTCTGTGCCCAGCAGAAGAGGGAGAGAGTATTCCCAGGGCTGCTAGCCTGCCATAATAAAAGAGCCACTGTTCTTCCCCTTCAGCTACAAAAACAGTCTTTAAAAATAGTTGATTGGTTGTATTAATAGTAATTCCTTAGGATTTTTTTTCTTTTTAATAAATCAAACCATTTTAAATATCCGCCTTACATCCCACCAGTGGTTTTAATTGACTCATGAATGCTTTTCCTGGAGCTTTGGTTGTGGCCTGATTTCTTTTTGTCCCCTTGCTTTCATTCATACAGTTTTATTCCTCAGCAAAATAAGATGCAACTGCAGGGGAAAATCCCCTACAAGCATTTGATTTCACAGGCAGGGGAACCACTTAAACCCTCCCCATTTTCAGCAGAACACAGAGAACCTGCACTGAATTCACAAAAACCCAAAGAAACTTGTAGGACACATTCAGCTCTCACAGCAACAAGCTTTGACGACCTTCCTCAGTGTTTATTATTGCTTCCATGACTACTCTGTATTTCTAGTTCTCCTTTTTGAACAAACACATGGCAAGTGAGACACCTGATTGTCTCTCCTGTGACATCTCTGGGGATTGTTCCCACCCAAGGCTCCTAACAGGTACCTACCCTACCTCACAGCATTTTCTGACATGAGCAAGCACAGTCCTGCTTTTTTAACACAAAAAAATTCTGCTGGTGCTTCCCATTTCTTATTTTGCATTTTGAAGGGTGCACACATAAGGAAGTAAGCTGGATTGCAAAAAAAACCCCAATAATTTTACCCTTTTCAATACAGATTCCTGCCCACCAGATGAAAAGCCTGATGGTTCTTGCTGCACAAAGCACTCTTTGAATTTGTCCCCAGTGCCTTGCACCATCCTGTGCAGGCTGCAACACACTTGGGTTTGATCACATTTTCTTGTCCTGGAGATAAAGTGATAATTTTCAACTTCTTACACTGTGCTCCTAAAAGATAACTTCTGGGACAGCCATTTCCAGGTTAGGCACTTTTAAGAGAGATTTAAGGTTCTCATTTTGCTTGTTCCATTGAGATAAACTTTACTGTCCTGAGTCAACTGTGGTCTACCAGAACAATTATTTACAAATACAAATTTGAAAAAAAGAAATACTGCCACGTGTATAACTTCTGGCTTCAGAGAGGTAAGTGAGGAAAAGAATCAGGCTAATATACCTAAGAATAAATAATTTAAGTAACTTATTTTCACATGAGTGCCTCCTCTTGAGTTAACTTTGCACACAGGCTTTGTTTCTTCCAAGAGAGAAAAGTAAGAACTCTGCAAAGATAGTAAAAAATTAATAGTATTTTAATACAACTAGATTTTATAGCTGGTAGTCACTGTTTACAATTAATAAGGTGAGCCAATTGTAGCTTCTGCTGTATCAAAGACAGCTCAAATACAGCATCACACCAGAGTATTACACCAAGTGTCATTTAAGTGATGTTACCTTTTCAATAAACCCTAGAGCCAAAAAAAATTTAAAAAATTTTTTAAAAATCCATTATCATTTTAAGACTTTATATTACAAAAATGGAGAGAAATAATTTCTTTGGAGCACGAGTGATGTATTCCTTACACATTCCTATGTTATTTCCCCACAGTAACCAAGTCTACTTAATGACAAAGAAGAAATCACAGGTGAGCCCATCTCATGAGTATAAATCTCTGTTTCAGGGAAAATTCTCAGAATGCAATTTACAAAAAAAACCCTTAAAAATGGAAGCCCTTAAAATAAACTGTGTCATCCTTCAGCCTCATTACTACTTCCCAGCTTAAAATGAGGGGTGGTTGTTGAGTACTGTCAAAATACTCTCAGTTTCACAAGCCCTGGGGATGACTCCTGTGCACACAGCCTGGTGAGATGGACCTTAATCTGTTATCTCTGAGATACATAACCCTGTTGAGGAAAAAAAATCCTATAAGATGATCTGTTTCCAAATTCGTGCTGGTAACAGCATTATGAAGCTCAGTCTATCATTTATTCTTTTGTGTGTTATTTATTATAAAGCTTACAGACAGCCCTGAGAATATTTAGAGGATCCAGAGATGGAACCCAGCTTATGGCAATCTCTAAACACAGAGATGGGTAAAAGGATGGCAAGATCAAGTCATCAAAATTCAGAAAGCCTTAAAAGTCAGACTGAAGGTTGGCCACACAAAACTTAATTGAATGTGTGGAGTTTTGGGGTCAGAGTGCCCTCATTTCCCTCTGTATTTTTGGCTCTGCCATCCATAGGGTGAGAGTGCAACCAGGTGAAAACCTCCCCACACCTGGGCAGTGATCTCCCTCCCTTTACCACTTCTAACACAGTCCAGAAAGCAGAATTTCACTCCATCAAAAGGCCAGAATGAGAGCAAGTAGCACATGCAGAGAAGGGAGCTCTCCCTCACCCAAGAACCACAAATAGTGCAGTTTGGGGGGTTTAGGGATTTTCTTTAGCATTGCACCACACCCTCCTCATCTCCCCCTTAGGTTTGCTTTCAGTTTGCTTCTCTGCTCGTTATTTTTGGGGGATGAGGTGGGAAGCACATGTTTGTTTATGGAGTGTTTGGCAAGGTTGGTTGCATCCTCAAGCCCTTTCCCATTACACTGATACTGAACATTCCTATAAACCCTGTGGCTTTTTCCTAACACATTCCTGGGCCATACTCCAGGGGTTTTACTCTAGTAACTACTTCAATTCTGTGCCACCTGCTCATCCCAACTGAAGACTTTTTCAGCTTTGAAGACGACCCTGTAGGTAAGCATTTAAAAGATTCAATAAAGTATGGTCAATTTATAGGGTTCCCACAAAATAAATGGAATTCAGAAGGCTTTTCACCATAGTGTTTTATGAGGAGGCACACCTCAAAAGAGCTGCAATATTTGATTTAGCATTGTTCCCAACAAGAGTTACATAGTTTTCTTTTCCTGCAAAGTTGTCTTTAGTGGTCATTTTTAGGGTTTGGTTCTCTGTCTGGTGCAATGAATACAGTAATTCATATACGCTATTTTTTAAAAAATACATCTATAGGTCCATTTCAGTGTCAAACCTTCAAGACCTTTACTTGCAAATGGATTTATGATTTATTTTATGTTATATACTGACTATCAAGAGGTAGGCAAACTTGCCCAATAAGAACATGAACATTTATCCACAGTGCAAATGGTTTTACATGGTCTGAGTTCCTCCACATATTAAGAGTAAGTCTTTGCTCAATCTCTTAATGTATCAGCACTGCTCTGGGGTGTCCATTAAGAGACCAACTATCCCTTATTTCAGATTTTATAAATTGCTTTCCAATTTTGGATGTACAAGCACTGTTTTGATGAAACCTGCCTACCCCGAGCCTGTTAACCACTTCCAAAAACACTTCAGATCTTCCATCTGAGAGCAGTTCAAACCCTAAAGATGTAATTTCCCTTTCTGAGAACTATCTCCTCATTTTGTGCATCTCTGGTCCTCCCCTGTACCACAAACATGTATCTCATTAGACCACATAACATCCATGTTTAATTATCCTTTGCAGACTAAAATTTGCCAGTTTCCATATGGCTGATCTGTTCAATCTGCCAGGTTTTTCATTATTTATTCAGGGGAAAAAAATGGCAATTTACAAAAACAAATTCTTTGTTTCCCCACAGAAAGACCAGTTTCTATTCTCCGAGCCAAAAAAACTAGAACTAAACAATATGTACAACAGAAGCAGATGTAGCCATTATGGTGTGGCCTGGTGCTTTGAGAAAAGGGACAGCACGGGTGAAATTAATGCGTTAATACATTTACTTCAATGTGTTTAACCTCTCCTACTTAACATCATTCACGTTATTCTCGTGTGAGTGTAGGGAAATTTAAACTCTACCGCGGTTTGCTGCGATCCCACCACCACCACCCTGGTTCTGTGGAGAGAAAGGAAAACACTCAGAGAGCACATACCTAAATTTAGCCAGCGTTTTCAGATGGTGACCAACAACCTCTGCTGTTGTTGAATTTAGCATCAAACCCATGGATCTATTTTGTATCAACACCCTGGGACTGGTTTTTGGGATGGCATCGCCACAGAACAACGCCAGGGCCGGGCTGAGGAGCAGGGCTGCACCAGCAGAGCAAACACGAGGTGATTATGTCCCTTTCAGGCAGCATAAAAGTTACTCTAGCTTGAAGCCATATGGCCCAGGAGCATGTTGACACATCTCAGCAATAAAGGGTTGTGTTACAGAAGGGCCCATGCCGAGGAGATCAAAAAGGCCGGATCGGCCACTTGACCAGTGTCACTTCACTGAACCCGCGCAAAGAGCCGGGACAAAGTGACATGAACTCATCTGCGACCACTGTCTAGGAGCAGGGACCTTTAACAATGGCAGCACCTGCCAGATCGCCGCTCTCCTCCCCAATAAAGTCACCAACAGCCCCCTCACTGTTCTGTCATGTGCCTGGCACAAGGCCCCTATTGTTACCAGCCACTCTCACTCCAATAATTTCTCCTCTAAATGACACTGCACCACCACAGGTCATTTCAAGGGGACTGAAAAGAAAGATTTTGCATCTGTTTTGAGTTGTAGGCACCGAGGGGGAGGGGGCTCGAAACCCCTTGATAGCTGGCAAATGGTAATAGCAAAATGTCTCTATTGTTTGTGTCTGAACAAACAACCATACTACATGAGAGTTTTTATTGTCCTCAAGGCAATCTGCCACGATTGCTCCCCTTTGCCCATACTCTACAGAGAGAGAGAGAAAGAGAGAAAAAAATCACCACAATAGTCACAGTTAGGAAACCTTAGTGAGAGTTTAATGACCAGCTACCAACTAATGGATGGTGAGTAACATATGGCAGAGCTTGGCCTCTTCACATATTGATTAAAAATAATTTAAAATTTAAAGCCAAGTTTGTTTGACAAGGTTCCAGCTTCTCAGCAGCCACTTAACAATCTGAATAAGTCTAAAGGGGAAAAGCTTAAATTCTAACTAACCCAAGGCAGAGCAGAACAAAGTCATTGTCACATTACATAATTGAATCTATTACATTTACCCAAGATGAACAGCCAACACTTAACGATTTTCTCCCTCTACCTAAAATAGTTGCTGGTGTAAACAGTAAAGCAACTCTTTGCAATATTTGGTAACCTTTGTAGAGTGCCTTTATCAGACCCTCTTTATTAGACACAAATATTAATGGCCATAATCAAGACCTGCTAGTCACATTTTAACCACATAATATTATTTAATGCAACAGAATGAGTCTATTCTTATGCCCTTGAAGCACCACTTGAGTGCAATGGTCATATTTTAATACACATCTTTGTATTCTTTTTAGATTGATGAATGTCAGAAGCTGTAGCACTTGAGATAATTGTTGCTAGTGGATGGATTTAAATAAAGTCTAACTGGATTACTTTTTATTTGCTTTCAAAACCAGCCACACGCACCAACAAATGGATCAGATAAAAGCATAGAAATTACAGTACCTGCCTCTATCAAGAATCACATGTGCAGCTAAGAAGATTCCAAGTAAATGAAAGGAATGGGGGAAAAAATGCTGGTGATGAATTTTAAATGGTGATTATTTGGAAAAGGAAAAAAAAAAGGAAAAGTCCTCTGTGGCTCAGCTATACACACAGAAAGGATCTGGATAAAGACGTGGGATATTTGGGAGCTGATATAAATTGGTGGCTAAAGCATAAAGCACTCTGTTATTCTCAGGAGGCTGCAACCTGCTCCTGATCTGGGTGCTGAACTGCTCCATGACCTTAGACAGGCCACTTTAGCTTCTCCCTTACACTGTTTGTAGTGGCTTCTACAAAATGTTCTGACCTTTGTTGAGGCTCTGCCCGTTAAACCAGCATGAAGGAGTCACCAACAGAGGGTTCAGTGCTGAGACCTCCTTCAGACCCACTGCAAACATTTCCCATCCCTTGCAAAATAAAAAGGCAGGTATCAAAAATTTCTCTTTGGAAATGGTGCACCCCAGGCACTCCAGAGAACACCATCATCAGCTTAAAGTAGCCGTGAGGCAAAATATCTGCCTCATTTCTGAACCGTGGTTCCCATGGATCAGCTGAACTGGCACGAGATGCAGGATGTGGGGAGCACAAACACTGGGAGCAGCACAGATTCCCTGCTTCCTGTGAACCACGGTCAGGAGAAAGAGCAACACCCAGAAACTGCGCTGAGGGCACTTTGGGGTATGAAGAAATGGCAGAGGACATGTTAGAAAACGCAGCACTGATGGCATGGTGGCATATAAAAAATGACAGATGATGGCAGAAATGATGAGGGGAGAAAATGTGTGTCCTTGTCCTGAGTAGCAGCATCAGCAGCATGGGGAGTAGGCAGCACAAGCATGGAGATGCAGCTTGGTCCTCAGCCAAGAGGGTCAGCTGATTCCATATCTTAGTAAAGTGACTTTAAAATATTTTAACAGCTTTGACTTGATTACAACTGCTAAAATTGCTAAATTACACTTTAAGAGCTGAATTTATTTCTAGAGATCTTCTATTATGCCAGCACATTAGTCTATGACAGAATTTTGAAAGGGATTAAGCTACATGTGAATGGAAGGTAGAACGAGAGATCCCAAAGTGCCACAGGAGTTAAGACCCAACTTGTTTAAATGCTTTTATAAGAACACCACCAAAAAAACCCCACAGGATATGGAAATATCACCTTTGAGCACCTATAGATGTGTCAAAATCTGTCTAGCAACTATGCATTAACTGCAGAGTGCTCCTCAGAGATAACAAAGAATGATTGTTGCATTTTACTGATTGGACACTGGAATGTAGCAGGAGATTTTTCCAAGGTCACACAGGAAAATCTGTGTCAACACCAGGATTAGAAGTGAGATCATCTGGCTTCCAGCTCCATAAAATCATCCTTCCTCTCCAAAAAAATTACTTGCCTTTTCTAATAATAAAAGCCACTGCAGGAAGGGGTGGTCTTCTGTTTTTGTCTTTTAAGTTCTGAAATATAAGGAATGATCAGCTGTGGTCTTCCCTGCATTTGGACTTCCTAGATGCTTCCCAAGGACAGGCAATGCACACTGAACACAGGAAAGAAGTGGACAGCTTCATTCTCATCTCACTCCTTCCCCTTCGTGCTCCCAACAGCAAACAACCTAAATCAGGATTGAACAAACTGATCCTTGGCACACTCAATTTTCTTTCAGGTGTCTCCATGGAATCTGAGCACATCCCAGTCTTTGGTGCATTTTTCAAGTCTACAAGGTGGGAAGTACTGGTCTTCATGAAGAGAAGGGGAACAAAGGTTTAGACCAGGAAGTTGTTAAAAGTCAGACATGAAGGTAGGTTTTTTAAAGCAATTTCTTAATTCAAAGCTTAGTGCTTCACCTGTTGTATCCTCCTGCATCCCAAAAGCCTGAAGGAGCTAACTGGGACTCAGTGTGGATGCCAGCACCACCTTGTATTAACTCATATCAGCCAAGCATAAAACACTAAATGATACAAAACTGGGCCATTGTCATTAATTGTGGCATTTATTGTGCATTTGATATGCAGTATGTTACCCACATTTGGTTGATTTTCATATTTGGGACAACATAAGTGTGCCACACTGGGAGGAACACACAAAAAAAACTTCTGCAGGATTGCAGCTGCCTCGTGAGCTTCTGGCAGGCCAGGGGTATTGACCAAGTGTCCACTGAAATTTTGTACTTCACACTCTCATACCAAGCATTTCATACATGGTATAAACAGAATAAAACTGAAGCCTGTAGATGGAAGTGATGCCTTAAGTTTGAGCTTTCATGTTTCCAGATTCTGTGCTGCCCAGGGGTGCAGCTCTGAGCTCACATTCAGTGTCACTCAGCTCTCTGCACACAGCAGGGACACAAAACAAATCCTTGTCCTGCTGCACACCAAGGACAACTTTCAGCCCAACAGCACAAACAAGGGTGGCTGGAGGGAGGAACAAGAAGGATGGGAGCTCACAGCCTGGAGCTGGAATTGGACAATTAAACCCCAAGATGCAAATGGACCAAAACTTTTAAAAGTGTGAGACCTCATGACTGCTCAGCCATTTTGTGACCTCTTTGGGTCCACCTTGGGTGTAGCCCTGGTCAGGCCCCTGTCCTGCCCAAGGTGTACCCTCAAGGCCTTTCAATAAATCCCCACTTTATTCTCCAGCTCTGCCCAGTCTCTGTTCCAGGTCAGCCTTCCCAAGGCATCAGAACATAAACGCCCTCCACAGAAAATATGCTCAGAACACCGAGGGTGCCATCATTTCCTCTCAGGCAGTTGCACGTTGCCCATAAACATCATTAGAGTTTATGTGCACACAAATGATCTCTGAACTATTTGTCGTTAAATTTAATTAAAATCTCCTGTCTGAGGGGAAAAATAACAGGACCTGGGAGTGCATTTGGAAGCCATTACGGGCGGCCTTTGTGCTCTGTTGGAAGGGCACATTGCAGCTGAAATGGCCACGTGTCAGTGCAAGTGTGGAGGAGCAGGGAAACACATGGCACTGCAGAAGGGCAAGGGAAGGCAGAGGAGAGGGGCTGCAGCCTCTGCACTTCCCAGGGATCTTGGATTTTTCCGCCTGACATCGGGATGCTGGAATTTTTGTCATGGCAAACACCCTCCAAAAGGAAAGGAAAGGAGGAATTAGAAACCCTCATGGAGGAGGTCTGATCCTGCTGCTCACTGAGCCCTGTGGAAGGACAGGAGGGCACTTTCCAGGGAAAGTCAGGGAAGCACAGCCATTTGCATCCCATTTGTAGAAGCTCCTGCCACAGGTATTTTAGGGTCACAGAGGACTTCCTCCTCCCTTCCTTGCCCCCCTTTCTCCCAGCAGGTCAAGTAAAAATCTGCTGCCCTGAGCTATCTTCTTTAGCAATCCGATTAACATATGGACATACTCTGGCTTACTAAAAACAGGAAATCAATTTGAAAGGCAAGACAAATATTATTTGCTTTCTTCCCATCTGCTGTGATATGTGAACACGCCTGCTTTCAGCAGTGATACAGGATTATTGATTTAGGATATTTATAGTGGTTATGCCGTTATCAGGCCAGCTATCAGAAGGCTGTAGGAAAGGCTGTTTGACCCTAAAGGCTATTTCAATACGTAGTTGCTTTCAAAAAGTCAGATTTTCTTATTCAAGTTGACAGCAATACTATTTCATGTCGTGCCTGAAGATACCATTTCCTGCTTTGCCATCCACTTCTGTTTGATTGCAAGTCAAATTAAATGTAATTGTTAAAGGTCTCTCCTCCCTGCATGGTGACCCCAATGCATTTCCAGACTACTGCTCTGACCCTCTGGGTCTGCAAAAAGCTGGTTTTCACAACACCACTGCCTTTTTACCCATAATCAGGCTGAGTCACTTTGCTGGAGGGAGCACAGAGAGCCAGAGGACCATTTACCATAAGCACAGAGTGGCTTTTAAACAGATGAGCTTTAAGAAGCCTCTCCATAAATAATCAAGCCAAATAATTGTGAAGTGGCCACAGATAACCATCTAAAAAGAGACAGCACTGTGTGCTTCCAGCAGGAGCCCAGGCCAGAATGTGAAATATCCAATTGGATTGCTGCTGAGAGCATATAAGTAATATCTTCCATAATAATATTGCATCCAACCCATAAACACTACTTCACATTGCTCAAGCCTTGCTAGAACACCCACAAGTTGTTGGGATATTTATTTCTATTTAATAAATAATTATGTATTTAACAAATAATTTGATTGTTAATAATAATTGTTAAATTATTAATAATTAATTAATTAATTTTGAATTAATTAATGAAAGCCTGTGCTCACAGAGAGCTCCATGTAGCAACATGTGGCTCTGTCAAGGGACATGGTCCACACAGCTATTACTCTTAGGAGAAAAAGCACTTTTTAGGAATGGATTAGGATGCTTGATGCTCCTGGAAGTATTGGGCTGTTCCTGTGATTACCTCTTGACCCCTCCAGCCTTATTTCTCTATCATTTTAAGTAGAAAAGCAACTGGAAAAAACTGCAAGGTACTGGAATATGAACTAAAAATGAATATACATTAGTTACTAAATAAAGCATTTAATAACCAAGTAGATTTTTAACAAATATTTCATGTGTAATATGATAAAGATAAAGCACTGATAAATACAGATAAAGCACTGAGCTGAGGCACACAAGACTTGTATGTGATTCTTACTTCTACCAAGGCATTTCTCTTAGAGCTTAGACCTGGGTGCTCCCTGTGTGTTGTCATTGCACCCCAGGTAACAGAGCTGGCACTGCAACAGGGATTCAACTCAGCTTGATGGAAGCCTGGATCCTTCAAAGGATCCAGACAGGTCAAACTAAGGCAAATCCCCAAATCTAGAGCAGGGACAGGGCCTGTCAGAGCTGCCCTACCATGAAGGATTTGGGGACCTGAGGCATTGAGAAGAGAATGAGTAAGAAAAACTAAGGCAAGGATGACTCCAGGGATTCAGACAGCGCAAGGCAGACTAATGGAGAGAAGCACTGACTTACAAAGCTGCATGGCTTGAGGTAACTCAAACAGAAATGCAAGGTTAGGAAAAAATTCTGTGCTTAGAATCTGGAGGAGCTACAAGGTCATGAGAAAAACTCAGTTTAGTTCCACCA
Source organism: Acrocephalus scirpaceus scirpaceus (assembly GCA_910950805.1). Classification (NCBI taxonomy): domain Eukaryota; kingdom Metazoa; phylum Chordata; class Aves; order Passeriformes; family Sylviidae; genus Acrocephalus; species Acrocephalus scirpaceus. The sequence continues at coordinate 61,498,425 of OU383780.1, forward strand.
CATCAGCAAACTCTCTTCTGCAGCAGGTGACAACTGGCTCACAAACATCTGGCTGCAGTCCTAGGGAAGCCCAAGGAGAAGGAATTGAAGCAGCAGCAGTGTATGAAATTATCTGGGGTTGTATCATGTTATAAGGTTACTCAAATGCAGCAGGGATGTTGGAAGTCACTGACTGAGCAGCATCCTGGCAGGACAATTCCAGCTCTGTGCACAGCGCATTCCTGAACGGCCAAGGGTTCTGCTGGGAGTTAATCAGAAGGTTTTCTAATAATAGGCATAATTTGCAGCAAAAGGTACAGAATGAATCTTGGGGGTCGGGTAACCCTCATGTCTCAAAGGCTCTAACACACTTTCACAGGCACCGCTCCTCCTGACCGGAAGAGCGGTCAGGAGTTAATAGGAAATCCTGACATCTGGAAGAGCACATCTGGCAACCATAACATTCCCAAACTTGCTAAGGGGTCCTTTTACATCAAATTATTACCAACTTCCTTGTGTCATGTGCTCTCTTTACAAGGTGGGCCTGCATCACCCACATTTATCCCACGGAGCAGCATCAATTGTATAATAATCACCTGCTTATCCGTAGCACAGTGAAACTTTTAAGATATTCCTGGTGCTGGTGAAAAGTCAAGAAGTTTACAGCGAGGTGTCTTTGGTTTGTTCAGTATCACATGGCAGCTGAAAACATCCAGTCCAAGCTAATGAAAGGAGCACAGGAAGAAACATAAAATCTGAGTCAGGCTTTAAGCCAAGGTCTGCATACAGGGGATAGGAAGGAGTCTCTTGTATTTTCACATCTACTTGATGTGAGCTTTATGCCTTTTTCTCTGGAGCAGTCTGGGGTTGCTGCTGTCAAAAATATCCAACATGTCCATAAAGGGAATCACTATCATACTTGGAAGCATCTTTCCCACATTGTAGGATAAATTCCTAAAGGGAGAAAGGATGTCTCTGAACAGTTACAGAGTCTATCAAAACAGCATGGCATTCCAAAAGATGTTTCTGCAGCCCTTTCACCAATGTAAATTTCTTTGTCTTCAAAGGCACCTCATCTGCCACATTGTTGTGGATTTTTCTCTGTTCAAGTCCTTTCTTGTGACCTTTTCCACTTATCAAACCAAGAGTCCCTAAGGTTCTCTATTGATAAAACTCAGACCCTCACCACACATGGCCTTGGATCTCCCACTCACCCAGCCCTTCATTGCCTTCCAAAGCCATCTTTTCCTTCATTGCTGCTCTTTCTTGCCAGCACTTTGCAACTGGAACTGTTCTCTGTACTTGCTGATGAAAACCTTTTTGTTGGGAACTAGCTGATACATAGAATATCACATAGAAATTATTTCATGGAATCACAGAATCATGAAGGTTTGAAAAGGCCTTTAAGATTAGAGATTCCAATGCTTAACCCAGCACCATCCATGTTCACCACTAAACAACATCCCTAGAATCATATTTCCATATCTCCACTGTCTAGAGCACAGCAACAAAACCATATCATTATTGCTCCAAAAGACTATCAAATAAAGTCAAATCATAATTGGGTTTTCACACTTTTTTTAAAAAAAACTCTTATTTAATAAACTTTTCTGTTTAACCAAGAACAAAGTAGAACCTGAGATTGGATGTCCCCATGTCTGGTCCAACAAAAATTATTTTTCTAGAATGGACTTAACTTAGAGGAATTATACCTACAATATCCTGTGCATCTGTGCAAAGCTTACCTAAAATTGCAGTAACTATGTGACCCTGACTGTTGAATCACAGAGTGCTTGGTTTTCACTCTGCAATCCCAGATAATTCCACTCACACATTACCTTCATGTATCCGTGCCTTGACATTTCAAGAAATACCAAGGATACTTTCCCTGACTCCATGTGTGTTCCCTGCACAGACAGAGGGCATTTCACAGGAGTCGGTGGAACAGAAACATAAACAAACCCCAGTGCCCTGCTTAGGCCTCCGACCAGGAATGCCAAACAGCTCCCCCTGCTCCCTGTCACTGATACCTCCAGCCCCATGGGTCACTGCTGGTGGCCACAGCTTTTAATCACATGCTGGGCCTCCAATGATTTATCACCCCTTAACAGTTTTTGTGTTGAAGATTCCCAGTTGGGAGCTCTGCTCCCCTTCCCCTCCCACCATGAAGTATTACCCAGGAGAATCAAAACCAAAGCAGGAAAACACGTTGTCCATGTGGAAGCAGAGTTAAAGCTGTTTAAGGAAACTATCTGTTACCAACAGGCACTTTTAGCAAATAATTAGTGAAACCATGAAAGGTTTTAGGATTTATGCAAAGGTTAAAAAGTTAAAGACTTGAAATCTTGTATAGTGTTTCCAACAGAGTACGTGGCTATCTGTTGCTCTCTGCACATTCCATTTACAGTCAGTCCTGCTTTAATAAATCCTTGCTATGAGATTCACCTTTGTTTTCAGCCTCCAGCTGCTTCTCTGGAGCTTGCTTCCAGTTTATCACAACCAGAAAATCTGTGCAGAGGAAAAACTCCATCACTTATAGAGTGTCAGCATGTGATATGGTATTTTCTGGTCTGAGAACATAACCAATATTTGTCTCACAGAAAACACTGATGCAGCATTTTTCACCCACAGGTGCACTAAGTTTCCTGCACCCTCATTCCAAAGCTGAGCTGACTTTCAAATTCACAATGTGGGATGCTGCCTGAACCTGGGTTAAAGCCAAGCTTTCCTAGTCCCCAGCAAAAAGGCTCTGGGACTGACACATCTCTCAGGAGCAGATTAAACTTCTTTTACTTGATCATATTCACTGGGAAGTAACAGTGATTCCAAGTCCTCATGCCTGCCTCTCAGATTCTGGCAGGGATTCGTCCCACTCAGCTGCCAATAATCCCTGCAGGAGGTGGTGCTGGCAGTGATGAGGATAATATTTGTCCCTCTCCTTCTGTGTTGGAGCTCTGATGGATCCAAACAATCCATCCAGCCAGTTTTTCTCTAAACCAAACCAAACCAAAACAGTAGACACCCTATTTGTGTGTTCTGAACACAGTTAAACTACCCATTGTGCTCAGGAGCCACATCATTCCAGCCACGGAACAGAGTTTGACCATTTATTAGGATTTGTTTCAGTGGAAAAAAGGCAGGCCCTTTGAACAAATGGGTCACATTTCACTCTCACTTCTCTCCCTCACAGCTCTACTGTCACTCAATGGTCTAATCAAAGACATAATGCCAGCAACAGAAGAAAATCAAAGAAAGTGATACCTTTCCATGACACTTAGAAAATAAAGTCCAAAAGGCAAAAAAATCCAACTCATCAGTCAAATAAGTATCTTGGAGGGATGCACAGGAGGCCTCCTGTTGCCCAGGTCAGGGACACAGCTGCAGCACATCCCTCCTCCATTCCCATCCAGCTCTCATGCTCATGGAAAGCAGGGTGACAAGAGGGGAAAATGTGGATGGAGAGGTACAGGTCTCATCCCTGCATGGAGCTGTAATGGAGCCAGGGAACATGCACTGCTGTGAGAACTAAGAAACACCTGCAGCTGTCTGATTTTATGTACAGCTTTAGCAATTCCCAACATTTTGTAGCTTTCTTACTTGTACAACATGCAAGCAGGAATTGTGATGGGGATAAGGTATATTCTTGATACATTTAATCCCAATCTTCCTGGGCTAAATCTCAGTGATGCTGAGCACTCACAGCCATAACTAAAATCATGCCACTCTGGGATTATCTTCTCTAAACACTGTCATATGTAAAGTTATAATCTGTAAAACAATAGCTCAGTGCATACCTAAAGATACAAATACAAATGTACAATTTGTAAAGCACAACGTGCAACACTACCTTACAGACAGGTAACTTACCTGGGAATTGACAAAGAAGAAATCACAGGTGAGCCCATCTCATAAATATTAATCTCTGTTTCAGGGAAAATTCTTGGAATGTAATTGACAAAAAAAACCCTTTAAAAATGGAAGCCCTTAAATTAAATTGTCCTTCATCCTTCAGTCTCATTACTACTTTCCAGCTTAAAATGAGGGGTGACTACAGTTTTATATGTTACAGTTATAACCTGTAAAACAATAGCTCAGTGCATATCTAAAGATGTCCAAATATAATTGTACAATTCATAAAGCCCAACCTGCAACACTACCTTACAAACAGGTAACTTACCTGGGAAAAAGGGCAATCCACCACTAAAACAAGGTTACAACACAGGCTCTCTTCTCATTTCCTTCCCAAAGGCATGGAATGACAATAATCAAATGTGATTGTCCAACACAACTGCTAGCACAAAGTGTATAAATAGCATTTTTGCATGATGTAACACAACTACGACTGCCCTACATGGCAACAGGTCCTTAATAAATGGGTGTCTGTGACAACGAGGGGCAGGCCTGAGCCCTTACATAGCAAATTGCTTCTTTCTTATAGTTCTACCACTTGCCACAGACTGAGTAGATAGAAATATTAAAATCTAAAGCTAATACACAGGAGGTTTGTTTATTGCACTGTATGGACCAGAGAAGAATTTCCGCCATATGACACTGAAGGCAGAGTGCACAAAAAATTCCTCTGAAGTCTGTAGAGAGCATTGAACAGACCCTCCTCTGTATTAGCCTTTTTCTCACATATCTGTGTTGTGAATTTTAATACAGCTGTGAAAGAAGAAAAAAAAAAACCAGCCCCACCAATAAGCTTTGCCAATTGGGCATTCAAATGTCGGAGACAAAGGAAAGTTTGGGGAGGAGATGAGTTTGCTGTGGGCAGTGACTGTGTCAGACAGCCAATGACATCACTGCCTGTGCTGTCCCCATCACAATTTTCCAGAACAGGATTACAGCGATGACAGATTCCATTCCAAAACTCCCAGGCAGCTCTTTACATAGATGTTAGCAGAACAAAAGCATTACACAAGATTTCCTCTCTCCGCCGAGCAGCATTTGATGTTCCCTAATCCTCACCTTGGGAAAAGCACTGGAGAACCATATGGATTTGCTGAAATCACACAGGATGTCCTGTCTCACAGCTCAAACTCACGGGTTAAGGAACCTCCGTGGGGGAGACAGAGCAGAGGAAGTGGGATGTGCCTTTTACATCCAAGAGGAGAGCAGGGATGGCCTCCAAAGTTATGCACATCACCTCCAGTGACCACATGTTGCACTGAAGATTATTATGGTGGCTTATTGGGGCATAACGGGGAGTAGAAAACCAGAAAAAGCATCAACACAATGAGCTGTATTAGAGAATTCTTCAGTAGCCACAAATAAGTAACATAAATTTTTTAAATTCTTCTACTTTCATATTTAAAAACTCAGTTCCCCGCTTGTACAGAATTCTGACCAGAGTTGGTTGTCTAAGGAAGCATAGCAAGTCACAGTTCTTGATATTTGGATGGAAGCTTTCATTTAAAATTAATAACCACCATTGTCATGTATTTCAACTACAAGTGGCCCAGTAGTTAAAAATTTATGTGCTCAATTAATCCAGTTCCCTTCTCTGATTCAATTATTTTTTGACTTTCACCACTGGCAGGAAGTTATTAAAATAATATCCTTATTTTGTGTGGAAATTTAATCTGATTTGTATCTATTGCTGATTTCATCATCTTAAACAGCATTATCAGCATCAACTGTCTCCTGTGTCTCACTGGACTCGAGCAGAAATCTTTTCTTCTTCACAGAAGAAAAATGAGCAGACATTTTCAAAATTTGATGCATGCAATTGTGCATAGAGCATTTATCTAATTTTCATGCTCTGTATATTAGAGGAATTACCAGAACTTAAAAGCAGATAAAAATAATAGCACACATTCTTTTGGAGTTGCCATTTTTTTAAATTCCCCATAAAATGTTATAGCTTTATCTTTTTTCCAGCCTTCCTTACACGTGTACCTCCACGTTGGCATTTAGTTAATGGAAAATCAAAGGAAATTTGACAGGTGTTGTTGTAAGGAACCACTTACCCTTGAGACAACAGCTTCATGGTCATTATCTGGCTTGTGCTTTGGAGCCACACTGCAAGGTTTGGATTTCTTACCCAGCTCCATTCCCTGCCCCAGCCTGTTTTATTAATGCCAGTGAAGACCAGGCATGTGTTTCAGACAAAGCCAGTGGAAGTGCCTCCCTCACAGCCACTCAGGCCCATCTCTGCTTGCTGTACAATGCCTTTGTCCCCTGTTGTAACCTGGCATTTCTGCAGTGTGATGAAATGGATTCAGATGAAGAGCACAGCTACTGATGTGCTGCCCACCCCAAGCCACTCAGGGGCATTCAGCTTTATTCCTGTGACCTCCCAGGTCCCCAGGATTTATCTTTGTACACAACACCATCACAGGGCATCAAAAAGTGCAAGTAATGTGCTGTGTTTCAGAAACCTTTTTTTAAAAAAACTTCTAACTGCAAGCAAAGGGTCGTAATAAGAAAGTATTACATTGCATTACCAGGCATGTCACTGCAGGCAAAACCAGTTTCACATCTTGGGTAGTTTGAGAAGCAGACAAATACCGTGACTGTCTTTTTCTTCTTGATGTCCTCGTATAATTGATCTTGAGCTAGGAACTTTGCATTCCAGCAGAAGCCTGGATTAAAAACCTAGACCAACAACAGTCAGCCATCAATCTTGAGGCAATCTATCCTATCTGCAGCCATTTGTATCAGCCATTAGCTATTCAGTAACTCAGGAAGGGATCATCTTTCAAAGGGAATAAACTCTCAGTGCATATCCCCATTCATTCCTCCTATTCTTTTGCTAATTCCCATCTATTACTCCCTCAGCACTTGCAGTGAAATCGCATGCTCATTGCTTTGGTCATATTTATATACCACATTACTAAGCATCAGAAAAGAAGAAATAACTGCTTTGTTTTTTTCCACATGCAATTTCCAACAAAGATCTGAGAGGGAATTTTCCAAAAATACTGCAGACCAGGATGCAATAATAACCTCCAGCATGCATCCATAGCTACGTGATTCTCAGTTTTATCCACTTCTCCTGACATCATTCCTGAAGTGCAATGTAGTACCAGGAGCAACAGCATTAAATTAAATTAAATTAAATTAAATTAAATTAAATTAAATTAAACAGCACACCCTCACTGTGAGGGTCCTTTCTCAGTGCCAAAGCACAGTAAAATGAGAGGTTAGGTAAGATAAAGGAGACAAAGGCTTTGTATTCAAAAAGGCACCTCTTCAGAAGGAATCTCCTCTCAAAAATCTTTGGAGCTGTCTTTCCTGTGTCTGAAAATATTCTCATTTTACATACACACATTTTACTGAGAAAACATCCAAAATTCAGCTTGAAAGTCAGTTCTGCTGCATGCCTGTGTGGACCAAGGGCTGGCAGAAGGGATGCCCATTGCTGCATCTTTTCACTGTGCCCCTGCCTCTCCCAAGGCAACTTCCAGCTTCATCCCCTGCCCCACGCCAGCCCCATCAGGAGAGTTTCTGGCTGAAGTTGAGTCAGGGTTGCCAACTCAGCCTGAATATCTGCTGTTGGTGCATCAGGACAGAAGAAGGAAGAAGCAATGCCCCTTTCCTGGGCTGATTCAGACTCCTTGGAGCCCGCTGGACACGAGCACATTATCCAGTGTGTGTCTTTAGAGCCCCAGCCTACAGCATCCACAGCCTGCTGGACTTCCTAATTCTATTACTCAGGACACTCTTCTTAATTGTTTAGGTAAAGTTTTCCAATTGTTAGAGCTCCTCTGGGCTATTCCCATTGGAATGCTTGTTCCTAAAGACCAACAATGGGCTAAAATAAATTTTATTACTTTGGGACTGGTCATTAAGGCTGTTACATTGTTTTTCCTTCTTTTCAGATAGCAATTACGGGCTGTGGAGTGTTATTACTTTTTGGTTTGGTTTTCTTTTTTAGTACATTGCACTGAAGATCTTCCTGACCATCACACAAAGATTACAATTAATTAGCTCATGATCTTTCACTTAGTGAACTCGGTTAACAACATCACATTCAGAACTCCAGCTAAATTTCTAAGCCATCAGGCTCACAGCATTTTGTTTTAAAGCTAACAAATTATTTCAAGAGATGCTTTTTCACTTTTTATAAATTGAAGTCAATTTGATCAAGCCACGAGCAATGCAATTTTTGAAGTCCAGGAAAATAATCTGGTGCCTAATCATGGCAGAAGAGTCAACCCTTACAGACTCCTCTTTAAATTCCCAGTCTAAACAGTCATATTTCTTAGCCAGAAACAGCAACACCGAAATAAAAAGGTGTAAGTTATTGGAAGGGGTTTTTTTCTAATATAAAAAAGTGAATTAATTTATTTTTTTTAATATAAGAAGCATGCATTTTCTGGCCAGTTTCACTTAAAAGGAATTTTGTATGCACAATTAAGATATTAAGCATGGGCCCAACCATGTTATGAATTTAAGTGTGCCAGTACTGACAAATCATTGGCACTTAACAGTTCTGTCTTTAAAATCATCATAATTTGACTTCAGAGCACTGCAAAAAGCTAAAAAAAGATTTTAAGAGCTGGAAAATGACTTTTCTTTCCAGACTGTTCAGAGAACTGTACATTCATTGTACTTTTGAAAGCAATGTGACTCGTGAAACTGGCAACATTCCCATCCATAAGGTCTCAGAGATGTTTATAGCACATGATATTTTAATTGCCTGGTGACAAAATCATTTGGAAATAGATCAGTTTCACAATGCATTTGCTTCGTATTTGAAACAAAACAAAAAAAAAAAAAAGGATGAGGTCTGAATATTGCTAAGGTCTGGACATAAGCCTGACAAAACACAAATGTTAGGGGAAGATGTCCATAATCCATCACCCTTAGTGCATCCAGGAATCCATAGCACAAGCTGAGGTGTGGGTAGGGATTCAGTCTGGCCAACAATTATCCAGGAGCATCACTGATTCATCACCCTCCTGAGGGCCTGAAGTTTAACCCAGGCCATGTCTTCTTAAGGACTTGGGTCTTCCCAAGTGAGCAGTGGCTGCCCCAGACCAGCATTTCTCTTTGTTACTTGTCTTGGTGAATAAAACCACAGTAGCTCCTAAACAACTGCTGCTACTTGAAATAGGGAGCTACTGGACAAGGACAGAGTTACTCAAAAAAATGTATCCAGTCATTTCACAGTCAAATTTCAACATTGTGGTCTGATTTGCATAAAGCAGGCCACAGAATTCCAGCCAGCAGACACACTGGGGGGTTTTTTGTGCATGTATGGAGGAGTATTTATTACATAGAGTCTCTCCCTAAACCTACAGGAATGACTGGATGTGAATGGGGTGTCTGCTGCCTTTTAAGGCAGATTTGCCATCTTTGTTTTGATGTATCAAATATTCAAATTTTGGCTTTGGATACACCGCTTGGGGGACTGGCTTTGACTCCATGTTGCACTTCTAAACCTGGACTCTTCTTTAATAGAACCAAGTATGGGACATGGCCATGCAGCCAAACTCCTGCAGTTTTGGAATTTGTGCCTCACTTTCTCTGAGCCCATGCACAGAGAAAATTCCATCTGTCAACCACACACCAACAGATTTGCTCTTAACATCCCACCTTTTTGAGGGGTAGTCAGGAAGGCTGATTCACTGGCAAATACATTCAGCAGAATAAAGTGTTCTGATGTTTTTCATTGCAGCTTTTTAATTTGGAGGTTCTTTCCATTTCCCAAGATTTTAGACTCTTTGTCTTATTGTTATCATACCAAGGTTCACAGATAACCTTACAAGGCATTTTGAAGTTAAAAAGCAGGGGCAAAAGTCTCTTTTGTACAATTCACAGTTTCAGGCTCTTGAAACTGTGTGTGCAAAGGGTAAAGAATTTTCTTTTTATTTTATTTTACAAAGCACATGAAATATACACTGTACTTGACACATGCACAACTCGGGGCACTTGATCCAAGTCCCATTTACTGCACTTGGTAATTTGCAAATTTAGGTCCTGCTGAAATATCTGAAAGCAAACCCTCTTATGAGCATGAATTTGATTTACAGCAGCTAAAGTTCTAAGCTGTAGATGAGTCTCTCAAATATTTGCTTATAGGAAAAACGTGGGCCTCACTCCTAAAGTGGGATTTTACTGGAACACTGTGGTGGAAAAGGAGTTACACCAGTGTTCCTTGCCCTGTTAGAGATCATGTTTTGTAAATGGGGACTGACCTTTAGCTGTACCCACACTCAGTGGGTGTCACTGTCATTTATTCCTTCATGGGATCTCCTCTCTGGTACTTCCCCAGCTCTGTGGCCTTGTTTATCAGCTCAGCAGTGCTCGTAACAAAACGTGCCCACATGTTCCACGTCACATCCTTACCCGGAGCAAGGGGAGCCAGACACCCTGAAATATGGAATGTGCATTAGCAGGCATGCTCCATAAAATTTCAAAGCCTGAGACCTTTTCACAGCCTGACAGATTTTCCCATATAGCTTTCCACATTCCTGGTGTAACCCAATACAGGCACTGCAGGCTGAATGATAAACAGAGAATCCTTCAGGAAACCTCAGGAAAGTGGAGCCTCAGAATATTCCACAGGTGACCAAAAGCTGCAATAGCCCATTTTTGTCAAGACAGGCAGAAAAAGTAAAAATGGGGCAAAAAAAAAGTAACTAAAAGTATCTGGCAATGACCTAGCACCACCCTCAAACACTATCTTTTGTGAAAAATAAAAAATACTTTGGTACTTTCATATCCTGGAAAAATCAGAAGTAGCATTTCAGCAGACACATGATTTAATATTGGTTTTGCATTAGGTGCATTAATGCACTTTATTGCAAATAAATAAAATTTCTCTGCAAATCATGAGAAGCATGAAAAGCATTTCTGCTAACTAACTCACTTCTATTTTTTCTGATTACCAGCTGTGACTTATACATATATTCACTGCAGCCTCAATGTGCATCCAGCACTCAGAAAGCACTCAGAAAACATGAGCCTTGCCACAGGCAGCACAAACCCACCAAGCCAGGCTCTGAGCAGCACTCAAACCATGGAAAAATAATGCCAGAGTGGAGCCAGGGCAGGTACACACTGCCAGGCTCCCCCAGGTCAAACCTCAGGGGAAGGCAGAGCATCCTCAGAGCTGCTCTGCTTCCCATCAGCTGTCAGGGGCTCAGAGCTGGCACAGGTTTCAGGCATTGCTGGGATGTTTGGACCACTCTTGTGGCTTTGCAGCCTGTGGAGCACAGGAATGGAGGGGCAGCAGAGGATTGCCTCACTTACAGAGTGACTTTAGTGGTGTGTGAGTTTTTTATCTTCTTTTCTTCTGTTAGAGCTGGGATTAAATGCCCAGGAGGCGCAGTTTTCATGTTGGGACTCAGATGTTTATTAATCCTTATCTACAGTACAGTCTCACAAGTTGTGAGTTCTAGCTAACAAAGTGAAAAATGGCTCTGTCTCTAGCTCTTTCCAAGGCCTTTTAAGCACAAACTGCCTAATTATGAAATGACACCTATATTATTTTTACTTTTAACCCAATAACCAACCACCCGTGGTCTGCAATGCAGACTTCTTTACCCAACCACAAAAAACACCCAAATCCATGAAGAAGAAGGTGAAAGAAGAACTTAGCTTATGCACTAAATCCTCCATCTTGCTTTATATATATATTACTGTATTCTAAACCCTTAAAGTCTAAGTTTTGCACCCTGTGATATCCCACACTTCTCTTCAAACTGCACACCCACAATCCCAGTGCTGTCACTCAATTTTGGAAGCCTTTTCCACAGCCTCAGGTCAATGCAGTGTTTGCTTGGGGGTCAGTGCTTTTTAGCACAGAAAGCCTGAAATTCTCAGTGCTCAGGGCTCCAACAGTGGTGCAAATCCAGAGCAAAACCTGTGACAGCACAGCCAGGAGCCCCAGATGAGTAATAAGGACCTCCTGTGCAGCCACTGCACGTAGGGAGAGCACAAAGTACACGGGGTTTTCAAACAAAATCACACAGGATGGACCACAGCCACTGTGCCCGTGCTAGAGCTGGGAAAGCTTCAGCTGGCACTGCTTGCAGGAGCTGTTGGGATCAAAAGAGGGAATGTGTAGCTCCCAGTCTTACAAAAACCTGTCCTAGCTGTTACTCAAAATTATCTGTTAAAATAAAACAAATGTGCAACCATGTTTCTGACCATGGATTTGGGCAAAGCATTGGACTGGGTCATACCTTCATCAGCTGTTATCCTTGTTTATGACTGGACAGCAAATCCAGTTCCTATTGCCTCTGCTCCCTCCTCACGCTGCTCTGTGATGCCAACAAGATGACAGAACAGTGTTTCCAGGCTGGATCTTTAGGCAGGTAATATCTGCAGGTTATTTTGAAGATTTCTGCTGCTCTTGGAGATTTAAAAAAAAAAAACATTGCAGGAAATAAACTGAAATGCAGTGTCATCAAAAAAAAAAATTGATTTTGTGTTCTTCAGCATTCACTTAACTTTAAATTCTATGCAAAAGGAATTAATTAATTAATTAATCATTAATTAATAGATACCAAGTGCAATGTGACATCCACTCTATTGAGCTCAAGGTGCTAAATGGCTACGCTGAAATTCTGATACTTAGTACAAACCACAGGCGTGTCAAGACTTGATTTAATCTGGGAAATTATAACCCCTGTACTACAAAACAAAATCAACAAACAAAAAAAATTTATGATTTCCACCAGTGGAAGTAAATATTGGGAAGTAACTGACAAACAACTAAGGGGACCACGTTTTTTAGTGATTTTGTTCACTTATGGAATGCATTGAGCTATGAGTTGTGTAAGAACTGTCAGGATTTCCAGCTCTCCTACAAATGAAATCAGGGTGATCTGAAGACAAGGAAACAAATACATCCAGGAAAGGTTTCTCCCTTTCCACACACAACATCAGCAGCATTGATCCAAGCCAGTGAGGAATTTCTGGGAGATAAAACTCCCAGGTAATGGGCTGAGGGAGAACTTGGAAAGAACCAGCACTCCAGTTCTCCTGAAAAAATGTTAATATTTATGAAAAAAAAAATCTTTTACTTCCCAAACATGTCTTTATAGTCTTGACCTAGAGAAACTGATAGAGACACAGATTTTTCAGAACACATCTATTTCTACATATAATTATATAAAAAAAGGTTATACATTTCAGTGTCATTATCTGTAGAGCTTATTTTCTTGTTAATAATATTAGCCTAACATGTAGATGACAGAAACTGAATTAATCACTAATAATCATGCACTATTTTGCACCAAAAGTAAATTTATCTGGTTTTAAGGTAGAGAACAATATAGTTTATATATAGAGAGAACAATAACAGTTATTCAGAATACTCTGAATAACTACATTTTTGGAATACAGCCTGAAACCTCAAAACCTTTTCCAAAATACATTATGTTAATAAAAATCTCAAACTAATCAGCACAGAAGTTACACATACTCTCAGCTAGAGAAAAACACCATGAGTAGAATTTGGGGGAGATTAATTCCCCCAAGTACACCAGAAATGTGGTAAGCATCTTTATCTTCATGGCCAGTAAATCCTTTCCTGTCTTACTGAAGAACAATCACTCTTGCCTGATTGAAATAAATTTGAAATAGCTTATTTAAAAAAAAAAAGTAATCCACCAGTTAACTTTCCAATTAATTCTCAGGAGCCACCGAACTGCCTGATGCAACACTGCAATTTTAAAACCATCTCTGGTCACTGAAGCTGACCAAGCCACCATGTGTGCACACAAGCTCCACCAGCAGTTGAAGACCAAGCTGCAGAACAGGTGATGCCACCATGTGGGGCCTTGGCTGCTAAATGAGGTCAACTGACAGGCTTTATTCTGAAGGAGGGGGGACAAAATGGAAAGAAGAGCCAAGGTTGGAGAGGAAGCTTTGGGAGGCTGAGCAGCAGCCTCACGGGCAAGCTTCTATTGTGCTCGGAAACAGAAAGAATTTGACATCTGACCTCTCCTAGGAGAAACCCAAGCAGCATCTCCAGAGCGGGCAGTGAAGCATGGAAGTGCACTGTCCACACAACAAAGAGCAGATAAACCATGACACACTGGATAAACAGATAAACAGGGGCTTCCTGGGTGTCTCTGGGAAACCCCCGAAGATCCATGTGAAAAGTTCTGAAACATCACCAAGACTGCTCCAAAACCCTCCGAATTCACAGCTCTTTTTAGAGTTTTGTGACTTGCTTCTCCATAAGACTTAGCTACAAGCTTGATTCCTGTATCAAGTAACATTAATGTTCTCCTATTCCTCTTTATCCTCTTTATCCAATTTTCTATTGTGCTCACTTGTGGCCAAACAGGCTATTTGTCTTTCAAAGGAGAAAGAGAAAATTACCATTTTCTCCCATTAGTATGGCTGCTAAAGGCCTCAGTCCAGAAGCAGAGGTGGAAGCATTGATCACAACCATTCCCACTGCAGGGAATGCATCTCCATGACATCAGAATTAATCCAGAATGACTTTTTGCTCCAGATGCAATCCAGTGAAATGGGCAGCTTTGTTTACCAACAACTCCCCAGTCAGACACTCCCCATTCAATAGATTTGTGCAGTAGGGAATGCTTTGCTTGTGTGGAACACTTACCACCACATTGCTCCAAGTTTTCTTCAAAGAAATTCATGTCCCCTTCTGAGCTTCATCCACTGTGTGCAAGCTGAACACCTTTAGCTCCTCTAAAAAAGCAGCTTGGGTGCCTGAACTACAAAAAACAAAATAATACTTGAGTGTCTGGAAGCCTATTCAAGCAAATATATTCAGTCAATAAAATAATCTGGGCAGAATTCTGAATTGTGCCCTTGCCTGGTTTTGGACCAACAAAGAATGAACAATCAAACCCCATTATCCAAGACTTTGAAAAAAACCAGTCTTCAAAACAGGATGGATTTGAAAGTGCCTGGTTTTCCTGCACCAACACCTTCACTAGTGGCTTCTTCTGTCAATTATATGCCTCAGGGGCAGGTGAAGGGAAAAGACCTGACTGACCTGAGACCACTAACCCTGAATCTTGTCAAAAGGATATTTTGTAATAAAATTCTCCTCCTTGAATTATAAATTCTCATATGAAGCCTGAGGAGAGGTAAGTAGGATTTTTTCCTTTTTTTCAAGTTGGCAGAGGATCCTACTCATGGTCAGTTGCTTGGTAACAAGTTTCTCTGGCTACAACATAAATATTCCACATCTGAAATATTTGAGAAAACACTGTTTTTCCTAACTACATTCCACAGTACTTGGGCCACGGGGTTTCCCAGAATAGTCTAAAATGTTAACAGGGTTACACAAAGGACGACCTCCAATTAGATTATTGCTCTAAGACAGATACAGATCCCTGCACACAGCACTGCTCACATATCCTTTAAATAGTACCATAAACTTACTCCAGGATCTGGAGCTCATGTAAAGTAGTTTAACTGCCTAGGAACAAATTAGCTGGCTGCATCCTGTGCCCTTTTAAACGTAGGCGTGGTGGGAGACGTTTTGCAGGGACTGAAAATCTGGAAGTCGCCGTGTTCGGTCTGAGGCGCCCGCCAAGGAAAGCACATCCAAGGAAAGAGACAAGGGAGAGAGACACAAAACCAGGTATCTCACCACCAGGGATGCTCCTGGAAGTACCTGCTCTGGGATCAGCATGGGAAGTGCTGGAGTCATGTGCCTGCAGGCAGCTCCCAGTTCTCCCTGGCTTCCTCCTCTCCATCCTTTCTGCACTGCTTCATCCAGGACACAGCCAGATGAAGGCAGTTCTTCCAACCCTCTGAAAACATTTGTCCCACTTATCTGTTCTAAGTATCATAATGGACAGACTCTTATTTTTCAAAGGCAAAGAGAAATACTGTGTCCTGGAGCAGTAGAGAAGAACCCTGCAGAATCAGCTAACTCTGCACCATTTCCCATCAAAATGACAGGGGATGTCTTCAAAGAGGCTAAGAATAGGATCAGCATTTATTGATGCTTCTTTAATACCCTTTTCAGCCCTCAGCTCCCCGTAGCACAAGGATTTCCTGCACTTAATAGCCCTTGATGAATCCTTCTTCCATGAATTTGTCTTCATACAATGACTAGGGAGGAGAAACAACTAATTCTAGACTTTATGATTTGGTAATAATTCCCAGAAAAGAGCGTTAATTATATGGAGTTTTTTTAAAAAAATGTAGTGGCAAAGACAAAGGTATTCTTGAAAGCACAAGACAGAGATTCTCCACCTCATAGGTATCAGCTAGAAACTTGGATGAGGAGTTTTAAGGCTGCCAATTCTCAAAGGGGAGGCACTGAGGAAATAGGTCTAAACTCACCTAGGTTCAAATATCCCTTTAAATGCAGGACCCAGGTTTCAAACTCACCTGGACTTTTCCAAAACAAAAATACTTAGACGTGTACCACTGTCATGCAGTCTGGGGATCTAAGGTCAACACACAAAATTAAAAGTCTCCCCCACATACTTAAATGCTGTGGATGTTTCTATTCTAAATATATTTTTTTTTAATTTCTTCATACACCCACAGCACTCACATCTCAGAGGTGGAAGCTTCACATCTGTGGGATAGTCAACTGTGAAAAAGGTCTGGAAACTAATTGGGATTACACATATCTGGGCACTCACTAGCACCTTAGAGAGAAGGAACCATCCATTTCTTCTCCTACATATGGAGAGGTAGAGGTAAAACTTTCCCTTCACTTTGTTATACTCATTTGCCAAGGAGATTATTTTTCCAAGATATTCCTGCCACATTTGCTGGACAGGATGCACAGTGGTTGCTTTATAAATTCTCATGTTTTCTTCATTATCAGCACTTCGTCCCCTTTGCAAGAATGATTAATTTCCTCCTAATTTTCCTCCATAATGTGTGTGTTGCAGATGTTGATTAACACTCTGGCCATATCTGCATTATCTCATTTTGCAATAAAAAAACCCAAACTACACAAGAATTCCTCCTTTTGAATCTACTTCTTTTACACACCTTACTTCAGATTCTCAGAAGTAAGATGTGTCAAATTCCCAGATTTGATTTTCCAGTGTACTGGTTAGTTTGTTGAACTGGTACTACTTTATTTGTTAAACTGACAATCTGCAGTTTATAGTGATTGACAAAAGCAAATAACTAATTAGCAAATAAACAAATTAGACCCAGGATCTTCAGGTAGCAAAGAATAAATATGTCTAAGTGTTCTCACTTAGAACTCAATGATGGACAAAGACAGAATCAATTTCCTCATCAGTGCACTGAAAACTTAAAGTCTTCCTAGAGCTCTGTATTTCATAGTCTATCACTCTGTTTCTGGGATATTCAAAGCATTTCTCCTGCAAGCTTCAGTCCCAGAGCACCTCATCCTGTGCAACAAATGAGCAAAAGAAGCTGTCATGATACTCAGGGAAAAGAGCAAAATCACATAAAAATCTTATATTAAACTTTGTTGCATCCTGTTAATACAGCCCCATAGATGCTCAGCATACAATGCTCCACCAGCAAAACCAGAAATCAGCTGACAGCCAAAAAAAGGATGATCCTTAGGTTCCAGGATTTATATCAATATTTTAAAGGGATAGCGATCCAGCAAACGTTTTATCCACTTCTTATCCCTTTGACAATTCCCTGGGCATCCTTATTCCAAGTTCAAAGCACTTTGCTAAATAAGTCTTAGCCTCCTGAGTCACACACTCATAAAATGTTGTAGGTCATGTATTTCCAACTCAAATTTGTCCTGTCTGCTGATAGTTCAAACTCTACCAATTTCATCTAACATGTCTCCACTCTCACTCACTCCTGGAGCTAATTCTCCCACATGGTGCAGACCAGCTTGCCTTTCATTAATTATGCATGGCCCACTTATCCTCTTTAACTAAAACCTCACTGTAATTTCTTTTTTTCTCTGTCAGTTTCCTTATCCTCATTTCCCCACGTTATCTGATCTTGTACTCCTTGAATCTGTGGTAGGTAGCTACATAATTCTCTTGACGTGGACAAGAGTTACATACCCCTGACAGGGCTGAGTAAAAATTATCTCCCAGAGTGGGACAACTACATCTTTTCAGAAAAAGAATATTTCCAATATTTTTGTAGCATGAGAAAAACAATGTATTTTTCTCTAGTCTTGTTCTTGGAAGACATTAAACTGTTCTGGCTGCAACCTTCTGAAGAGAATTCAGACAGAGGCAGACATCGAATGAAACATGGAAAAATTTAGTTTGAAAAGCTACTTTGACAAAGCTATGAACAGCTGAAAATAGGCCTTTAGGGCTGGAAGTGCCTGGCAGCCTTAGCAGTAGATGCTGTTACAAGCCCTGCCTGCAGTGAACGGGCCACCCTATCAGGTCACCCACTCTGGTGACAATCAAGCATAACCCACCTGCATTTCTGGAGCAACTCTGTGCCCCTCCTAACCAACCAAGACAGGGCTTCTGCCATTTAATTGTCCAACAATTTGGCACCTACACAAACCCTGAGAGGGAGACCCTCAAACACCTCCCCATTCCCTGGGGCTGTGACACAGAACACAAACACAGGTTAAGGGATTTCCCCAGGCCCTGGGTTAGGAGGTGGCAGTTCACTGCAAACAGCTGGTGACTGAGCCCCCAGCTGTCCAGATTCCCTCTGCCAGAGTCAGTCGTAGCCCTGCTTGTGCCTCCAGCTTCTCCTCCCCGAATTTGGCTGTAATGGACCTACCTAAAGTAATTAGGCCACCTGTTGCATCGCCAGATCCGTTTAAGGGAGTCCTTCGGCGCTCCAGTTTACACGGTTTGACAGGAATTGTTTAAGTGGGTACCAGTGTAATGGCACTGCAAAATGAAATCGTGGCATTATTTTAATCAATAAATATAATTACATGCTCAGATGACCGTGAGCTTGTCTGTAATTAGTTCTCCATACCATAATGCAGCCCATGAAATGCCAACTTTTTGCACATTACACAATGTGGGATGGGAATTGCATTTGCAGATGAACAGGATACTTAAAATCAATTGAGTTTTTACAGCTCAGAAAGATCTTTTATCCCTGGTTTAAAAATAAAAATAAAAGTATCAGTTGTAGAACATGAAAATGGCTATTTGTTTTGGGAGCAAATTTGGATTTATTGGTACCACAAAAAAGGTCACCATAAATTAGCACAGTCCTAACATAGACCAGTTCTACATCCATACATCATAGAGTTTTATTTTTGGTTTAGATGTATAAATAGGATCTATTTAAATCTATATATTCATATACATACATATATATATATATATCCCCATCTTAGAGGTTCTTCACAATAACATCTTCAGAGTGGGATTTCTTCTCAGTAGGTTACATGGTAATTTTGGCCACTGCTTAGCATGTTAATGATATAAATTTTTTAAAAAGTACCAAATCTATTTATATACAGTAGATTTCAATTCAATATATAAAAATACAAATAATTTTACATTAGCAAGGATTTTAATATTGCAGTATTTCACTTTCATTTTTCTCCTTTTTTTTTTACACATACCTTTGTTCCATGTCTTGAAAGGGGGCTCCACCCTGTAATCTTCATTCACACTGCTCATGGCTCAAAACTGACATTAAGCACTTGTTTATTTTTAAATACATCCTTAAATAAAAAAAAAATCAACAGGGTATAAATATCTTTCAAATATCTAAATGTCTGCACAGCACTTCATAGGATTACACCAGGAAATATCAGTGGATACTTTCACATCATACCACACTTAAAGGGCTTAGATTTTTATTATCTCCATGAAAAGGGAGAGGGCAAAGACCTATGGGAATAAAGAGGAAGATCTCTTTATTATAATGTCCTTTATATTTTTCACTCTTGAAAGTGTGATAGCCCTAATTTTGTAATGCAGGATAAACAGGATGGCTTCACACATCCTGCAGAATGGGATAACTATAGGAATGCACAGAAATTAACCAAGTTGCTGTTCAAACTGCTTTGAACAGCATAAGGAGTTTAGTGGGCAACAAGATCTAAATGAACTCTTCAGTCAAAAATTTTATAATTATTAATTAAACGTGCCTCAAAACATGGATGTTCTAATAAACTTCTTGGGGTTGCAGCCAGTTTTACCACTGTAGGACACAGAGCAATATTATGCCAAAATATTATAATCCTATAATCAGAATGCAACTCACGTGGTCATCTAAGGTCCAAACCAAACTTTGTAGATCCACAAATATCAATGGAACCAGTCCACAGGGTATGGTCCATAGCAAGACCACACACTCTGATTTATAGGGAAAACTTGAAATGCTGCCCTGCAGGGATAAACAAATCAAAGTTGTGAATTCCACAGCAGTGTCAGTTCTGATATTCTCAAATGTTAAAGGCAGTAAAGCACAACCTCACCTGTATCGCTTGTCATCACATCCACACTTTCAAACAATTACTACAAACGTGACACATATTTCAGTATGACTGAAATAAAGAATTAGAAGATTTATTTCTTAAAGTTCATCAATTTCTCCACAAGCTTTGTTTTGCATGCAGCAGCTCAGAATAGAGATGATTAACTGAAAGAAGAAAAATGGATCTCTGTCACTATTTTTCCAGTTACTCGTTATAAAAGGTATGTCTGCACATCAAGTAGACAGCATTTCACTTTCCCTTTGTGTTTTGCTGGTGTTGGGGAAACAAAAAAAGGACAGAATTATCATTAAAATTAAGAATCAGAGAAACAGACAAGGGGTTGGTTACATCTACACATAATTTATTGTGGCCTGGCAGGATTTCAAACCCATGACATGCACCTTCAAGCATTGCAGGATGTTTTGTAGATTGGTCATTCACCATAAATAAAATCTGAGGCTGAAATCAATTGACCTGACATTTACCCTGTTCCACTGCCTAAGCACATACCAGCTCTCATGTCTGATTTTTAGGAGGCTTTAAAAGACAAAATGGTAAGGGCTGATGAGCAGTTACTAATGACAAGCCTGTAGGAGTGTGTGAGTCATGAATGTGCCAGAAATGCTGTATGGGAATACTGTAGGCTTTTACCTAGCTGAACTCTGATACCATCATGTGAGCTACCAAGAGACATAGAAAGAAGAATATGAAGTGGTAATCCTCATTTTCACACGAGATAGAAATTGATAAAAAAAAAAAAAAAAAGGACTTTTAAATAAAAAAAATTTTAAAGAGTGACTGGGCCAAGGATAGTGCATTTCTCAGGCAAGGTAATACAATTTTCCTGTCTTTACTGTAGAAAAATTCAGTTCTTAAAAAACAGTATTGCACTGAGTTGCAGTAAGATTTAGGTTGTTTGACTTAATACAACACCTATTTTAGAGAAGACAGGTCACTTGGAAAAATTTATTTCCTTTTGCCAGGTAAGTTAACCAAGAAATTCCAAGTCACTTTGTCCTTGGGCAAGCAGTCAAATCCTCCAGTGTCCTAGTAGGGTGCTTATTCCAGGCTAGACATGAAGGCCCCTTGCAAGGCTTTGGTGTCAAAACTCACTCATGTCATCACCCCACCCATTTTTGGTGCTGAAGCACAGCCAGAGTCCACCAGAAAACCTCTGAGACACAAATCTACCTTCCATGGAACAGATTATCCCACTGGTATCCACCTTGTACTGGTACTCAGATACATCACTTGCTAAGAAATGTGAGTATTTGGCAGGTTATGGTCAGCTAAAACCCTTCAGCCAGTTTCAGATCTGACTGGCTGGGAAGAGCCATGAGGAATTTGGCAACAAATCAACCAGCCAGGTAAAAATCCACTCCTGCCAGCCCACAGGGTGGCACGTGGACACTGAGCACTCTTGGACTGCCCAGCAAGAGGGTTCCTTCCAGCTTGTCCACATCATTTAATTGGCAGCAGTCCACAAGTCTGTTCCCAACAGCAAATTCATGCCCAAGCTGGATAGGAAGTCATTTGACTCAATCAGTTGTCATTCCTTCCCCTCTGTCAGCGTGAGGCTTTCTGAAGGATCTTCACTCGGCTGCAGTCTCAACAGGTCATTTCTCTCTCATCAGATCCCAAGGTAAAAGCTGCTCCAGCTCCATTTACCTTATCCAGCTCTCCCCATTGTCAATTCAAATCTGAACGAGGCTTTTGAAGTCTCTTAGTCCTCTTTTTTTGCATCAGGAAACCTTTGGGACAGTTTATGATCTATATAAGCACTAAGACAGGACCACAAAATGAATCGTATTAATATAATTACAACCAGTAAAACCATCAAAAGGACCGATTCCATATTTAAGCTAGAATAATGAGGTAATGTGAAAAAAATACTCTGGGAGATCTAATTATATAATGCAGCATTCAGTTCTGCACGGCCAGCCCAGCAATTCCTCTAACATTCCAATCAAAGTGATCTCACTAGCATGTGAGAGAAGAGTCCAGCTGACAGATTTGGGACATGTAACGTACTATTTAGTCAAGAGGCCCCATGTGCTATTCATAAAGAATTAACAACTCTTATATTGACAATGACAGTATTGTCAGAAGACCTTTGGAAGGGGGAAAAAAACCTCCATAAACTCCGTCTCTGTGAAGTTGGACTTTTTTTTTTTTTTTTGGCCCCTCTTTTCCAATGCTGATGTAATCTCCAAACATCTCCAGCAGCAGCTGCTCAGCGAAACCAGGCACCTTCTCCCTAGTCCCTTTCAGCAGCACACGCAGCACTTTCCAGCTCCCTCAAGACAATCAGGGCCTTTCTTTCACCAATTAGCTATCACTTCAAGAGTCCTGCGCTGTCCAACGAGCTCTTAAGAATGGTCTTTGCAGGAAACAACACTGGAGGAGCTTTTTTTTTTTCCCCCTAGACAAATGAAAAGGGGAAGAAGGGGAGGGGGAAGAGGGGGAGACAAAAAAAGCACAAGAAAACAAATCAGAACACAGAAGCTGTCCAAAATGCATCGCTCATTTAGCACATCGACAAATGCAGAAATGTCCTCGACAGCCAAGGCTAGAGCAAAGCACACATACACACAAAAAAATTTGCTCCTGCTTTCTTTAGGAGATAGTTTGTTTGGTCGAGTATGTTAAAAAGGTTTCATAGAAAGAAGTGCTCTTGTTCCAGCAAGTCTGAGCCGGGCAAATTTTAAAGGGAACGAAACTCCTGTAAGATTATGCTCTGTTTCCTTATTTGGCTCCCCAAATGTAAAGCAGCATTATTTGAAGTAGACACTATAGGAAAGAACTCGGTTTAGCTCACTTTAAATATAGATGGATTGATGAAATGAGTAATTACTGGAACTGCTAAGATCTTTCAGACTTACTAACTAGCAAGCTCCTTTCCCCAGAAACCGCACTTTCCGTCTAAAAAGAAATTAAAGCCTGATTCGGAGACGTGAAGCTTTGGGAATTCGACATTCATTTTCCCTTAAATCCAGGGCACAGTAATACCTTGAGGTCCTTGGAGATGCCAAGTCCTCATTAGAACTAGCACAAACTCCAGGACCCAGTTCAGAAGAAAACAAGGAACTTTTATTGATGTTTAAGCAATTCCTTGCCCGGGCCTGGACATGCAGAGTTGTGAAGGTAAAACTGGGAAGGATCAGCAGTAAGTGAAATGACTTACTGAAAGTGAAATGACTTGGACACAGTTCAAGCAATAGCCCGGTGTGAGAGCTGCTTCCTTGAGTTTTAAAAACTCTGCATTAAACCAAATGTCACACCAAAATACTGACTGTCAGTATCCTCTCAAAGTACCACTATCAAGGTCTAATTTGTCCTTGATTGGGGTAACCCCACGAAAGTCAACATGAGGCCTTCTATACAGCCAACAGAAACACATTTACACTGCAATTAAAAAAAAAATTAAATAGTCTGTTCCCTTTTATTGACTGTGTATCAGAAGCAAAGCCCTGGGCTTTGTGAAGAGTTAAATGGTAGAGCAAAGCAAATATTTTCAGGGGTTTCAGGAGGTTTTTGACACTAATGGGTGTTCTCAACTACCACATGGATTGTTTAATGGAGGTGGGAAGTGTCAGAACTGATCAGATTGCTTAAAAGGCAGAAACTCTGACATATTGCCCTGTATGCATTTACGAAGGAATGGGAATCAACTCAAATTCCTCTGGACAGGAAGGCTCAACCAAGAGATGAGTACACAAAATCAGGATTAAGGAGGAATCTTTGAGGAGGTGCACCAGACAATGTCTTTTTATACCTACAGATTTCAAAAGCTGCTGAGTTTAAAGGGACTGCTCCTTTCAACTAGCAAACATTTTGCTGAAAAAATGCAGCAGGCTGGAGAGAACAGATAAATACACATATATGTGTTAGTAGGGTCACCTACAGCTATAGGAAAAAGGATAAAAGGGGCCTAAAAGGTCTACCAGCTTGCCCTATAGCAAAATCAACTATGTCATTCCTGACAGCTCTTTCTCTAACCTGCTCTTTTAAGAGACCTACACCCACACAGATGAGAAGAAAGGAAATCATCTCATCTGAAAGGGATTTCAGCAGGAGAAGCAGTTTGACAGACTGTTCAGTGGCTCTACCTGCTGCAACACAACTCCTACAAGACAGGGGCTCCACAGTATGCACTCACTTGTGCAACTGGCTCATTTTGTAGCTGTACAATTAATTAGTGGTTGAGGCGACAATACCTGAATATTTTTTTTAGAGAAGCAGTATCTTTGCACCAGCCCATCTGGATGGATGCAAGGAAAGTGCATCTTTTGTGACAACCCTCTTCCCTCCAGTGTGGTGCAACGCTGCTGTCTGTGCTCCAGCAGTACTGCTGAAAACCACCGGTTTCAGCATCAGCTGTAATCCAGCACATCCCACGCCTTGGCCACCGGCTCCAGCTCCCTGTGTCAGCGCCGAGGAGCCCGGTGGCTATTTAAGGGCACACCAGGGATGAATTGGGGGCTCATTCCAGCGCCAAGGGAACAACAGGTGCCTCCTCCTCCTCCTCCTCTCCTCGCTGGGCTCCCAAGCGGCTCCCAGCTCCGCCGGCTCCGGCGTTCCCTGCGAGGTGTCAAAGGCGGAACAGAGGCGGCACATCCCTGGCGCCTGGCAGCGGGATGTGCCCGGGACAGGCTGACACAAAGCCGGGGAAGCTTCCACGCCGGCTGCCCGGGCAATGGCAGCTCCCTGGCTCCGCACGCCGCGGCTGTCAGCTTGGCACCCTGCATTTATTCACACGCAGGAATGCTGCCCGAGATTGGAAGGATCGGTGCTTTCCTGCCTTGGATTTCACTGCTCGGGACAGATTTCCTCCCACGGAAAATTAATGGCACGGCATGAGCAAGGCGAATTTAAATGCCAGATGAAAATTGGTGTGGCTGGATTTTAGAAAATGAAGTTTAACATGGGTGGTTGTTCTTCCCCCTCTTTGCAAACGAGTGAGGAAAAGCACTATGTAAAGCCCATACACTGAGCATTATTATTAGGATTTTCCCAAATTTACTTCTTCACACAACAGATGTTCCTAATGTCTGGCACCGTTTTTAATGATGTGCCTTTTTTGAAGAATGTATGCTGTATCACCCATAAAAGCATCCTCTCTGTTCAGAGTTTATTTTGTTAAAATCGTTTTTCAGCTAGTCATCTCTCTAGGGAACAATGACATGATAGAACAGTATTTCTGACGGGTGATATTTTATTACTAGCATATGTTTTCATCACATAAGCAGTATTACTACCCTATTCTGCTATAAACATTTATTAAAATCCTCTAATTTGAAGCTATCTCCAAGACAAATTTCATATTTCGCTTTTAAATTATCACATAATTAATTGTACTGGTAAATGCCCATTGAAGGGTAGTTCAGGGGGGAAAAATTACATATTACACAGTCTTGTTGACTTTTAAAATGTAAGGCAACAGATTTCACATCTCATTTTCCAATTCCCTTATAAAGCAATCTCCTAAAATATCACTACATTCCCAAAATTTTAAAATATCAAGTAAACATACAAGCGACAAAGCAGACAATATAACAATAATCATAAAACATCCACTGTTAGGATCAATTTGAGACACATCCCAAAACATAAGTAAATTAGAATAAAGAAATAGGATATTTGACTTACTACATTTTCCACACATTCAGAAGTCAGGATATCTACCAAAGGAAACAGCAAAGAGTTGCTGGTGTTGGCAAGGCTAATAAGAAGTTCCAAGTTCTTTGTTAAAAAAATGGAAAAACTCAAGATCAGCACTTATCTGTCAGAATCACGTTCCTGCTACACTTATCAGAGTCAAAAAGGCACCTTGCTCCAGGTTACAGACGTGAAACCTCCTGAGCAAGCATTCTACATCACACTGAAAACAAAATACCACTTAAACAGAGCCAGATCAAGTAGTCACCGCTTTAGAGGACAAAAATCTGACATTCAGAGTCAATTATTGCTCCACAAAAGTTGTGATAACGTGCACATATCAAGAGCATTCAATGTTCCGTTGAGTCAAGGCAAAGTCAACACCTGCCCCACTGGTTTTCTCCTGGAAAATCCCCAGCAAACACACTCCTCCAACTACAGTCAGTTCAGTATGCCCATTTCCATGATCAAGAACAGCAAGGACAGAAAGAAGACCATTTATTATAAATTTCATCCCTTAAGACTATCTTCAGCCTCCATAAAACCAGAAGTGTGAGTGAAACTCCAGCTCATCCTCAAAGGTGTCCAAAGTGAGATTTAAATGCAACAAAAGAGCACACATCACAGGAAACAGCAATAAAGGGGAAGGGAAAGGACTAGAAGGAAATGAAACAAAACTTTTTAAATCAGTCTTAAAAGTGATTACAGGAAGACATCTGTATTTCCAAAAAGACTTGATGAGACCTCTGCTGTCATTCCACCTCCACGTGCTGCTGGATGGGGCAATGGTCAGCAGGAGACATCTTGGTTCCCTTTCATTTATGGGAATTTCTTGCTGGGAATGTGATCAGAACATGACCCAGCAGTAGCAGAACAGATCACATACATGCCATGATACTTAAGGGCACCAATCAACTAAAAGATTAGTGATGCCCAAAATGTCCACCTAATTGTGAACAAATATAAAAATACTTTGTGACTCAACAGAAAAAATCAGGGATAATATTTAAGACTCGTGTTATAAAGTTCAGAGCAGCTGGTTATCAATTATTATCTCCTTAATTATTATCTCCTTAGTGATCAGAGAGACCATACACAATTTGCTAAGTTTTCACACTCAGCTAGACACCTACTTTTTGGGGTAGAAAAGAACCTCAGTGTTTTTTTGCTGGGGACATTAAGGAATTATCACTAAATTTAACCAGGCACAATGACCTAGCCCTAAACCAACCTTTCCTTGTGCTCTCCTTCCATCAGTAGATTTTTTTTTCCCCCCACTGAATTAATAGAATTCCCATCAATACAGCAGAGAATTTGACGAGTACTATGTTTGACAAAACAATGTTTCGACAAAATGCCAGTTTTTCAAACACAGAAAACTGGCAAAACCTGGTTCAGTTTTGACAAAGTATTTGCCAAGAGCCGCTTTTCAGATCCCTAGAATTCAAGATCAGTACAAACCAGACAGATCACAGTCTTCAAACATTATGCAGTCAAGGCACTCATGCATAAAACCACAGTTTGAGCCTTTTGACGAGTGCTGTGGTCACCTATCTCCCGGCTATTCCCAAGCCTCCCTTGACTTAAAATCCTTGTTTCCTTTTCACTGTGCACAAACCAGACTTTCAGGAATGTCACAGGATGGAAAACTCACTTCCCTCTCATCTGCAACTCCATGTCTTTGGCAGACCAGATCACTTGGATGATGCTCTGCCCGTGCTGTACCAAAAAGAGTTCAGACCCAAACCTTCCTCTGGTTTACAATTAATTTTGAGTGTTCTGGTCATCCTTTGTTTTAACGAGCCAGTACAGATAGAAGCAAACAATGACACAGCTGCCATTTTCCTACAAGTTTGTCCACCATGTGACAAACTTAACAACTAAAGAAAAATCCAAACTTTCTAAAACTAACCATAAGCAAAATGTGCTTTGGCGAATTACAGACCTTGGAAACGACTTGAAGATTATATCACCCCACTCATAAAATGCAGTTATTGAAAGGAACTGT
Organism: Acrocephalus scirpaceus scirpaceus; assembly: GCA_910950805.1. NCBI lineage: Eukaryota > Metazoa > Chordata > Aves > Passeriformes > Sylviidae > Acrocephalus > Acrocephalus scirpaceus. The sequence goes on from OU383780.1 coordinate 61,526,342, forward strand.
TATCCTTTACAAGTGATGGAAGGCAAACATTTCACATGCTGCACTGACACTGCTCCAAACCTCATTTCTTCTATTCAAAAATGAAAGTCGGGCTTTCAGCAAACTACATTGTGTTTTGAAGAAGTTTTTCATTCTGCTGGTAACAGGTTATCCTGCTTACTTTTAAAGTCCCTTTGCACACAAAAAGAAGGGGAGCTGGGGCAAAGAAGGAAAGAAAAGAGTCCATTTGAAAAAATTACACTGCTAGATTACAAGAGTTGAAAGCTGGTATGTAACTTTGCTCCGGGTGATCAAACTGCTAATCAGGAATGCTGTTGGGAACAGAATGGAATTCCAAATAAATTAGCCATGTCCAAGAAGCCAATACAACACAGGATTAAGGCTTACAAAGAAAACAAATTTATTCAGCCTACTTTATCAGAATTCTTAATAATGTGTACTACTTTTTCTCATCGCAGTCTGAGTTCCTCCACTGGAACAGTGTGGAGAAGGAAAAATGAGTCACACTTCATAAATCTCCCACTTGTACAGACACCTAAAAATGTTACATAGAGCAAGTCACACAAAGCCATTCTATATAAATACATATGCTTATCACAGCCAAGGGAGAAATGTGCAGATTTATTTCTCCAACTTTATTTCTGAGGCACCTGACCAAAGAAAAGATGCTACACACTTCTGTGAAAATCTACAAAGCTGAAGGAAAAGGTCAGAACTTCACTGACCTCCATGCTAAAATGAGGTTCAATACCACAGTATATATATTGAACAACTAACAACAAAAATAAATCTCTCTCCTCTATGACAATCCCATTGCATCATGTTTTTTACCAAGTATAACAAGGAAAATTTGCAGTACTGTGGCTGAGGTACTGTCTGCAACTCAGAGCATGTTCTGTTTTCACCTCTGACAGCATCCCAGAGAAACTCTTGATAATAGCTTATGCCAAAATCACAAGAACATTAAAAGACCTGCTTAAGTTCCTGCCAGTCCTTGAACTGGAACTTTAATCTTTATCAGACTGGTTTTCCTCATCTGTGAAATGGAGATTATAATAGGCTCTTACTGTGCAGTAATTTGGAGACAGAACTAAATTTTTGAAGCATTTTTGTAACAATAAAATTTTAAAAAGGAGATAAAATACTCACAAGAAGTACTTCATGCAGAATCTAGACACACAGACAGAAATCTTGCTGTAATAGAAGTGCATGTAACATCTTGGCTTCTGAAAAAATTGGGTAAACATAAATAAATTCTCACTTCAAGCCATATATTGTCCAGTACACTTATTCACTGGAAAGTAAGAGAGTGAGAACAACACCACTTGAATTTACATGACTCTGCCATATTTCCCTGAGAATCTGTGCACACAGGGATTTCCTATAACAAAATTCATTGAGCAAACCACCAGCTGAGTGTGAGTGTTGGGGATTCACTTGCTTGGTGGTGCCCAGCCATGGCACTGCCCTGCTTTCCAAATGACCAAACTGCACCAGCCATTTCATATCCATGGTTGGTGTGTTAGGTATTCTCTAAATCATTTTTGTCCCAGAAAAGGGGGACTCCCTCTAAGACACCAGTTGCATCCCCTCCCCTTCCCACAATGAAACAAATTAAATGCTGTTTACTATCACCACTGTATCTAGTATTTTATTCAAGCAAAAAAGCACATTTCACCCAATGTGACTTACATTTATTTTTTTCTCAAGTGTTTTCTCCTCCCTGTAAGAAGATAGTTGCATAAATATGGAAAGAAAAGCATATATTCCCAAATCCCCTTCTCTGGAATTGCACCTCCAGAGAGTGAGGGTCAGGAGATGAAAGCCATTGCTGTACCACCAAGATATGTGACTGGAAGGGTTCTGTCTATACCTCAATGCCTCCATTAAATGCACATTAAAAAATATTTGATACGAACAAAATATTTTAAGTTAAATATAAACTATGCTGTTTGCTCAGAAAAATAAACCAAGAAACCAACAAGCACAAACAAAACCTTGCATGAAGACCAAAGAAAAGTGCTGATTTTCATTTTCAAAAGGGTTGAATAAAAACCAAATTTTTATTATTAACTACTGAAAGAAAAATTTACATTCAGGGAACAGCAGAAAAGGACATTTTCCCAGAGATTTAGAACACATCAATAAACTGTTTCAAGTCATTTGAGACAACAATTGTGGCAAATGAACTAGTGGTGTCAAAGATGTTACCTCGTTCTACCTTGACCTGCCAAGCAGGGCTGTGTATACCCTGCATCAATGGGCAATTCACGGGCTCCAGCTGAGCACACGTGCAAGTGCTCGAGGAGCTGGGGTGGATTTCTGCCTTTCCAGGATACAGACCCTGGATTTCTGAGGGAAGAAAAGGAGGATGGCTGCTGGCAAGGAGCAGTGCTGCTCCACTTGCTCGCTCTTGGCTGATGGCAGGCCAAGGAGATGCATCCTGGGTTAGCACACTAAATCTTTGGCTTTACAAAATAATGTCCCAAGTCACAGTTTGATCAGCAAGTGCACTCCTCTTGTACCCTGAAAACAGCATGCTTGAGGTACAGCTGAGATTTCTTTTTAATTTTTTTTAAAGAAAAACACAGAAAAAAAAAGCAAGTAGGTGAAAGGTAACTGTATCACTTTACAGACACAAGCTACCCTCTGATTACAACTAATTAAGATATTCAGCAGCCTTAAAACAATACCTTTTTTTAATCAATGTACCCAGACGGCATTCACAGCTTTTTGTGATGACAAATGCCCTTTGAAAGAGTTAATAGGCAAAGGTTTGTACTGGCAATGAATAGGGCTACCTTTAATTGATCCAAGAGCCTTAGAGAGCCGTCTTATAGCATGATGATGTATTTGGGTTGCAAGTAGGCCAAAATAAGCATAAAGAAAATCTGTAAGACCATGAGACCTTTCATTTTTTTCATTGCAGGGAGGGAGAAGGGGGGGGAACTGCTGGGGAAAATGAGAGAACTATGATGGGGTTATCTTTGTGCTCTGGCCCTTAAAATAGATAAAACGACAGAAATTTTGAGGAAAAGAGAGGAAGTGATCAGGCCATAATTCTTAGAATAAACGTCAAGATGTACGGAAATGTACAAAACAAGGCTTCTTCAGAATAAAAAAAAAAGCCATGAAAAAAGAGGAGATGACCTAATGGTATAAAGAAACATTGATTAAAGAAATACCCAGAGGGAGAAAGATATTCCATCAGCTTTAACAAACGCTGCATGGCCCTGCATTCCCTCTAAACTTCTCAAGTAAGGGGAGAAAAAAATATCTGTAGAAGAGGTAGTCACATGGATCCATTTATAATTTTTCCCCTTACTCCCTGCTCATCTTTTGTTCAAGATGTACAGGAAATGTGCACGCTAAAAGCAACTCACAAAATTAAACATGATAGGTTAGTTGTAAATATTTTATCCTGAGTAGCCAAAGAAGAAACAAAAAAATCATTTTTATAAGGGATATAAAATACATCTAGCCATATTTTTTTGCTTTATAAGACTGATTATGCATTAATATTACCTAGTAATGAAGGAAGCAGTCTATCCATGCTTACACTGCTTCAGAAACTCAGTTTTGGCAGAATCTCTCCCTCACACATCAAAAGCTAAACATATTTCCCTGAACTTTCACAGGTGCAAACTTTATGTCAAGGTAGAATTTTTCTGGAAAGTCTGAGGCAAATCAGACAAGAAAATTTCAAGTCTGAAAGACTGTTTTCAAATGGAATTACTATGCAAGCATACTATCAACAACTCTGTAAAAAAATCAAATAAAAAGTTGTTGGCATCTGAGATTTTCTTAGAAGACAGATATGGGAGGAGCTAGGAAAAAACAGTTCACATTGCTCCTTAAAAATAAAGAAGCAGAGCAATAAAATATCCTGCTCCAATATATGCATCCAGATGCATTAGGAAAAGTGAGTCAAGTCCAGTTTCAATCTGGAACAGGGAACAGAGAAGCTGTTCTCCAATTCTGTTCATCCTGTTCACCCCAGAGCCATGAACCAGCCCTCTTCTAGCAGCCACTCAACAGAAAAAGGTACAGAGCCTTCATTGTGGTCTGGGTAAAAATGAGGATTGAACTTACCTCTCCAAAGCAAAAGAACTCACATAGGATTCTCAAAACAGCATTAGGAATATTTGCCTGCTGTGAGTCTTCTTCTATGGTACAAAGCTCTGAGGAAAAGAACAGATAAAAACTTCATGTCACAACTTCCAGACATTTTCCCAATTAACCATTCCACGTCACCAACCACCACAGAAATACAACCACACCAAGGTGAGCACCAGCTGCATGCTTCAAAAAACCCCCCTCACTTCAGGGCACAAACATCAGTAGGTGAGGAGAACCAGGACACGTGGACAGTGGCAACCTACCATGGAAAGTGGAGACAAGTTGTGCACATCCTTGCTTACTTCTGTATGAAGAGACTAAAAATACTGTTTGTATTTTGTGTTTTGAGTTGCTTTCATTTAAAATAATAATAATAATAATAATAATAATAATAATAATAATAATAATAATAATAATAATAATAATTTTGAGAAAGTCTTCTCTGCTTGTTCCATTCACTTTCAATTCAGACTCCCAGAATCTTCCTTTGTAGCTTAAAGCCAAAATGTTTCCTTCCACCTTATCAGGTAACACGTAAATTCTAGCTACCAATGAGTTTTCTGAAAAGTAAACAAATAAACCAAAAATTAGCATATACAAGGATGTTTAAAGGATATCAAGCTCTTTAGGAACAATTTAAAATCAACTGCTTTTTGTGCAGGGGACAGCAGATGGATTGCCCATCCCACTCTCCCCAAGCATGGTGAAGCACCAGTGTTTCATAAAATAGAATTCAATCATATCACAGAATAATTATGTCCAGTAACTTCCTATTTGACAGAAAAAAAAATGAAATGGCCTTTAAAGGTCCCTTCCAATCAACTCTATGATTCCATTCTACAAATTGGTACAATCAGCTTATTTGTAGGACTATTGAAGATGGTATTTCTACTGCTGCCCTTGGGGATAGCCTACAGAAAAAGAGCCAATATTCAGATCCTGTTCACACACATTCAGTTTCACCGGAGAACACACTGAGAAAGGCACTTTGGTGGCAAATACCAGCAAAATCAGAGCCATTTTCCCAAATGAAATCTCAAGGGTGTTTACAGGTCTGTTTGTTTACACAGAGACAAAACACATCCCCACCTGGATGCATCAGTGGGAGCCAACAGAGCCTTATCAGGATGGACTCAAATTGACCACCAACACCAAAACTGGAAGAATCTCATATCCACGTGCTTCTCTTTGACCAAGCAAACACTGTACTGACAAGAAACTGAGGCGTAGAAAGTCTGAATATGAAATGAACCCACATTTTCCAAGGGGCGTCCATTTTATAGCTGCCTCATAAAGCTAAGAGAAACAACATTTTTAAAGCCAGTTCATTTTGTACTCTTGAAGGCATTTCTGTATTTAGTCAATTTTCACCCCTGCTCACACGTGCACACGCACGCTCCTGGAACTGTTGAAACAAAGACTTAAAGGTGGGGAAAGCTGATGGAGAAAGAGAAATGGGTTTTCCAGTGCCAGAGATGGACTCAGTTTCAGACAGAAAATTAAAACCCATCAGTTTTTGGCCCTCATGCCAGTGGTCAGACAAAAGTTTCCCAGGTTCCTTATAAACTGAAATAACTCTCCTGAATAATTTTTATTTTTAAAAAGTGGTCTCCAGCAAGCTTTTACCTAAGAGCTAGCTGAGTCTCCTTGCAAAACGTGTTGTTTAACTGAGGTTTAACTAGACTGTCATCTACAATCCCAGGCCCAAATACAGGGAAATAAAACCCACAATGTTTTCCCAAAGGAGGCAGAAGGACTTTTCACGCTGTATCCTAAGAGGCAACAGGCACAGATAAAGTTGTACTTTCGGCTCCACCAGTATAAATCCTCAGCAACTCCACGTTGACAGAAACCTCCACCCTAAACTCTCCAAGGATTCTCTCCCCAGCTCAGCTGAGGATACTAAGGAAGCAAACTTTGATCCTTTTTTTTTGCTAGAAATCTGCTTCACAATTCAACACCTTTGATGTAAATCTTTTAAAAGGCTGTGATGGCATCACGTCAGGGACGGGATGGAAGGAAATGTGTTTCCGACTCCTCTGTGGGGGGACCATTTAGGAGGAGGGTTAATAGCCCTGGGCATGCGATCAAATTAAAGTTCGTGCCAGTTTTCCCCGGCTTTCCCTTGCCATCAGCAGCTCACTCTCATCTCCTCACCAAAGACAGCTCTGAAGCAGAAGCACGGCAGACTGCTGGGAGGAAAGAGAAAGATCATCACGCAGCTAACTTATATGGACAAAGTATGAAACAGGCCGAGGGAGGGAGCCTCTGATATCTTCACCTTTGGAGCGACGCAAACTTAATGTGCTTAAGAGCCGGGAGGTGGAGGGGGGAGCTGGAGCCCGGAGCTTCCCAAGATGTGGATGGCAGCACGGAGGATGAACAAGGCCGGAGTTAGCATGCAGAGCACACAGGCCGGCGGAGTATGGGAAAGGGATCGAGCGGCCCAAAGAGCTGGCGCCACGAACTGACGAGCAGAGCGCAAGTGATAAAGATTTACTGCGAGAGAGGAGGAAACAGTCCGCTGGCCCGATTAGAGCTGTGAATACCGAGTTGTTCAGGGAGGATTTTGCAGCTGACTGATCACAGGCTGTCGGAGCAGGCCTCGGACAACAGCTGCAAGGCTTGCTGGGCCGCAGAAACAAAAGGCGCCTAGCACGGTGCAAAGAAAGAGTTGACAGGTTGTTGTTAGCAGTGGCAAATGTGTGAGGTATGTCACTGTGTGTGAGACACAGGGCCGGGCTGGGGAAGAAGGAGGGCAAGAAGCACAGGCAGCGCTCAGAGAAAGGAGCGGGGCGTCGCGGGGGAGGGAGAGCAGGGACACGGGCTTGGGCAAAGCGTTCTCCCAAAATCAGGCCGGTGTTTGTGAGCAGGACAATCGCAAGGTCTGTTTACTGCTGCCAAGATGAATTAGCCCATCGTCTCATTTATAGGACGAATCCGGTGGCGCAGACTATAAGGTGCATGGCATTAAAGGGACTAATTAGACGATTCTGGCAAATCTGAATTAAGACCCTTTCTTTCTTTGAAAGCTGGAAAGCATTTCTCAGGACTCCAGTCAGATGGCTTAGGTTTTGTCGGGCCTTTTCTTTCTCTTCTGAGAAGGGATATCTTGTGCAATTCCCTAACTCGCAAGGGTCTGCTGCTCTAAATTCTGCTCTGAGCTTCGAGAGCAGTTGTTAGGAAGCTGCTGGCATTTACATCATATTTAAAAAGGTCCAAACGAAAATCCCGGATTCTGCAGGAATTCAGCTCCCAGCCCAGGGACAAACTTTACAGCTGGTCCCTCCTGGGCTAAACCAGAAGCCCACATGAGAACATACCTGAGCTAAGAGCCTGCAGCTGAATTCTCACTCACACACACACACACAAAACAAGCGAGGTTTTTCAAAAGCTGGCTTCTAATCTGACACCCACCCCCTCCAAACCCAGCGCCTGCAGCCAAGTGCTTTTCCCAAGCAGCTCCGAGCTTTCTGGAGCCATGGTTCACTAAGCGTGTGAGTGCTGGGCAGGAATGTATCAATGAAACTCCAGAGATGATCAAAGACAGGAGCTGGAGAACAGGAGACCTTACTTTCAGCTGCCTGTTTGGCAAGTTTAGGATTCGGTTCTTGAAGTCTGGCAACATTTTACTCCGATTGTGACCAAAACAAAGTGTTCCAAACACCTCCGAAGCAGTGGTGCATGCTGTTTGCACACAACCACTATATTACAGTGGTCACTATTAAAATGTTTTACAAGCAGTTAAGGTTACCATGGCGTTCACAGCATACTCATAGAAGGGGAATACCATGAAAATCACAGAAACATTCAGCACTGCAAGCTGCAAATATCAGATGTTTCATAGTAATTAGTGACGCTCTGTAAAGCATTGGCTTCTTGCATTTTAACACACATATCTATCACCAACAAATAGGAGACGCTAAGAAAGTGTAGTGGTCTTTATAGTGTTCAATCAATTATACAAACAAACCTTATTTTGATTTTTCTCTTCTAAATGGTCTCTGGGACCCCGTTAAGCTAGTCCCAATGGGCAGCACTTGATACACTGTAAAGAGAATTCAGAACAAGAGGCATTTCAAGTCTTCTAACACAGCTCCATTCTCCCAAAATATATATTAAAAAATCAACCCAGTGTGCAGAATACTCCATCTAGGGGCAGAAATGTGACTCAGACTTTCCTTAGCCTCTGCTTTGACATGTGTTAACCTCATTCTACCAGGCCTGAGTGCATGATAAATAATCAGACATTTCACAGAGGTTCCAAATAGCTCTTCCTCAGTATGAGTCCATAGATTTTTACTTGTTATTATTTTAAATACAGAGCTTCCAGCTTGAGTTTCCGCTTAACAGTGATGAAGAACACAGGCACTACTTTTATACGTCTACTAGCAACTGGACTATACTTTAAACTACAAATATTATCCTAGGAACAATTTATAATCCATCATCCCCATATGCTCGAAGTTTTCAGCTGAATAAGGGTGGCCACTGGAGCTCAGCTAAAAAGAATAATGAAATGCCTGCAGGACTACTTGTGTGACTAGATTTTTGTATGTAATGGTGCTTCTGCTGGAGTCAAAGGAAAGTCTGAATTTGACTGCAATGGGAGCAAAAATAATTTGTGGCAGAAGTATACCTCTGAATCACAAATTCTCTCTGTAGCTGGATAATTCAATGTCATTCATGATTAATGGAATTTGTTCACCAAACGTATTTGAGAGCAATGTATACAGTAGACAGAAGCAACAATTCACAGGCTCTGAGAAAACATAAAATAATCCCCTTGAAGAACTTTTTTTTCTTTTTAGGGAAAAAATTAGTTGCAGAAGTACATCAAGCCTTGCCTTCCAATGATGTTTTCCTTATACAAATCGCTTTCAGCTGACAAGTCCTCACTGACTTTCCATAGTCAGCAACGGGTTACGGCTTGGCCATAATGTCACAGCTTTCCACTGCACTGTGTCTTGAGCTTTGTCTCTCTGGTACAGAGGGGCTGCTTCTGAGGCTGCTGTAACACTTTTGGAAAGTAATCAAATTACTTCCTACATTTGCTCTCCTTAAACACCTCTGCTTGATCCCCTCCAGTCTTCCTGTTCAGCCTCTCAGCCGCGAACTTCATACTTCATAAATGCAGAGGTTAGAATTTTCTAGACACCGCTTTAATTTTTCAAATAGCAATCCAATTACTGAGCAAATTGGCACATGTGCCTGGTTACATAGTGACTTGGCACTGCCTCCACTCGCTGCTGGCAGTGATGAATGTGCTCCCCCTCAGCCCTCCTCGTCTATCTGCCCCAGCCTCCGAGCCAACACCAGTGACCACATAAGGAGAGTGCCTGGCAGCTGCAAGCCTGAGGTGCCAAGAGGCAGATTGTGTTCTCTAGCAGCAGGATCTGGGTCTGTGACTGGCTTCCTGGCTAGTCTTTTGTAAGACCTTTTCCATGGCCTCTAGGTTGGCTCTAATGAAGCCTGTAGAAATGCCTGCAGGGAGCTGGTATAGAAGTGAGTTAAGTCAAAGGTTTAATTTAGTTTCTAAAGTGAAGTGAATGTATATTGGCCTTCTCTTTCCACCCCGCAATTATATTCCTGCCACATTTATGTGAAAATACACTATTCAGTCGACAATGGGAGTGCATTCCTGGGTATGTCTGCACCGCACATTGGGGCAAAGATCCCCAAGCCAGTCTCAATTAACTCTGCTGCAGAACCAGGAGCAGTATAGCCGTGTTTGCTCGTTGTGACACCCGAGCTAATTAACTATGTATGGCAGTAACAGAGCTTTACTGTTCCTGGCACCGACGCTGCTGTCCCTGTGTGGCAAACTGCTGCAGACACGCCAGCTCACTTGGAGGTAACCAGAGGGCTCCCCAGGCCAGTGCTGCTTTGCACTGCCCAGATATGTTTAGGAATACTCCGGGAGCTGGCAGGAATTTGTTGGCCATCACGTGAGAGTGGCGAGGCTACAGATGTGGTTACAGTAAATGTGGGCTGTTCCACTTCCATCCCAGTCACATTCTTTTATTACTCGCAACATGATGGTCACAGAGCATCTTTAAGTAATGTGCTGAGCATCTTGAGCAGCATCTGTCACATGTGCTGCTTTCTAAATATCTCACTTCCTCCTCCAGGGGCAAAAAAGCTGGACAAAGATATTTTCAAGTATTTCTCACATTTGCTTTTTTTTTTTTTCTTTTCCCCCCAAGAAATTTGGGTCTTAGTCATAAGTGAACTTCTTTAGACCATTTAAAAAGCCATTTTCAATTATTGCAATGAAGCAGATAAGAACTTTTCCACAACAGGAAAGCTTCTCCCCATCTGGCTTTTTTATGATCCCAAAGAAATTAACTTTCTTAAAATAAATGAGTGCAGGTTCCAACGACCAGAGGTGCACTATGATCCCTGTAATTCAAACAGGCTTTGGTGAAGGTAAAAACAAAACATAACTTGCCAGCTATTCCTCTTTCGGAATTCCACCTCAGGCATACCAAGAAGCTACTGGAGAGAATCAGAGTTATTTGTCCAGCAAATTTCTGATGCAGATGGTAGTCTGGAAAATATCTGAGTGGACTCTGAACTGCACACATAAGAACATTTCACCAAGTTTGCTTGCTTGGACTTTACTGTATGAGTTGCACTTTTTGGGTACAGTTGTTTGTTACTGATGGAATTTTTCCTTTCCCTTTACATTTTCTCCCCTAAATCAGGTATTTTAATACAGGTGCTTAAGGAGATGTACTCAGAGGTACTCCGTGAGTGGTTGGGTTATATTTAATTAAATCATCTGCATTTATAACTCAAGAGCCTTTACCAGTGTTCATCTGTGGGTAGATAAGAAGCCCAAGGTCTTCTGCTGGCTTCCTAGATAAACAAGCCTTGTTGTAATTCCAAGAACCACCATAAGTACACAAGGACTTTCTCTTCAAACCTAATCAATCACCCCAGCTCTCAAGACTGACTTTATACAAGGCACCAAACACAGTGATAAATTTTAACACACCCCCCTTGAGCTATCCCTCTGTACAAACACCCAAAACTGTGATGCAGCAGCGTGGATTTTAATTAACTGTTTGATATCTAGGCATGACATTTTTCCTCTGTACTCTCAGTCTTTTGCACAACTTTGCATGGGTTACTTGGAGTCACTTTAAACAAACACCACTAAATTCTGCACGGGCACCAGGCAAGGTAAAGTTACACACACTGCTGGTAGGCTTCATACCATTTTTCAGGAGTCTGTACCTCTGCATTCCAGTGATGTCCAAGAGAAGGATAAAAACCCTGGAGCTGTAGATGAGGTACAACCCTATTGCCATCTTCAATACCTTCTACGGGAGCTGGATGCTGGAGCCACACTCCTGGCCACGGGCCTGTAGGACACAAGGGAAGAGTCAGTTATCCACAAGGGCACACGAGCATGTGCCTCTCACCAGGCATGTGAATGCCCCAAACATGCCAACATTGCTGTAGCCAAGCTGTGCTGGAGCTAAGCATGCACTTAAGAGCTTTGCTGGATGGCAGCCATTTACAGATGTACAATCAGTACAGAGACATGGAGGCAGAGGCTTCCTTCAGTGGGACCTCTGATTCTCTTCCTGATGACACATACTTGGTTATTTCAACTAACATGTTTAGAAAACCAAACACTCTTCTTCTGATTACACCTCGGACACTGGCACATGTATAATTTTTCCAGGAGCCCTTAATTTACTACACTTCTTAAAGATTCAGGGCCAGACAAACAATAGAAAATCAAATGCAGACAGTAGCTGGATTCTGGTAAGACAGAACTCTCCCAGCTCCTGTTTGCCTCTTGCTTGATCCTTGATTTGTTTGAAGATGCTGGTGGGTGCTTACCTGAATGTAATGATAACTATTAAGAGCAGCTTGATGAATAAGAGAAGAGAAAGTGGAAAAGAAAACAATAGGAAGGGCGTTAAGGGCACTAAGTCATTCTTTCTGGGACGGGCATTAGGCATATGTTCACTACTCCAGTCCCAGTGCAATCAAAGCTGTCCTGTGCCACTGCCAAAAACTGCAACAGGTGCCAGAAGATTACAGCATTGGTTAAATCCACTCTGAAGGCACCAGCTCAGGGACTGATCCAGATCCCAGGAGCCAATGAACATCTTCCTCCAGATGTCAACTGTTTTCAGATAGTTCCCCTCTTATTTCCAGTGTGATGCCGGGGAGGGGCAGGGGGATAAATAAATTTGGCTGCCAGGAGGCAATCCTCTGATTTCACCCCTGCCAGTCTGGACAGGTGCCAAAGTCACGTCCAGCCACTCAAACACATTTGTAAGGTAATTAATATTTTATATTCACAACAATGAGAGCGCTCCATTCACACAGAACTATTAAGACAGTTTCTGGTTCCATTCTTCCCAGCACATTACAACAACTCCACGCCAGCAGCAGCCACACGGCCTAAAGGTGCCAAGCTGGCAAGGATACTCTCTCTCAGCACTTGGCATCTAAACCCCTTGGCAAAGCCCTCAGCAGTTGTGCTTGGCTGCCTTTGGATCCGTCATGTGGCCGGGCTGCTGATAGCCGGGGAGGGTGCCGCGTCCCCTGGGCACCATTTCACTTTAACACCTGTCTGAGCCGGAGGAATGCGCGCACAGGCACAGCGAGAGCCCGGCACAAATCCTCCCGGAGACCCAGAGCACATGCTCCATTTGTTACTGAAAGGGGTCGTTTCCTCACAACCACTGTGCTGCCTTTTTTTTCCTTTTTCTCCCCTCTCTCCCCCTCCACATATCTGTACGCAGCCCTTAGAGGGTCCTACATCCTGCCATGCATTCCACATGTGTTGGAGGTTTCCTCTGCGAACAAGGAATACAAAACATTGCCTTTTTGTATATAATGAAATCTCATATTTTACTGTGCTCATATAAAACCATTTCTTTGTGACTAAGGCTCCTTTTATTTGTGACATTTTAATGATCTACAAATGTTTGCTATAGATGAAAGGAAATTATTATTTCCAGGTCACCTTGCAGTAATACTTTTTGATAGGCACCATAATTCCAATTAAATTGAGTAATAAGGGAGGAAGAAACCCTTCAAACATTTAAAGTGCCACTGAAGCAGAAATATTTTTAGGGGAAAACATAAAAACAAGCATACATCTTTTACCACAAGCTACAAAATATCAGAGGAGCATAGATAAGAAAATTCAAAGCCCCGTTTCCTCCGGGGACCATTCAAACAAACGCAGACCATAAGAATGCAACTCTGTACCCCACAAACACCACGTTTTTGTGTCACAGAACTGGGGCTGACTTGGGCACAAATTTATTGCAATACTCCCAAGCCTGGTCCCTCAGAGGTACCTGTCAGAAGCACAGCTACCACCCCAAGCCTGGCAGAGGCAGCTCCCCGGGAGCTATGGCAGAAAAGCGCGTTGAGATGTCGCAGAGCGCCTCCCCAAATCCCAAAGCACTGCCCCCACGAGCCTGCACTGGTTCTTCTGGTACATTCTGACACCTTTGAGCACGGTTATCTTTGGGTCAGGCACCCTGAAGCCTGTGAAATGCACGCAAGCCTTTGGTTGTTAAGCTCACATCACAAAATAGCTGCTATCGCTTGCTCTGGAGGGAAGGCTCCGCGTGCCCATCCCAGCTGGAACATCCAAACACGACTCCCGTGTTCCCCCTGGAGCCATACCCTCTGCCTGGCACCTTGTACTGGGATTTTTGCTTTGTATCAAACTCAGGGCCCACAGACACCACCAGCCAAGGCCTCCCTGTTCCAGCACAGAACACAAACCCTGCTGGCTGCACGTAATATGCATCTATCAGAACTCCTGTGCTTCAGCCACACGAGCTTTGCTTTTTTATTTAATAATTTTTTTTTTAAATTGTTCTGAGGGAGCTGGTTTTTGTTGCTTTGTCAGGGGGGTTTTTTACCTCCTTGAACAGTTCTTCACTGTTTAACCAGGAAAAAAAAACAACTTATCTCCTCCCTCCTCTGATACACACATTTTCTTCAGAATACTATGGCAACATATAGGATGGACACTGGTACCATGACAAATTTAAGATCCAGCATCTTGGAGGCTTTCCTGGCCACAAGCCAAACCTTTCTGGAATGGAAAAAAGCTTTTCAATAAGGTATTTTCAGTAAGAAATTCACTATTTAACCCTGGGGAGGTAAGGAAATACTCCAACTTAAAATTATTATTCAGTTGCATATAAAAATGTTATTTTAGATCATTTTTAGGACTTGCTGTAATTGCATTATTTCCCTTTTTTTTTTCTCTGTGACCTGGGCAGTGGATTTTCATTGTGATTAAAGCACCTGGCTTTTGGAGCAAGGGAGACGAAAAATAAATACCAAATAAACATATAAAACTCTCAAGCAACATTCCTGGAATAGTTCTTCTGTAAAGTGCATGGCATGTTCAGAACACATGATTTCCTAGTACAAAGATTTTATTGGCTTCACTGCTCAGTGCGGTCATCTCAGATTCGTGCCAAATAAACCTTCCACATCACATTGACATTTTATTTTTCATCTCTGGCTACACCTACACTTTCCAAAGAGCAAGTTCCCAACCCCTGCAGGAATTCCCAGGCTGAATGCATGTTCTATCATCTTCCCTTGAAAATGATAACCTGGAAGACAGTGCTGCACGTTACTCTTGGCAAGTAAAGTGGAAAGGAGTAAGTTCAGGATTCCAGGAGGTGCAACAAAAGAACAAGAGCCAGGGAGGAGGATTTGCCTCCATCAGGTTCCTGGCACCTTGTTTTGGCAGCATCCCAGTGCCAGGTACCAGAAGCAGACTTGTTCTCACATGAGGGCCAGTCAGAGGGAGCCCTGGAATGAGTGCACCCTACAGCATGGCTTGTTTTCATGTCATGTGGAAGACCAAGGAAAGGAAAAAAAATTGATGCCAAAGTCAGAAAAGCCTCCAGTTTCAACTACATACCCATAACCCTACATGGACAGACCTTGCCAGGTGTTTCCTTATCATAATCCCCTTGTTAACGTGACTAAACCAACACAATTTACCCAAATCAAATTCTGACCACTTCCCCATTATAAAATTAATTAACTTTCTCAGGTTTATACACTTTTTCAGCATGCAACGTAAAGTCAAGAGCTTCTTCATGAGAATGTGTGCTTGGCTGGGAAATTTAATTTTTTTAGAACAGTTACTGTGCCATGACACAAGGGTAGAACACTGCTTTAAAGGGCTGCTGACTCTGGACAATTTATATGCTAATTTCAGAAATGATTCCTCCTACATTAAATAAGGAGCTGAGGAATGTTCCAAAGGTCTAGACAGACCATGCCATTAACAGATTGGGTAAATCAACATTAATACTGCCCACAGCATATTACACCGTGTGAACTTTCTTCACTGCCCGCACTTTACTAAGTTTAGTTCCACGTGGTTCCTCAGCTGACTGGCCAAAATATAAACTACATCAGCTCCCTAAAGCCTCCCTGTGCCCATCTTGACCTTGGACTTGCCTTTAATATTAAACTTGAGAAAAAAAAAAATCCTGAATGGTCACACTTTTTTTTTATTCAGGGTACGTTTATAAATGGTTTATAAAGGGTTAATAATGATTAATAGATGAAAAATGTTAAAGAAGTATGGACAACTAAAAACACTTAGAATAGCTGTTTGGCACCCAATACTAACTGATCAGCCATCTAGAACATACATTCTAGCCCAAACTCCATCAGTGTGAAGGCCAAGTCTGGAAAATAATTCAAATATTTCAAGCTTGTTTGAGCATTGACAAGTTCTCCAACATTTATTAGCAGTATTCTGAGGCTATTATTCTTAAAGTACAAGTCAAATCTGTCTCTGAATTTAGACTTTGAATAAACAAGCTGTTACAAAGCCTTAGACTAACAGAAAAATTTCCAGGTTTTGTTTAAGTTTCAATAAAAATATCCTTACGCAATTTCTCAAATGGCATATGTAATGCTAATAGCACAGAATTGAAAACCTCAAAATGCAACAAGCATCACTAGATGGATCATAAACTACTAAAGTCAATTGAATTTTTTTTAATTCCTTCTGGTTTTGTATCTCAGCTTAAATAGCTACACTGCTAAAACAAGGCACTGGTGCAAAGCACAATTCTAAGTGCTTAGCTGTCACAGAAAAAATTCAAATCCCACTTGGGATGAAATTTTGGGTTTAGAAATAAATCAGCATGCAAAGCACTTACAGCATTTTGTGTATTATCAGGATGTGATGAGTTCTTGCAGTGTCACTTACTGGCAAACCCTAGAGCAGTAAATACTGTGAGGTACCTTCACGTGACAAAAATCTGATTTCTTTGCAACTGAAGTGAGAGTGCTGATGGACTTTTCTTTCTTCCACCCTCACCTCCCTCCCCTTTTTTTTCCTTTCTGCTTAACTGAGGATTATACCAAATCTGTGTGAATGACACAATCTCATAACTTAACAGACATTGCAACATTTTGGGGGCGCAGAACTGAATATTAAGTCAGGAGAACACTGGGCAGGCACCTCCTCTCATTGAATTCAACAGCTGAACTTCCATGGAGTGCCAAGGGATTGAATTAGGTCTGTTTATACTGTGGGTGCCAGCAAACTCTTTGTGCTTCATCACACACACCCCACAACCAATCACTGCACTATGACTTCATTATTTCATAGGAGCCACCTCTTAGCAAACTACAGCCAGGGATGGAGCGAGAAAACCTTCCACAAACCAGTACAAGCAGGACCCCAAGACCTGCCACAGGTAATAAATACATCACACACAGCAAGAACATGCTTTGCTATACCTGAGACACCTCAGCCAAATGGCTCCTGATAATGATCCATGATGGCAAATTGGCAGCCAGGCTACTGGAAGAATTCCAAGCTTCACCTTCCAGCTACAGGAATGAAGAGGATCTATGTGAATGTGATCTTTGGCAGGGAAAGGTGCATTGTTTCACTGCTGTGGGAAAAAATGCTTAATGCTCAAACATTTCCTTAAAATAAGATTTTGAATGAAACATTAGAGGTAGCATTATTAACAATAATCAACTTTCCTGGCTAAATGAAAAAAAAAACCAAACCAGAACAAAAAGCAAAACTTCTCCAAACCCCTCTCCAAGCTGAAGGAGAGAAAAAAAGAAATCTAGTGTTTCATTACTCTCTTTTTTTCTGAGCACTTCAGCAGAGATGCTACTGCAAAGAGAATAGGCCTTTGTGTGCTTTGGGTTTTAAAAATCAAGGCAGCTCCCAACTTTCCTGTTCTTTTTCCCCATCAACGAATGAGGAGGGGATTAATTGAAATTTTGGGGTTAGATGATAACACTTGATATACTAAAAACAAGAACCCTCACACCCCTCAAATTAGTTTCTGAATGGTGAACCTTGTGCAGGAAATAGCTCACGTCTGAAAAGAGACACAAAATGCATACAGCTTTAAAAAGGATTTGGGGATTTCAGAATCCAGAGTTGTTGCTCTGCTCCATGGAACAGAGAAAACCTGAAGGGCCTTTACAATCTTTGCATCAAAACCTAGAAATAAGAATGTTGCTAGATATTGTGAGATATCTGCTCCTGAGTACACAGAAATACATGTGTAAAACACCCTCTGCTTCTCAACAGGAAGGAAATCATTCCAGAGCCAGGGCTCATCCAGAGGCTCTGCCTCATCACAGTTTAGAGCCACTTTTCTCCCCTCCTTTTCTCAGCCTTTTACCTCAGCTTCCTTCCAACATCCTTTACCTCCTGTGAAGGTCCAGCCAGCTCCTTTCATCCACCAATCCTCTTAGCTTCCCCCAGAACATACCTTATCTCAACAGGAAAACAAGACAGCAGGATTAATGTTATTTTATTATATCATTACTTCTCTGTATGCCTCTCTCCTCATGCTGCCCTTTTAGGTTGAATTTTCTTTATGACAGGGATTATTTACTGTTCTGTGTACTCACACAACACAGGCTGGATCCTAACCAGCCTCAAGGCACTATCCTAAGAAATTGAGAATAGAAAGAGACTGCCTTTGCCCTAGGTAAATGCTGTCCAGAGTGGTATCAATCATACTTATCCATCTTTGCAAAAGGAACCCCAGAAAGCACATAACAAATGCCAAAATGTCTATAATGCCAAACATTATAGAACCTAAATCACCAGTTCTTTCAAACAATACTTATTTTAAACTATTTCTATAGCATAAAATGCAATCACATTTATTCTAGGCATCTGTGAAATATTAAATCATGGTGGAAATTTTATTTCTGAGTGTTGTTCATGCATCTTTTCAGGATACTTGGGAGTAAATTATACCTGTTCAAAATTACTCCTTTCTCTTCATTGAGCTGCCTGAATACAGTCAGAAGAACACTCAAATTGCAAAAATTTTTCTATTAAAGACCATAATTGGATATAGAAAAATTTCAAAATACTCAGGAAGAGACACAAAAACATTAAAAAATTGTTTCTGAACACATTTAGCATCTAAATATTTTTTTTACTGATAATTTTACAGCAACCACGTACTTCATTTTCTTAGTGGCAAAGCTCTTGGAAAATCCAAGAGGTTAGGCTATAGGTATGTTGCTAATCTGTATTTGTCACAGAATCCTAGAATAGTTTGGGTTGGAAGGCACTTTAAAGACCATCCTATTCCAAGCTCCTTGCTCTGAGCAGGGATACCCTCCACTATCCCAGGTTGCTCAGAGCCCCATCCAACCTGGCCTTGAACAATTACAGGGGTGGGGCAGCCACAGCTTCTCTGGGCAGCCTGTGCCAGGAATTAAGAATTATGAAGAATTATTAAATAATTCTAATAAATTCTAATAATAAAAAGATTTTTTTTTAAATATCTAATCTAAATCTACTCTCAGTTTGAATCCATTCCCCCTTGTCCTGTCACTCCATGCTCTTGTGAAAACTCTCTCTCCATCTTTCTTGCAGGCTCCATTCAGGTACTGAGGCCACAGCTGGGTCACCCCAAAGCCTTCTCTTCTCCAGGCTGAACAATCCCAATTCCCTCAGCCTTTCCTCACAGGAGAGGGGCTGCATCACCTTGGTTGCCTCCTCTGGGCTCACTCCAGCAGCTCCAAGTCCTTCCTGTGCTGAGACCCAAACCTGGATGCAGCACTGCAGGCGGGGCTCAGCAGAGCAGAGGGGCAGAATCCCCTCCCTCTGCTGCCCACGGTGCTCTGGGTGCAGCCCAGCACACGGGTGACTTTCCAGGCTGCAGTTGCACATTCCTGGCTCGTGTGCAGCCTCTCACACACCAGCACCCCCAAATCCTTCTGACAGGGTTGTTCTGGATCTGTTCATCCCCGGCCTGGATTGATACCGAGGGCTAACCTGAGCCAGGTGCAGCACCTGAATTCAGTCTTGTTAAACCTCATGAGATCCCCATGGGCCCAGTTCTCCAGCTTATCCAGGTCCCTCTGGATAGCACCCCATTCCTTAGGTGTGTCACCACCCTGAGCTTGCTGTCACCTGAAAATTTACTTTAGGGTCAAAAAAAAAGCCACAGTGACAGTTCCTGCTGTTTTCAGAACACATCCCAGGTCTGGCCAAAGGCCACTGAAACCAGAAGAAACCTTTCAGACCTTTAAGTGGGCATGGAATAAATAAATAATTCACTTTTCTGCAGAACAGCTCAAAGGCAACTTAACCACAAATTCTGCAGAGCAGGAGCTGAATTTCTACCACTCCTAAGGAAGTGGGAACTCAGAATGTCAGTCTTCCTGCTGACGGGAAAGCATGGGGTTATTGCAAGAACTAACCCATTCTGACATGCCAAAAGGATCTATTTTCTTTCCCATGAAGCTCAGGTTTCCACCTTTGGCTACGATCTCAGAATACAAAGTTGTGTTTTAAACCCAACTCAGCAGGGCACGCAACAAGGAGAGTGGGAGACCTTTCCTGGATGTGCACCGAGCAGTCAGCCACAGCTTCTGTGGAAAGAGACATCAGCTTCAGACAGAGATGGGCCATTCCAGCCACCTTATCTAATCATCATCATCCCTCACACAGACCAGAAACCATCAGGCAGATCTAAAATTCTTAAAACTGCACATTCCAGAAAGGCATCCACTTGGCAGCTCTGCAGTAAAACAGTAATGCCTCAAAATGCCACGCTTCCTTGAGAAGGGACATCTGACAATTTTGCTGTGAACATTACTCAGCTCTGGAAGAAAAGACCTCCAGGCTCAGCAAGGTTTGCAACTCGTAACATGCATTCAGCACAGACTGAAAAACCCTGGTGTGTGGCAGGAACAGCACAGTTTGAGTACTTCAGCTGTGAATTCAAGCTAAATTAAGTTGGTGATCAATCCTTCAGCCCACTGCTGGTGAACTGAGGGAAACAGACAAAATGGTTGAAACATGATTTTATGAATAATACATAATCTTTTCCTTTTATATAGGGCCACATGAAATTCCAGAGGTCTGTGGAAGAGGCGTAAACCCCTGAATTGTAACAAAGTGTCCCAAAAATACATGAATGTTTTGATGATTTCAGGTGCCCTCCTTCACAACAGCAGTACCTTCCTTCCTCTTAGTTTGCTCAATATTTTGTGTAGAGTCTTTCCTAACTGCACATTCTGAAGTTTTCTAGCTAAACCCAACTTAGATTAAAATGGGCACATCATTGAGCCCAAAACTCAGCCTTTTAAACATGTGAGATTTGGATGCACTTTTGCTGAATCCACAGCAGATCCAAAGGAACCTTCAGAAATTCCTGCTAGAGTTACTAGCAGGAATGGCCTTTGCTTGCAGTCACTGAGCCTGTAAGGGCTCTACAGTCAGTGCTGACCTCACAGATCCTCGTGTTATTTTGTTAGCATGCTGGTTTTATGCCTCTTAGAGGCTGTAAGGGCTCTACAGTCAGTGCTGACCTCACAGATCCTCGTGTTATTTTGTTAACATGATGGTTTTATCCTCTTGGAGACTTGCCCTAAGATACATCCTTTGGAACAGGTACACGTGGAATTATCAGCCTGCAAACTGCCCTTCTCCACCCACTGGAAATGATCAAATGTCTTAGTTGAACTAGAAGGAAATGGAGATTATCCTCTTGAAGTAACCCCTAGAAAAGATGAGGATGTCATTGCAAACTTGTGGGAAAAAGCAACTTTTCCCATTGTCAGTATGCAAAACAGGCACAGGACAATAGGCACCATGATTTTTCTGCAATCAGGTTGGCAAATCCTTGAATGTGAAGAAAATAAAAGCCAGAGGCAGTGTGTTCCAAAGAACTATTAATTAACTAAGGGTTATAAAGCTGAGATTTAGAGAGCTGACTCCTCAAAGAGACAGAAGCAGTGTGGAGTCTTGAAAAGAACATGAAACTTCAGTATTAGAACAGGTATAATGGATTTCTCTAATAAAAAGTTGTCTCCTTCCTCAAGCAGTGTCTTTGTCCAAAAGAAAATAAAAAAATTCTGCTACATGTACTACAAATGAAAAAATGACAACATTCCCTTTAGTCACCAGCATTTTCCTCCACCATAATCCCAAAGTGGCTTTTAATCAATTCCCTACAGATAAAAAGCTCAGGTGTTGTTTCTACCATCACATTCTCACTGATGACTCCATCCCTAGGTTAGTGCCAAAGTGGGGAGTCCTAAGGGTTTGTACATTTGACCTTCAGTACCACAATTCCTGTCATTTCCAGTCTACCACCTCAATGTTCTGCAAAAGGTACACAAAGCATGGAAGCAAATAATGAAACACTGCATAAGGGGACATTTCACTCATGCATAGGCAAATAAAGACAATCCCAGAGCTGTGTGGGTGCAACAATTAACAAGGGAATTACTTAAACTAATAAGAGAAAAAATGAGGAATTAAGTCAATTCAGTGTAGTTAAATCACTGCAGAGAGAACAAAGATGATCTCATGTAATAACCTCATGACATCTGGTCCAAATACAAGGAACTTTCCTATGACTGCACAGGTTTCTTTTCTCACATTGATTCTTGCCTAATGTTCCCAGCTTTTCAAGACAAGGGACATCTGATGTCTTAGTTACTAGAAGCTGAGAATCTCTTGCAGTAATCTGTACAAACAAAATAGCAATATAATTTTAGAGACACCTTTCTTCAGAGAGTTCCCAACAGAATTCACATGTGGTATAAAAATAGGCTTTATTAAGGAGCCAAAAGCCTTTATTCCTTGAAAAGACCATATACCACCAGTGAACAAGGGTTTAGGGCTCCTAGAGAACTGGGATCCAGAAAATGCTGCCTCTTATTGGCATAACTTATTGGCATAAAGATCATGACTTTTGGAGATACAGAAGCAAGCACTGAATCCTGAGCTTCAAAACAGGGCAGCTCTTGTTCAGAGCTTGTTCTTGTTTCTGTGGGTTGTGGGCCTTGGGCTTGAACCAAACAGAAATGAGTGTAGTTCAGAAAAAACTCAGCATTACTAAGGCAAGATCTTCAGCCAGACTGTAAGGATTGGCACCTGACATTCAGTGCTCAGTAGCAGCAGTGAACCACAGAGGTTCCTCCCTGTTTCAGGGACAAACAATTCCCAAAGCCAGCCCGTCCCTGATGCCTGAAGGAAGTCCATGGGGACAGTTTTAACTTTCTTATTCCCAGGTGAAGTAGCAAAAGAAAGATGTTAAATTCCTTCCAGTCACTGAGTTTCCACATTTGCAGCAGCACTGCCCATAAAGTAGGAGATTGATGGCATTTCCATGGCGGTGACAGCAGAATGGGCACTTGGAAGGTAAGAGATTTACTTACAATAGCAGCAACTCACCAACAATTTTTAAAAAGCCAGCAAACAAAGATGTAACTCCCTAAAGGAAACAGGCATACAAAAAACATTCATACAAAACATTTGTATGTATGCCTGCTGCAGTTTGTGTTCTCCTAAGGCCACGACACAGCCCTTTGTGTTAGCTACGTGGTGAGGTGCTAAACACAAAACAAAGAAAACCAAGTGCTCTATCTCTTCACCAAAATGAACACACCCAAAACACACCTAGCTCCTAGTTCCAAATATAGGATAGATTTTCGAAGTCTTTCCAGCATTATCTACATTATCCAAAAAGGCCAAATACTCACTCTGCAGAATAAACATGGAGAGGTTAACTTCCTCCTAAAAGGACAACAAATACTGTCCTGCTCGTCATATTTTTACTACAAAAAATCAGAAATTACTAATAAAAACTATCACTTTTTCTGGCCACTTGATTCTTTCCAGTGGAAAAATTAATTTAGAACTTTTACACGCTTTTATTCGCACCAGCACCAAGATGTATCTTTTGGGAACAAACTTGGCCTGCCAGGGATATGGGATCTAATTTGGGAGCTGGTGGTTGCAGTCATCACATTAAAGCTCCTCAGAATCACAGAGCAAACCTCACCTGCAGAGACACAGCTTTTATGTTTACATGCATATGCATGTTTATATCTAAATAAATATTTTTACATATATACACAGACACATACACAGTTTGGGAGAGAAATTTTGTGTCTCAAACACAAAAAGCTGTGTCACCATAAACAGCACTCTGAGATCTCATCTGCAGTTACCTCTATCACAAACATGCAGAACTGCAGTTTTTTCCAGCTTTATTTTGCTGGGATGCCATGGCAAGTGGTAAATGCTCTGCTGCCACCCAATGACGTTTCCCGGGATTGTCCATTCTCCTACTCTACAACCAGGTTAAAAAAAAAAAAATCAGATTAAGGGCAGCATTTAGAGCTGGAGCACTTTGCATACCTGTAGTGCTTTGGCCTCTGGGGAGCACAGGACATCACCACCTCTCCTCACCTGTATGCAAATGGCCCCGGGTCCTTTTCATCATCCCGCCGACAGCGGCACAACTTTATCTGAATGCCCAGCCACAAAACCATCATTGTGCCGCGGCAGTTAATTTTTACTGGTTTACAATGTACTTTCCTCTGCGCAGGAGATAATGCCAGCTAAGCACAGCAAACCTTTCACACAGCTGTTATTATGCTTTATGGGCCATCAAAGCCTTGATTTCGCAGCACTGTGTCAATGCCAGACACGCCGACTCCCCGCGCTGTTCTCACTGCTCAGTTCCTTTCTCTGCTCTCCTGACAAAGCACAATTTGTTTTAGTCCTTACTACTATGTCTAAATTTAGTTTGCAATGCTGCATAAACACGAGTGGTAGGCTGCCAGGTTTAAGTGAAAAAGGGGAAATGCTGTAACGTGGGTCCTGAGGTTCACCCCACCTATAATTAAGTTCTCAGAAGTTTGAACACTTCAGCTTCCCATGCAGTAAAAATAGACATTTGTGTAGTGCCAGTTTAAGGAAATCCAAGAAATCAGACAAGTAATTTTTGTCAATGTGTATTTGCACACAAGAACAAGCTGCTCAGTTCTGAAAAATCTGTCCAGAATTCTAGGGCAACAACATGTACATCTGCTCAAATTAGTGTAATTTACCATTTGTCAGCCCAGAGTATACAACGAATTACTTTAAAATGTGGTTTACATTTTCAGTTATCAGCTTGAGCTGGTATCAAAGACCCCGACTGCTCAGGGGTGAATGCTCAGTTGAGAGTTTATTGTCACAGAGGAATCACAATTACAGGTTTAAAGGAAGCCCAGCAGTGCTTGATTTATTTTCACCTATTCCATTACTATTCCTGTTTTGGCACGCAAGATGCAGCAGGATGTTCCCCTCACCAGAACATACAGGTTGTAGAATAATACACTAAAAACTTCAAGGAAGGAAGAAACTGACTTCTTTCCCAATAACCATCTACAAGAGAATTTGATCACTACATTAAAAGATGAAAGTTATTTCCAAAACATTCTGTCCACTGCTGCTCTCTGGGGTTCTCAAAGATCAGAGATTGTTCTGAGACTCATTAACAGTTAATGGTATTTAACTATGAGACAAACAAAAAATGGATTTGGCACTTTATAAGAAGTGCCACTTTCATACCCTTATATTTTCATACTCCAAGCACAGTGCAGAAGTGTTACAAACAGATGTGTATTACTGATAATTCACTGCCTCAAAACATACCTTTTTATGTTTTGCCATTAAAAAACAAAACCTGATTGTATTCCAACCCCCTTGATTCAGGCCCCAGCACTTAACTATGCTGAGAATGTTCCATTAAGTGCATCCAGAAGTGCTGATCACACAGCCCAGCCTGCAAGGTCAGTGTAAAATGGGGGCTTGAACTCCCTCTGCTGGCTAAAAGCACAGCTAAAGAGCTAAAAAAACCTCTCTCATGTTCAAAAATATAGAAAAAAAGTACATAAACTTTTTAAAAATAAAATAAGGATAATATTTATCTCTTCTTTAGAGATTTTCATCTTTTCAACTTGTTGGCATCTCAAAGCAATTTTGCAGTACCTGAAAGGAAAACTCTTGACCTCCCCTGTTTGTTGCTCCCATGAAACACTGGTCTGTGACTGAGAAGCTCTGCAGATGAGTCCTGCACAATTTCCTTCTTTAGCACTGCCAACAGACCACAAAGAGGACAGCAACTGAGATGAAACACCAACCAGTCTGTACAAAAAAGATGGGAGAACTGCTGGGAAAAAAAAAGACACCATCAGAGTTGTAAATTAAGATGTATTTGACAAGGACCAAAATTACAACTTTAGGTCAAATTTACTGAGGAGAAAGGTCTGCTAGAGGTAATGGAGTGGCAAATGGGGTTCAATCCCCAATCCTAAGAGAATTTTTTGTTCTCCAAGTAGTTTTGGCTCAGTTTCTTCCCTGGAAAGTGTTCCTTCTCTTCATCTATCTCCATTTCCAGAGAGAGGATTTCTGCCCCAAGGAGCCTAGAGAGCAGATTCTGTCCCTTCTGTGATAGGTCAGATACTCCAGCTTATTTAAACTTATTCCAAAATTATTTTGAGAGCATCGTGTCTGACCTACCACTACTTTGCACGGGAGTATTCGTTCCTAAATCACAATTAAGCAGCCAAGCAGATTTTGTACAGTCAGGAGGACTGTGACAGCAACCCTATAAAATGACCTGGAGCATAAATGGCAAAGCAGCCCTTGCTGGCCAGAGGGCTCTGTTCCATCAACCCTGCTGCTAAGCCCAGCTCTGCAGTGACACAATTCAAATGGCAATCTTTTACACACACTCTGCTTAAGCCTGAGCACCACCACAAGGGGGACTCACACATACATTGGTGGGTCACAAACCTTTTAATCCAAACCACGTTCTTATCTGTGTGGGATTGG
Organism: Acrocephalus scirpaceus scirpaceus; assembly: GCA_910950805.1. Classification (NCBI taxonomy): domain Eukaryota; kingdom Metazoa; phylum Chordata; class Aves; order Passeriformes; family Sylviidae; genus Acrocephalus; species Acrocephalus scirpaceus. The sequence goes on from OU383780.1 coordinate 61,552,620, forward strand.
GGCTTAATTCAGCTCTCCCTCATTTAATGAGCTAGATGTGGTCCTCCCCAAACCCCTGTTCATGAGTGTCTGGTGAAAAGCCAGGTAACACCTCTCTGTGCAGATCAGAAATGACACACATGAAAGCTTGGTGCAGAACTGCATATGAGGTGCCTCAGACCTACATTTCACAAGGTGCACCTATACAATGCATGTGAGCCATAGAATATTGAAGCCTGAACCCAAACTCTCCTCATACCTCACTTTCCAATGTCTGCACAATTAGGAAGCTGAGGATCCTGCTTTACAGATCTCCAGAGGGCTGCATCAGGATCACTCAGGAGATGAGAAGAGATCCAAGGGCTTTTGAAAACGTCAAGAGGCAAAAGTTAATAGTCACTGTGGAGGGTCTCACATAAGCAGATGTTTCAAACATGTGCCTAATTTTTAAGTGCTGAGTTTGATGGCAGTAGATATTACAGTGGGCACCAACCCAAGTCAGAGCTAAGGAGGAAAGGCTAGTGGACAAAACAGGAAGAAAAGCAGAGCGTGAAAAACATTTTTTCACAAGCTCTCTTAGTCCATGTAATCTACCCTAGAGAGGCCTCAGCAAGCAAGTTAACTTCAGACCTCAACTGCAACACGTGGGCAACTTTATTGCCCAACAAAAAGTACATTAGACATTTATAATCTCATTTTATTAAATTTTCCTACTCGTGAGATTTACTATGGGGTATGTATGTGTGTGAGGTTAATACAAAAATCTGTATTATATTTGTATATTAACAAGATTAAAAGCTCACCTGCGTGGCAGGTGTTGCTGTGGGCACATGCTTGGATTATGGATTAACCAACTCCTATCAAAAACTGGGGTCCATCACCAAATCTAAAGCAAGAAAGGCAGGTGCTTTTCCTGCTGATCAGCCAGCTGAGGGCTCTGATTGAATTACATCAGGAAAGAACAGCTTTGCTTCCTTCATGAAATCTGATTACAGAAAGAGAGGGGTGACACCTCACACGACGTGGTGAAGCTTAAAGGACAACCTGTTCCTCTATGGCCCCTTCAGCTGGCTACTTTGATCTAAGTTTTATTGTCTGGGCTTAACACCTTCACCTTTGATTTCACAGGGAACTTCTTTGGAGGCCTTTTCCTATAGCAATTGTCCAGTTCTTTTTCAGAGAAACCACCAATTATCCGGGACACTGGGAACAAAACACTTGTAGTTTGGGTGAAATACAAGATTACCCTCGCTGGTATTAAACAGGTATGGGAAGCCACATTAAAGACTCAAGGTTTACTTTCTAAGATCAGTACTTATTAAAAGAAAAAGAGCAAGCACTGTCAGCAGCTCAGCAAATCATGTGAGGAACCAATTCATTCCTGAAGGTAAGGAGACCTAAGATAACACAGTACAGGTGAGACTGGCCTCCCAGCTCACCTCAGAAGGATGCTCCTGGTACAAGGCCATTGTCACACCACCCCCCAGTTCAATGCTATAGTGTTACAGTTTTGCAGCAGACACAAAACAGCAGGTCTTTCCTGGGAGCTAACAAATCCAGTCTGCTTTTAGCCAGAATCCTACACAACAACCATAATTTTAAGCATAAAAATCAAAATCCCTTCTGGTCCCACCTAGTGTGACAGGCTGTGTAACACAATCCTTACAATTCAGCTCTAATTTCTGCATCCAGCCCAGCAACCTGTGGCTGTATTAGAGGTCATATTTCACGTTACACAGACACACACACCTGCTACACAGCAGAACTTGGTCTTAAAAATGCACTCAATTTTCTATTTTGACACAAATCTCCACCCTCTCAAATGCTGATGATCCTTTGCCAGTGAGACTGTGCAGGGCACTTGGCCTCCTGGGCAGTTTTCCAAATTCAGTATGATGTTGCAAGCACTCACCAGCTCTGAAAAGTCAGACTGTTCACTCACCTCCAAGAAGAAAATACAAGAAGTACAAGGGAAGATGAGGCTAAAAAGCATTTTTAAAGTGTGTTTTGGGTCCAACACAAAGCTGGAGCTGTTGTTTAGGATGATCACCCTGTATTTTTCCTCTAGTTTGTACAGTTGAAGTAGTGATTTAATAACTAGAATCTAGCAGTTTACTTACACTTACCAAACTCCCAGCACACGTGCCAGCCTCAGCTCATTCCTACTAAATATTTACAAATAAGATGGCAAATCAGCAATAGTCCTCCCTCCTCTTCTGATAAGATAGGAAATAAGTAGATTTAGAAGTTTAGAGGTTCCAGGAATATTTTTTTTTAACTTTTAAACAAAGTAAGAAAGTTATATACAGGAATAGGCAGCAACAAAATTATATTATAAACCAATTGATGTGGAAAAGTCAACATCATGTTCTAAACATGCAACTGAAGCTCACAGCTGGTGCAAAAAAAAAAGAAAAAGAAGGCAGCATTGTGTGTTAGCAAAGGCTGTGAGCAGGGACTGCAGGTTTTATTCTTAACTCTCCCACGGATTTCAAGCCCGGCTGTGGGCAGATCACCAAATATCTCAGCTGATCATCTACAAAATAAGGATAGCAATATTTTCCTATCCCAGCAGGATGTTTTCAGAAGAGTGCTTGGGAGGCACTCACTGCAGGGATGGGGTCCATGAAAGTCTCTGCACAGAACAAAGACAACACCTGCTCCACTGGTTAATGGGAAAAAGATGACTGAGACTGTTACAGGGAATTTCTAGCATTAAAGGACAAGCTGCAATTGCCTCTGGCTTACAGTTAAGAAACTCAGCATCAGTGAACCCTTCTTTTATACAATTACTGCAGAAAAAATTTAAGTATAGGACTAGATAAGAAAATAATGCAAATAAACTACATCAAGGGCTGGAATTCCACATCAAAGGCAACATTTAGGTTTTCACTTACAGTGGGTAACACAGATAGTTCATGACAAAATATCCTTTTGCTTCCTTTGGCAAAGAAGTGCACAGATGATGGAGGTAAATGCACACCAGAGTTTTTCCTTCAGGATTGCAACAATTTTAGTTAAGTAAGACACTCTTGAAAAGCATTTTTTATGCCTTGTGACTCCATTTTATACAGTGTTGAAGTTCTTCTCATATTCTCTGTGGGAGATAATTATAGGTGGCTCTTCCAGTGGCTTCCTGGAGATATCCCCATGTACCTAGTATTTGAAAAATGCCAGCTCAGCCTTGAGGGGTTTTTTTCCCTGACCATCTTCTTTCACATCATGCTGGGAAAATTGTAGCTCTACAAATATAGAAGAGGTTTTGAGTTCATAATGAAATATGAACTTTAAGATTAAGGAAGTCTGATGATCTGGTGTTTATTCCTGATATAGCAACAGATTTCCCGTGACCTTAACTTCATAATTTAGATACTTCATGAACTATTTTATCTTTTAAAAAAGAGATTGTATGCCTGGAGGGTGCAAGAAAAGAAATCAAGAAAGGCTTCAGATTGGATCCAGGGAAACATCAGACCTATTCCAATTAACAAAATTAATTTTGTTAACTACTTCATCATTACCTTTGGTAAGGTAAGGTTTTGTAATATTAAGGGTAATTACAACATCTTTGCTTTTTGTAAGGTTTTCTAGATGTTCCCAGGATTTATGCAGCACCAGTCCCCTGGTAACAACTTTTGAATTCATTCACCAAATGAATTCAATGAAAATTCACCAAACCAAGTGTGAAAGAAGAGCTGAACTGTGAGAGGCATGAGTGTCATGCATTTTGTGACACCTGGCAGCAGGCAGGGCAGAGTGGCCGAACAAAGTGTCCTCAGCAAGGGAAAAACCAAGTTATCCGACCTACTTGGCTTGTCAGTGAGCCAACACAAACTGGGAGAAGGGCAACACGTGCCCTCTTCTTGCCCAAAAAGCTCAGGGATTTAGAAATGAGATTAAAGGGAACCCAGCAGAGTGAACTGCATGGAGAACTACAGGGAGCTAGTGCAAGGTCAAGTATCAGCAACACAGCACACACAGCTCCAAGCTCATCTTCCCGGTTATAATGGGAAGCTGAAGGAGCATAATTTTGTTTTTACTATCCCTCCTCGTACAAGACTTGCACACTGTAAACATTTGTAAGCCATTAGCTAGAACACGCTGTAACAACAAAAGCTAGGTTTGTTACAGCCACGGGAATTCTTTCCAGTGAAAGCAGCGAGAGGTAGGCGGGACAGGATCTCAGGGAGCAGCTGAGCCACCAGCAGCAGGGGCAGCTTCACAAACACCCAGCCAAAAAAGCTCGAGCAGGTGATCGCTGTCACATCCCTCCTAAAACAGCTCTCGAGCCAAGGGGAGTCTGCTGCCTCCCAGATACAGGGCTCAGAGTTAGGGAGCAGCCTCAAATCCCAACTACAACCAGCACACAGCATCAACAGTTCACTCCCCTCAACCATTTACATATTTGAATATTGTCCTTAAAAGTATTCACCTGTCTCTTGTTGATCTGAACAAATTATTTCCTCTAAAATTCTTCCTAACTCACACCTTTCACATGTCTTAACACCTCTGTTATTGTGCTGTAATGAACACCTTCCCCCAACTATTTATTTTAAAATGCAGGGCTCAAAATGGACAGAGAGAGACACAAAGGGAAGTACTATTAGAAATTACAGCAAAGCAATTCTCTTTTGATCTCTTTCAGATGCTGTTACATCATTCAATTTGCAGTACACACTATCAGCCCCATATTTGTCTTCTAATACTACTTTTTCCCTGCCATGTACTGGTAAATTGTAACAGTGAATATTTATCTCTTAAATTTTACTTCACTAAATTTTACTTCACTAATTTTGGCAATCTCCCCCAGTTTATCATGGTCATTTTGTAACAGTGTCATCGAATCTATTGCTTAGAGATGGACTACAAAGCAAATTTTACCCCTCCACCCTTGAACCCCAAATTATTCTTACCTGGAATTCAGAAAACAAATGGTTCTGCACGTTTATAAAGATTTCAGATTAAGTCAAAACCAGTTGTTTTCTGGAAAACTCCCAAGAGTTACACTTTTAATTAGACAAAAATCTAGTGAAAGAAAAAAATCATTAACACCTACATGAACAGTATAGGCAAACACCTATTTTTATTCTGTTTTCAATAAAACCCCAAGACAGAGCACTGGAATGACTGGATCTGTCAAAAGCACAATGCTAAACTCCTAAAGCTGTGGTAACACCCTGTACTACTCTTATTATACAGGCAGGTGAAAAGATAAACCACCTAGCAAGGTAAGAGATAGCTCTGAAATGTGAAGTGAAGATAATAATTCTATACCCTGAATCATTTTCCTATAGCCCCTTTGATATTCTAGCTTTGTATGTTCTTTTATAATTTTTTTCTGCACTTTAAGAAGTGTTGGAGGGATGCAAAGCAATATTCCCCAAAATGTGTCAAGTTCACAGCTAACTGTGCCTGGGAGGTTCATCACTGTATTTCTGTATTTTTACTAAAAGAATCAAGAACACTTCAGTTGAATTCTTCCTCTCCCTCCACTCCTAAATCTTTAAGCAATAAAACTTCCTAGCAAATCGGGAAGGAAAAAAAAATACATGAGGAATCTCAAATTAACCTTAATTAGATGATTAAGGTGTTCCTTCAGAAGCCAGAAAAATCTGATCCTGATTTAACAACACGAGGTGATCTTCTCTTTGCTTTGGCTTTCACTTGCTCCATCTAAGCACCTGCAACAACCATAGTCAGAGACATCACCTTGTTCCAGAACTGATTTTGTTCTGTCCTTAATAAAACCTCACCATCTTCTAAACCAGAACATGCTACCAAAGAATACCATGGACTCTGCTAAATTACATGCAGAATCTGAAATGCTATGAGAATGCTTTTCCACTGATCTCCTGGGGAAAAGAAACATGAAGGAATATCTGGTTTGTAGAGACAAACACAAATGAAAATCAACCTGCTCAAAACCATCCATGCTCAGTGAGGTTTCACCTTAAAAACTGAGTGTGCCAAGTACCTACAGAGGGTGCTGTGTGCCTCTGGAGTAGGAAGATAACAGCAGCATCCTTTAGGTCTGCATTTTGAAATCAAGCACTTATATCCCACTTGCATGCAACCTCCTCCCCCTAAAGGGCCCAGCCTTTAACTGGCAAAAACAATGGGAACAGAGATGTCCAGCACTGCAGAAATCAGTAGCAAGAGAAAGGCAAAAACAAACCACAAGAATCATTTCAACAGCCCAATTATTTTCATGGTTCCAGAAGAAAAAACTTTTTTTAATAATGCAAACCTCAAATTTTACCTAATGATGTACATTCATTTTCATGATTTATACAGTTATTGCATAAGAATTGTGGTCATTTACATCTTCCAGTTCAAGTGACATTAGGTAGCACAATTTTGTATTAAATCCTAGTTACACTTTCAGTCAATTACACACGTGTGAAACAAGAACAAGACAGACTATTCCCTTCAGAATGCCTTCTCCACATTTGTCCAGATGTAAAGACAGCATAATGGAGACAGTTGTGACGTTGATGGGAATCCCACACCAATTTGTGTTGCTTTGGTAGGTTGTAGTGTAATGTAATGGCAAAAAAATAAAAAAAATCAACCACGAAACCCCAAAGAACCTTAAGAGGCCAAAAAAAAATAATTAAACTTGTAGGCTGATAAGAACTGGATACTTCCTTCTTCTTGGCAAGGCAAAGCTACTTCAAGTACTCAAAGTGGAGAACAAAAGACATTTTTTTTTTCCAATAAAAAGGTGAAATAAAAGTGTTTAACCACTGTGTGACAGGTCCCAATACACTGGTGGCAGTGATTCTACATCACACTAGAAGGAACAGAAACCATCCTGACATGAAGTCACACTGAACAGAACAAACTCAAAACTAGAAAAAAAAAATGTGCTGATGCCTTTACCAGCTTGCCACAATGAGAATTTTAAGTGAATGACTGGAAAAAAAAACATGATGGTGCCACTGAAACCAGTGCAAATGAGTACTGGGTGGCTTAATCTGGAACAGAGACAAGGGACTGCACACAGACAAGGGCTTAAGTGGCAGGATTACAGAAGCAAGGAAAGACTGCAGGAATAGCTCAGAACTTAGCTCATGTTTGTTCTACACCTATGAAAGCTACAACACAATTTTGCTCCACAGCACAAAGAAAATACAAGCAAAAAGGTAAAGAAACAGACAAGAGTAATTAAGGAATTTCTGAACAGTGAGACAAGGCAAAAATATGGTTTTGACCTCAAACGCACCATCAACAGGACAGAGAGAAATGTAAATGATGAAAAAAGATGAGGAAAGGCAGAGAGGATGACTGCTTGGTACTTCTGAAAAATTTAAATAAAATAAGAATCAAGGGTCTTATAAACAGTAGCCAATTACCCCCCCCAAGCCTTTCTCAATACAGAGGTGGCCACAATAATGTCTGTTTTGGTGACAATGTCTCAATGAGAAGGCAGTGCCCCAAAGGGCAATATCATTTTTAAATACAAGAACAGAAGTTGTGGTAGATTCTATTCTTCACAGCAGTTTACTAGTTATGTGACAGAGATTCAAGCCAAAACACCTTTTTAGAGGAACACCAAGGGATAACAAAAAGCATGTGGATGCAGCTTACTGTGAATCCTCCACTTTGGATTTGCTGAGAGATTTATTTACCCAAGAAGTTTTACCCAGGTGAAAGTTAGTGGTACACAGCATGTGGTCATTAAGCCATAAAAGAATGTGATCCTGCAATACTGGTTGAGCACCTTCAATTCCCACAGGTTCAAACTAAAATTTCAACTGTTGAGCACTTTGATTATCCCATCCAACCTTTTTTTCCCCCCTTTAAGTGGGCAACTCCAGTGATCATGGTACAACATTCCAGCTGAAGTTCATTCCCCTTAGCTTTTCCATGGATTACAACACAGTGTAGGACAGGACTTGGAAGAAAGTAAAAGGAAGAGGTTCAGTGAAGAGCAACATGAGAATACTGACTCTGAAAGAGGGCTCAGTTTTACCACATTGAAAACCACGAGTGCAATTGCTCCAGCCCAGGTTCTAACTGCTCTCAGTGACCAGAATGGCACAAGAAGCATTAAACCCTCCAAGGAAAGCAAAGAAAAACAGAGGATGTGCAAAGCAGGCAGTCCCTGTTTTACTAAGCTGGAATTGATTGTGCTCCGACATGATTAACTCCCAAAAATTTGGTAAGATATGCTGGTGTCACATTACAATAAAAATAGTGTTTCAGCTCTCACTACAAGAAGATTAAGGATTTTGTTCTGGTCCTGCCTAATCCATTCATGAATTGCAGGGCACAGCCCTTGCCACTCTTGCCTGCCAGAAAAGGCAGCTCCATTTTCTTGTGCTGAAAAAAGTAGCAGGCTTAGTGGTTATAAAGTTCATGTTTTAAAGTGCACTGTCATTTTAAACAGACTTTCCCTATTAAAAAAAAGTAAATAAAACCTTCTGATATCAACACCCTATAAAAATAACAGCTGCAATACTCCTTCTAAAATTGCAACTTAAAATCAAGTTAGCAAGATTCAAATCTTTTTCACAAAAAGATATGAACCCAAAATAAAAAACCTTTCTGCAGAGAACTCCCGAGCAAAACCTCACATAGTGTCCTACAAGCTCCTCTCCTAACAGCATCTCACAGAAAATCCATTCAGTTTCTTCCAGCTGACAACCTCAAGAAAACAGAGGTCTAAATAAATCAGTCCTTCCCACCAGTCACCTACATAACTGCAGGTGTGGGTGCTGGTGCAGTTTTTCCATCAACTCCTCCTCTGTAGGTTCTTCCAAAACATCTCTACAAAGAAAAAGCACGAGTTGTTAGGGGCAGCAAAGGAAGCTTCCCAGCATTTGTTTCTGCAATGTGCATACTGAGATGTAACTGTGCTTGTTTCAGGAATGAAACAAGGAATTAAAGTTACAATAAGCTGATGCTCCCTAAAGATGCATCTAGTTGCAAGTGATCCATCCTCTACAGATGTGTCATGGAAACCAGCAGCTGTTTTCCCACAAGAAGCAGGGAAGCAATTTCCTGCACACAGTACAATACAACTGAAGGTCAGTAGATTTGTTTTCCTGAAAAAACTCCCCAATGAGAACATGCTCCCAGTGCTACTATTGAGTATCCAACATGCACCACAAGCTCCACTAATGCACGATCATCAAGTATTAACTCACCACCCACAATTTCATAACAAGCCAAGAACATGCATCACTTCCCTCATCTTCCCTTTTCTTCTTTCCCTTGCTTTTTCCTCCCTCAGCAGTTGTTCCCCTCACCCCCAGCACCTCTTTTCCATCCTACTATGAGCAGAAAGCATATAAAGGTTAGGCTACCAAGTCAGCTTAAAGCAGGCCTAACTAAAGCACTTGCTGGATTTCTCCAAACAAATAAAACAGTTTGCTTCAGAGGGAGGAAACAAAAGGCATCTTGCAGCCAGCACACTTTCTTTAAAACAAAAGACAAAACAAACAAACAAACTACTTGGATTATCAAGTGCAGCCCAACTCACCTGAACATGAGTTCAACTGTCCTCTGGTATTCAATACCTGAAAGAGACTCTCGCTGGCAGCGACGGTCCCACTTGTGAATAAAGTTCTGAAATGCAAAAGGAACACCAAAAGATATAAAGGCTTCCTCTGATGGCACCAGAAAAGAGGTTACATCTGGTCACTAGGCCTGCAGCTAAGGTTTGGGAGGCTGGTGAGGTTTGTTTTACATGGTGAACACTGATTTACTTAGGCATCAGCTTATTTACTTGCTGCAGGTCACTGCTTTACTCAGCCTCAGTTCAGCAATGAAATAACTTTCTCATCACACACTGAAAGAACAGCAGAGCAGAAGACAGCCCTGCTGCCTTCAGCTCCTAGCAAGGACTGCCTCCCCAAGACAATCATGTGAACTACCCACAAGACTTCACCTGATTTGAATTTCTTCCTCTTTAAAAACCCAACAATATAGAAACATACTGCTAGTCCAGGTTTCGTCACTGTGAATAACTCTGACAAATGAATACCTAGGGAATAGACACAGAGCACAGACAAAAAAAAAGGGGGGGAAACCAGTGACATCCTGCTCTCCTGCTATGGAATGCTGCATCTTGGCTCTGACAGCAACCTTTGGCCACAGCCCTGCAGAAACAAGCAGGTAGAAAATGTCCGAGACTGAAAGTTTGCCATTCTTCCTACTGCAGTAAACTTTAATTCTCAGTGCAGTCAGCAACATCAAGAATATCTCCAAAAGAAACTTTCATAGGGTTTGAGATGGGGTGAGGTGCCCTCTACAGGCTCTCTGTTCCCTCCACTACCTAAAAGAGAATCTACATTGGTGAACCTGGAGGAGATGATTATGATTAGAATTCCCTTCTCCATCAGAAATTTGGATTTGCAGGAAAGCATGTAGTTAGCAACTAGCAGAACCACATGTTCTTCATGGCATTGCTCAGGCAACTGCACTCCCACAGCTTCTCTGAAAAACTCTAGAATATGATCCCTTGGAAAATAACTAATCAGTTCCACTCCTCTGGTGTGGCACTGAACAATGCTGGTAATTCAAACTGCAGTGGGAAAAAACACAGGGGAACCAAATAAAATAAAAATTTTAAATTTAAATTGCTCACTTCATTTGCTGACAAATTAAAATGCAAAATGCCTGCAGCTTGAATAACTAATGCTGAATTTAAATGGTAATGTACAAGAGAAAAGCAATTCTGTAATACTTTAAATATTTCTCGTCTTTATTATAAAGAGTGATACAATGAAATTGTAGATACCCAATGAGACACAACCAGTTTTGTGACAAAATTGTAAATAAAATTGCAAATTGAGTATTGTTTTTAAAAGTATTTCCCTGGGAATAGAAATAGGAAAAAGAAAACAATTCTTCAGCTCCTCGGGCATAGGGCAGCAAGGAGAAAGGTAAAGTGAGTGTACACATAAACCCAACCAAGTTATCTGGGTTCTTCTCACTTCCTGCACAAATTAGAACCCATTTTCAGGATCTCACACCAAACAAACACACTTCCTTACCTCCAGAAGTAAAGCTACGAAGAGATTAACCCAGATGACAGAGGAGATCAACCACCAGGCTACAAAATAGATCTTTGCCCACCTGCAGATCAGATGAACAGACAATACATAAAGGAGGCAGTAAACAACCCCAGCCTGAAAGTGAGCAGAGCACCATGAAAGCACTTTTTTTTTTTCCTTGAAATATAATACTACTACTTTCTTAATGGAAAAGGGGGCCTGGATCAAAAAAATTAAAAATTAGAAATGTTTGCTTTTCATTAAGTCAGCCAAACAGACTCACTCTCCTGGGTTAACCAGCCAAGGGTCACTGGAACAGCTCAGCCCACTCAGTTCATTCAAACATTCCCATGGAGTCAGTAAATACAAATGAAAGGTATGTCCAAGGTTTTAAGTCTACAAAAAATTGTTCACCCACAGAGAAAACACAGAAGCATTAGGTTTATTTCCTATATGTCTGAACTGGTGCAAAATAAAGGTGAGCAGCAGCCCTCTGAGGAGATGGTAGGAACTGTGCTATGTGTATACTTCTTGTTCAGCCAGATTTATATGTGATTTCTTCAGTATTATTACAGCTACTTACGGGCTTGAGTATCTTGAATATGCATCCAAAAAGACTTGCCAGTTGTTCACCACCATCACATCCCAGAGGGTCACCACTGCTGCCTAAATAACGGGGGCAGAACAGCGTTCAAATGGCTGCACCACAGAGTTTAAGCCTCAGAAAATGAAGAGGAAAGACAGGCAGAGAGGGGAAGGAGGAGGGATTTCATCCATGAAAAGACTCACAGCAAAGTCATCGAAGTTGTTGGGCCAATATTCCAGCTGCTCATAGGTGCCACACTGCAGAGTGCCATTGTCATGTGTCGTGTTGGCAGCACTGCAAGAGATTACAGGCTGATGTGAACACAGCTCCCTGTGAACTCTGCCTTAGAATTCTTCTTCTGAGCCCCTTGTACAAAGTTAGAGTATCTCATAAGGGCAGAAAACAAGGGAAACAGTTCAAAAAAAGTGGTTCAGATAAAGCAGGGTAAAATTCCAAGCTATAGATAAGCATTCCTGCAATTTCAGTACAGCAAGAAGAAACAGAAGAAGTAACAGATAATGAAGCCTTGTAATTTAACATTAAAAGTAGGGTGGCTCCAAGAATGAGAGGGGGAAAAAAACCCAACAAAATCAACCACAAACAGATCAGAGGTAAAAAGTTGCAGATGCTTTTGATAAACAGATTCTTTCTGAGTGGTGATGTTTAGAATCTTACCTGGTATTTCCCAAGGGAACAACAGCACCTTTAAACAGCATTATGCCAGTTATAGCAAATGCATAGAAAACCACCTGGAAGGAACACAACCAACTATTAGCTTTGAATATTTCTGTCACAAAGTAAGAAAGCAAAATGCAATTAACACAGAATTTATATTAGTACCACAGTTGAGGTAATTGCATCAAGAACAGCACCTGAAGCTTTTAAAGTGAAAATACTTCTCAACTGCTTGCTCTTACTTTTAAATATTCTACCTAATTTTCAGTTGTTAAAATGCATTAAATCATTTTCTCATCTGTTTTACTTCTCTGTGTCTCAGAATGCTGAAATTTAACTATAAACATTGCAAATAGCGACTTAAAACCAAAGCTCAGCACCAGTGTTTACAAAGAACAAGCCAAATATCTGAGGAGTTTTCTGCTAAAGTAGATGAAAATAAGTTTTCAGTAAGCTTACCTGAAAGACAAAACTATGTCAGTATTTTATATTCCACCAGCAACTTCTTCTAAAAATGCTAATTAGTCTAAAAATAAAGTTTTCAATAACACAAAGGATTTGGGAACTTCTGCCTTTTAATTGTTGGAAATGCAAACTTCTTTTTAAAGAGACACCTTTCAGTCTTTAGCAGTTGCCTAGGTTATCTTGCCATTTTTACCTTAAAAAGATTGTTCAAGAAATAACCTACAGCTTTGCTTCTCTGAGAAGGAGACATTCATTCCAGGAAAGCTTGAAGCAAGCTGAGTCTTCAAACAAAAAGTTTTTGGTTGTGGTTTGGGGATTTTTTGTGGGTGGTGTTTGTTGATTTGGTTTTGGGTTTTTTTGTATTTTGCTACAAAACAAATCCAAGAATGGGAAGTCTGGAAGGAATAGAAGAGAATTGCCCTGGCCTACAGACTTGGAACCCACCGGAGTGTCACTGAAGCCTGTGAGACATTTCACAGCCTGCCAGAAGATGGGGTATCTGGCCTGGCAATAAAATTCATTTTATTTTTTGAAAAAAGGTATCTTTAAAACACTCACTGCCTGAGAAATTAGCCAATCAGTTACATTATTTTATCAGCATGTGTGTTACAGGCTAACATTAGGAAAGATATTTTGCATCAGCTGGAAATGGATTCAGATTTCACTACAGCAGAAGCTCAGTGAGAGCCCCCATGTAGCCTCAAGTAAGAGCAAATTAAATTAATGGAAGGGGAAAACACTGTAGCAGACTTGTCTCAGAAGTGTGAGTTGTACAGCACAACAAGGTTTTTACCACCTTAGATTTGCATCAACCAACATCTTCATTTCAAAGCGCAGCACAAACCAATTTAAGGCCTATCCTCTACAGATAAAAGTACAGGTTATTAATGACAAAAATAGATATTCTGGTTAAATTGCATGGCAGGCATATAGACTAGAACAACAAATCATTGACCTTTAACCATTCAAATTAAGGTACCCTACAAAAACCCATGAACAATAGCAAAACCAAACCCAACCAGGCACTTCTTAGCCCTACCAGGAAGACATGATTGCAAAGCCAGAAACTCAAGAGCTGGGAGAATTTACATAATGGACATCACACATTGTGATCCACCCTTTAAACACGTTTGTTGAGTTTATGTTCTACACAGACACACCTGTCAGAGGATGGCAGAGGCTCTTAAACATGTCCAAACATGCCATCTCAAGACCTTCTCAGCCAAAAACAATTTAAAAGCTGTTTTGCTATTTAATTTAATATAAGCAAACCAGGGTAAGGAGAACTGGTCTACTTCTATCATGGATGAATTTTTATTTGAATCCACACTACCCAAGCTAAGGCAAACACTCAGAGGAAGCTTTAATCAACCTTTTCAAGATACTTCTGGTGAAGGAGGCACTGCCACTGTGTGCTGGCCATCACAAACCAGCAGTTTATTGTGGCTTTCCAAGACATGCCCTGGAGAAGAACTGGCTGGTTGAGGTGAAATGTTACTGCTCGTGGTGATTGTACAAGAGCCTTGTTAACTTTGCTGGTGACATACCCTTATTATACTACAACAAAGGAAATTACAATCTTGCATCATGACTTACCACAAGGATTCCTGCAAAGGCTCTTAAGTTTTTCACCAGATCCAGCAGTGTAGTAACAACCAAAGCCATGAACTAAAACAGAGCAGAATTTTGTACGTATGACACTCATCACACTTCCAATCCATATCAAATTTTTATTAAAGGGCAAAGAATCACATCAAGAAAACTTGCTTGCTGCCTCACCAGAGAAAACCAGCTCAGAGAGTGATTTTGTGAGGGGCTGTGCCAAAGTCAGCTAGAGCTGAGCTATCCCACTCATGTGCAAGAGAACTGCAACCTACAAGTTATTCTGAAAGGCTCCAACAAAATTTTTAGCTTGACCAAACAAAGAAACCCGAGTTGTGGAGGGAAAAGCAATCACCTTCATGTTGGGGATAATCCTCAGGAACCTGAACACAATCAACATGTTCACCAGGCGCACCATATCCCACAGGGACAACAAGCCCATGAACTCAGGTCTCCTGGGAAAGGCAGAAAAAAGTAACAAATCAGAGGAACAGCCCGTGACAGGAAGATACAGTTAAATCTACTGGGTTACAGGTAATTGTAAATACATCGATTTACTTAGCAGCAATCTCAGCTGCAGTAAACTAATAACCAATGAAGGAAGGAATCCTTCAGCCTGGGCTCTTAAATATGTACAGAGAGCTCTTTGAAGTGCATGTTTGTGCCTTCTGCTGGGGAGGAGGCACCAAAGAGGGCCCTTTCAGAAAACAAAGTGAATCAAAAGGACTGCCAGAGGGAGATACTTCAGGAACTTGCACAAAGGTGGGCATTAATCCTTCAGGGTATGCCTGGCTGAAAAAGGCTTTGAAAACAGCACTGGGTTGAAGGACTGTCTTGTCAACCTTCTTCCTTATGTGTTAACACTCCATGGGAGATGGGCACACACTTCAAAACCCAGCCCTGAATTTTAGCTTTTACAGGAACATGCTGAATGCTTCTTGACTGGAAAGGACGGCAGATGGTGGGGATCTAAAGCTGCTAATGACAAAGGCCCTTGGTAACACTGATGCTAAATCATGGTTTGTACCTCCAATACATTCATCTCCAATAATGAAAGAAATTATTTCAGATAACACTGCCTAGCAGGTGTATTCTAGATAACAGCAGCATCACTGTCCTGCCCTGAAGGTGGTGGTTGCTTGGGCTGTGGATGTGACAGCAGCACTCAGACTCATCTGGGTTGTAATCTGTCTGCAGTGACTGACACCAAGACCTAACAAGAATTACTGGTGCACTAGGATGACAGAGCAAACAATTGCCTACATTTAAGAAGCAAAGGGCAGAACCAAACCTAGATATAATAACGTCAATAATTAACATCATTAGTCTGTAGCAATTACTCTTCTGGCAGCCATCACTTCTGGGTGATAGGAGTACAAGCAGTATTCAAATATAAACCCTTCTAAAACCATGAGGTCTGACTTGTTTAACTCTCTTCAGAGATGCTACTATAAATTAGAAGAACTTCTTGATGGCAACAAATATCCTGAAAAAATCAGGGAGTGCCAGCCTCTGAAGTGTGAGCTTGCATGAAGACACAAAGTAACAGAATGTGTTATGAATCACTCCTGAAGATTCAGGAAATCTTCCAGAATTCCTCTGCCTGCCTCTCCTTGTGGAGACAGTTTTCAAATTTTAAGATGAAGCAATGATTTTTATTTTTTTTACAACAAAAAAGAAATCAGGATAGTTACCCAAAAGCAGTTTGAACTTAAGAAAATCAAAACACAACTGCCTGCTATTACAATAAAGACAAATAGTGTAAGTCTATGGGGATATTCTTGCTACATTTTATAGCATGAAAAAACCTCAGCCTTCAATCTACATACAGGGTTGAAGAGGTTTCATCAGCTGTTTGGGAGTTCATATAATTGGATTTATGGACAATCTGATACTGAAACATATTAGGTTGTGTATGCTGTACCAAATTCCCACTCCTGAACCCCTGGTAAGCACAGACCTGCCAAGACATTATTTTAAATCAGATTACAATTAAATCAAAGGCATCCTTCTCAGAAGAGCTACACAGAACTCTAAAAACACTAGGAAAAAAGAAAAATTCTTTGACTTACCCATACTGCATGGCCTCTAATGACTACAAGAGTGTGAAATTCTATCAAATTTGGTAAATTAAAGACTGGGCTGACAATCACAGCATCATGACATGTGTATGTATGACTGTGTGTGTGCTCCCCTGACCAAAGGGCAGCAGGTCACAGAGGTTACTCACCAGCCAGGGTGAGGAAATCCATACACAGCAAAAGTTGCAATCTCCAGAATCTTCAGTCAGGAAAGAAAAACAAAAACAACAAAGTCAAAATTTTACTCTGTAATTCTGAGTTCCAGAAATCATGTAAGCCTCTTGACAGGAAACATTTTCAAGATCTTTAAGCCACTAATTCGACTCACCTTAAAGCTCTGAATTGTCATATTTGCCTAGTTATCCCCAAACTAACCAAATGTACATAGAGGATCTAACAGTGACTCATAAAAGGATACACAGTGAATAACATTAACCATAAATTTGACCTCATCTGCCACAGGGGCATCAGGCTCTGACCAAATAATTATTACAATAGTCTAACAATATTTTTTAGATTTAAAGAGAAAAGTGGTTTTAAACTATTAAACAGAACGCCTCATGTAATTATTCCAAGAGCTGAATTTTTCCAAATAAAATTTTAAAGGCTTCTTATCAGGAAAAGCACCTTTTCCATGGATTTAAATAAGCCTATCTTCAGAACACAGACCCTAAGACAATCATGTAAACTTTCCAGCCACAGAAACCCCCAACACTGGCCCATGTTGCTCAGCTCATGGGGAAAAAAAAGCAATCCCACCAGCTCTTGTAGTTCCCTAACCTCCCTAGCCAACAAATCCAAGAACTTGTAAGCTAACAAAGCACTTACCAGCAAAATTACAGTCAGAAGTCCATCAAATCTATTGCTTGGGTAAGACAAGTATCTTCTCAAGCCCATGGCTAAGATTTTCAGCAACATTTCCAGCAGATAGTATAGGATGAAGAAGCAGTTGATAGCCTTCACCCCCAAAAGAAAAACAACCATTAGAGGAACTGACATCTCAGGGAGCAGCAATAACTGCATGGAATATTGTTGCATCTTACCCCCAGGAAGAAGTCATCTCTTTCAGATGGCTGCTTATCTGCATCCATCACCAAAACCACCTTAAACAAAAAATACTTTATCAATCTACTGCTTTACTGCTACATTAAGCAGATTTGAAAGCACAAGAACAGCCTTTCATGCTTTGCATAGACCTTTACAAGCAGCTCAAAATACATTTTTTAACTGCAAGTATTCCCTCTTAACAATTTACATGACTAAGGCATGCCAAAAACCCAACTGCTAGAAAAAGTAGTCATTTAAAGAAAAAATTAAAGAACAAAAGCAGAAATTAAATTTGTAGCAGAGAAAAACCAAAAAAACAATGACAAAAGAAAATGAAAGAAAACCACCACCCCACAACAAAAAACCCTTTACTTACACAAATAGAAATAATGTTTGCCAGGGCTACCACATTCCCCAAGTAGCCAAAGCAGGGATGGCCAAAGGCAAACTGCATTTTCTGCATAAAATGGGATTGGTACTCTGGACTGGGAGGGTGCTGAAAAGAACACAAAGGATCTGCTGAGTCACAAAGCACAAGCATTTTAAAAATAATAAAATAATTTTAGAAACACAACCCATCTCACATTTAAAAAACCCCAGAGAGTGTCAAAGCAAAACTTCAGGGCCACAGGCTAATTGTGACATTTCATCTGGAAAATGTTTTCCAGCTGTGGCTATTAGCAGCAAGAGATCATTCCTGATTGTGGCACAACACAAGGTAATGGCAAAGAAGGGAGACAATCCAACCTCTCTCCAATGCCCCAAGCAGATACACTAAACACCAAGCCACTATTTGTATACATCCCTTCCCTAATATTTAATTCAGAAATCTTAGTTACATGCAAACACAGAAAAGAACATTTCCTAACCCTCAAATAGTTTAGTGGGGTTTCTTTCCTTTCTCTCTCTCCAAGTGGAGAAAACTGCTTTCTGCCCATCTTCACCTGAACACTGAGAGAATCCACATTTTGCTCTTCATTCAGGGATCAGAGAAAAAACTACTTTGAGCTATTTTACCTGACCAGCTCACTTTAAAATGCTGACAGAATAAACAAAAATGCATTTTGTACGTTTAACACCACCTAGCAATCCCAAACTAATGCTGTAAAAGCCTCCAGAGCAATTTTGTTTGTGGCTGTAAAAGCAGCTCACAAAAAGCTTAAAAATCAATGCCATGTGATCACACCTTGTGTTCACATGTTGCAAAGTTTGTTTATACACTTTATACTAGAGTACTCTTATTTTTGCACAAGACCAGACAACTTCTGATGCTTTAGAAATGATGATCACATACATACTTGCTTAATGGCATCTTTGTCTAGTTCTTCAAAGAGCTTCTGGAACTGGGCAGCTGACAGTTGGTCACAGGAGCACATTTTGAGTGACTTCACATGAAAGAGAAACATTCAGATCAACATCTGCAACAGGAACATCTGCAAAGTTTGCCAAAACCCCTCGGACTACCTTGGAAATGTAGGAATAAAGATGTAATTCAAGCTGTTTGAGTAAGGTTCAGTATTGCTCTGCTTTAACACAACCCTACCAAGTGACTGGAGGACATATCTGGCCTTTTCTATTTTCCCTCTCTGGGATCACATGCTCTTTTAACTAACTTAAATTTTTGGCCCCATGCAGTAGTGCCACTATTCTGTTACAATCCAAGGAATGCTGCCACAGAGGGCAGATCTGGATTTGCTAGTCAGGACTGATAGCCACCAAGATAAAGGCTAAGAAAATCCAGTTCTTACTCTCATGATGGCTTGCTTGCAGCGAGAATCCATCTCAGCTTTCTGCAGCACCTGTAGTAATGCCCCAACACTGACACAGGATCTATTGAAAAGAAAACAGAACAGGCCCTGCTACAGATAACTTCATACATGGCAAAATAAGCTGTTCCAAATGTGTTCCTGCCTCTTTCTTGTTTTGAAAAACAAATAAAACTAGAATTAGGAAGAAAGCAAACAGACTCTGCAAGAGTCACAGTGTGTTATGAACATCCAGTTACAGAAAAAATAAATGAGATGAGCAACAAACTGCCATTTTCAAGAATGGATCAAAACAAGATGACCAAAAATCTACTTTTTTTTTTTTTTTTTGCAAGATAATCTACTAGCAAAGATCCTTCACTTACTGTTGTGCACTAGCAGGAGTCTCTTTGAGGGAAGACAGCACCTCAAACGCAGCCCGGATTCCCAGCCGCCTCCTGAAGAGGGAGGACTGAACTGATTTCTGAGCAGTAAAAACACCACAGAGGAAACAATTTACTCACACTTCAGGCACTGCTGTGTCCTATGGCCAGATAATATACTGATCCCTGGGCACACATCCCAGATGTGTGATTAGAGATCAGAACAAGAGACTGCCCTGGGCCTCACTCCCTCCAAGAACTCCGTGTACAAGGAGGAAGGAAGCAAGTAAGCAAACAAGTCCCTGGAACTCAAGTAAACATTCAGGTTGTGGTTTATTTTCAATTCTGCACTGCATAGGCATATGGCTCTTCCAGAGGCACTGGCAACAGCAAAGCTCAAGCATTCACAGAAATTCACATTAGTGTGCAGAGAGAAGAGCTGGAGAGCTTGTCCTACTCCAGCTTCTTGCCTAAAAGCACAAATCCAGAGCTACGGTTTTCCGTGGTTTTTTTTATTCCAGTAATCCCTTTCAAACTCAGTTACTTAATTAGTAGTCAGATTATGTCATGCTGTCATGTAAGCAAGAAGAAAATTGAGAAAGAAGGGATGAAACAGGGGAGGAAGAAAGGATTACCAGAAATCCTTTCTGCACCTATTCTGTTCACACACTGCTCTGCCACAAGAAGGTGGGGGCCATTCCTTCTGAGTAATAATGCCTTGGGCTTATTATCCAACAAACTTCACCTTCTCTCTGGAACTTTACTAGAAAAGCTATTGGGCCAGTGTGGGTAAGGCCTGGCCTAGTGGGAGGTGCCCCTGACCATAGCAGGGATGTTGGGACTGAATGATCTCTAAGGTCCCTTCCAATCCCTTAATATTCCATGACCTGCAACAACAGCTATTTAAACAGCACAGCAGATTTCCTTCACACAAACCAAGCTGAAATTACTCAGCCACTTGTCCTTGTTCAGTCATACAACAGGTTGGGTTTTTTTTCCCTATAATAGTCAAAATTGCAGACCCACAG
The DNA here is from genome assembly GCA_910950805.1 of Acrocephalus scirpaceus scirpaceus. NCBI lineage: Eukaryota > Metazoa > Chordata > Aves > Passeriformes > Sylviidae > Acrocephalus > Acrocephalus scirpaceus. The sequence goes on from OU383780.1 coordinate 61,573,214, forward strand.
CATACTTGGAAATATGCAAGCAGGTGATTTTGTCATGGGAGGGGATCAAGCTGCAACAGCATATAAAAGAGAAAGTATCTGCATCAAAGAACATTTAGCACCTTAAAACTGCATCTGCAACCAGAGTGGGAGGGCTCCTTTAATACACAGATAAAACTTAATTCTTCAAAGGTTTAAGGTTATGGCAGAACACAGAAATCAGGAATGCTTTACTCACCAGAAGGTACCCTCGAAACTGGTTGTATATTATTGCTGTAAGCAAATTCATCAGAAACAAGTTGCCTATTGGAGAAAAAGAGGCAGTAAAATTTACTGAAAAACACCTGTTTCTCAAAGAAGTTCCAATGCATGCGGACAATCAGATGTAAAACTTAAAGAGGGTTAGTGTTCTTGTGTTTGATTTCCAAAACGTTTTTAATGATTGAATATACTGTAATGTATCCATTCCCCTGTGATATGGCACCAAAAAACTCTAAACCATAAGTACCTTCCATGAGAATGATCTCACAGACACCATGCAATAACTTGAAGAATCACAGAAATGGAGAAATTCATGATTCAACTTTGCTAGAAAAATTAAACACTGCAGATTGTATGCACAGGTGTCAAAGTTGAAGTGCATTTACATTGCTGAAGACAAGAGGTAACTTACCTAATACAGTGAAGAGGATGAAGAAGATGGAATATGCTCGATTCTTCGAATATGCAGGTATCATCACTGAATCAAATTTAACAAAAATAGGAAATAATATTTTAATGCTTGAGATGCACAGCAGAGACCTCTGTGAGCTCTTGGCAATTGGTAAAAGCTCTCACACAGCTGGACTTTAGAGTGGCATATATAATTACACAGAAAGGCAAGGATCAAGTTACCAAAGGCATAAAAAAAACCTTTACACAACCTTCCTCTGGGTGTACATTAGAACCAATTCTTTCAGCTGAAAGAATTGTTACAGTAGCCTGAACAGAGCAATCTTACTCTGTTGTTCTTCAGAAGCAGGGACAAGAGTTATTGCTGGAAGACTGCTCACCATCAGGATTATTTGCAGTAGTCAGCAGGACCAGCAGTGATGTCAGGGAATCTGGCAAATTCCGGAAATACACCACCCACTCCTTATCCTGCTGGTTATCCTAGGGAGAGATGTGCTCATTGTTAAGAGAAATACCAAGGAATCACTGTCTTACCAAGGAAAAAAAATTGTTTTTTAATTAACATCAATCAACAATCAATTTCTTACACACACGTAATCAAACCTACCCCGTGAAAAAAGCAAAAGCCAAACATAAAAATTAAGAGAATGTGTATGAATACAGAGCAATCACATCACTTATTAACAGCAATTAAACAACACAAAGAAGAACAGGAAGCTCCACACAGACATTATGTAGACCCAGGGAGAACAATCACGTCACAAACTGACAGTACAGGACTCAGAACCTTCATCAAAAACACACTGGGATGCTGATCTTGGATCCTCCACATATTGGTTTTTTTTCCCAGAGGTCAAGAAGAGACAGATTAAAAAGAAGATGCAGAGTGCAAACAACACAAACATAAGTCAGGCAGCACAGGGCAAACAGCTCTTGAATCTCCTGCAAAGACTGGAATATGTAACCCTAGAGGACACACAGAAGACAATGCAAAAATGCAGAGTCATGAATTCCATTAATAAACCCACTTTTAGAACTTGCCTGCAGTATTTTGCCATGTTAGATAGAATCAGTTTGCATGGATGTCAGAGCAGCACACCAAAATAGGAAAGTCCACTCTCTAATTTGCTATTTTTTACCTCAATGTACACAAAAGTGACTAGTTTACGTATACAAGTTTTAAATATACATCTGCTGGGGAAGCTCATAGCTGAAATTAGATGAAACAAACAAAGATAATACAAAGGCAACTAACAGTGGGAAAACAGGCCTCTGCTTCTAATTCCAAAGATTCTGTAACATGGGAATTCAGGGAATTTGCTTATCATAAGGAAGACTAGAAGCTGGCTCAAGTGCAAATTACAGTAGAAATGAAGGTGCAAAACTGAGATCAAGGACAGGACCAAAATTACTGGGAGAAGTATGCAAGAAATTTTTGTGTTCACAGTAACAAATTTATGGAAGGCCTTAAAAAGTAAAAATTAAAAAAAAAAAAATCTGAGTGTGAAAAATTAAGATACAGGAAGTCTAGAAGAGAAGAAACATACCAAGATTGCTGGAACACAAAAACTATTTTAACCACAAAATTTCAATTTTGCTCTTCAGAAGCAGGAAGAGAAAAACAAGAGGAAAACCCAAAGGGATCAGAAACCAAAACTAGTACAGGCAAAAACCTACTAGGGCATGGCCAGGGACACCAGTATTGAAAGGTGGGAAAACACAGAAGAAACTAAAGTTAGCAAAAAGCTAGATAGGGAAGAGAAAAAAAGAAATGAGTGATGATATAAATGAAAAAGAGACAAGAGCTTTGGAGACAGAAGAGCACAGAGGGTTTCAACAAAAGCAGAGAAAGTAACTCAAGGGATCAAACTGGGTAAAGGTATAAGGAAGTCTCCTGTATACATGAACACCATGCACATGTTAGCTCTCCAAATGGACTTCAAACTCAGCACATCTGACAACGTGACCTTTTCCAGGGACAGAGAGTTTCACTAGTTTGACTATAAAACTAGACAAGAAGCAGCTGTGCAAGGACAGAAAAAAGGCACCCAGACCTGTCAAAGCAGCAGTAGAATTGATTACCTTTGTTCGAGCAAAGAGCAGCATGGCAAACATGGTGAAGAGAGACAGATGAACAGCCAGCAGCAGAACAACGCTGTTGGAAAGTAAATATATCAAAGTATTAGCAGCAACTTTATCTTGTTCTTAATATCCTCTGCTAAAAATGCAAAATGATGCCATATAAAGAAAACCAGGAGTGTTTTTAGGAAGTTATATGGAGATAACAGGAGGAGATCTGAGTTTGGATACAAAATAAAAATCACACTTATGTGCCTCAGCTCTTCCCTTACAAACAGGTTTAGAAAAGCAGAATCAAAACCTCCCACTCAACCAGCATTAAAAAACCCATGTCACATACACAGTCATATCAAAGTCTAGAGATCATGTACAGACTAAAGGGAATCAAAAAGTTACCACAACCTTCACCCTCTGTGACCTGATCTCACTGAGCACTTCTCTGCTACCTGATCCAGCAGGAAGCTGCTCAGCTGCCCCACACCAGAACACAGAGGGTAACAACCATCCTGTGAAAGGATGTTTTCCCTGCTATAACCCACCTGGCCATTTCAGGCAATGTGCTGTTGATGCTTTTCAAGGTTTTCTTCATCATAGAAGAATTCTGGAGGAGGAAGAAGGGGCGAAGGATTCTTCTTATTCTCACACTCTGCAGAAAACAACAGATCAGACACTGAGCTCTGCAAGACTGGCAGCACAAACACTTGGGATGCAAGTTTGTCAAAAAGCACCTCACACACACATCAACAAACAGAACAGTGGAACAGAAAAAAGAGTGAGCTCTGCTCTTCTGAGCCCGCAAAACACCAAAAAAGATTCCATAGCTCATTAAAATGAGGAGAGATTGCTTTAAAAACACACACTGACATTTCAATAATCTCATCAGACCACTAATTAAAAACAATCTAACTTTATTGCTCAGTAGACATAACAATCTGGCAAGAGATGGCATTTTTGTATTTTCTGCCAAGGTCCATCTCAAGAAAGGGACTAATAGAGAGCTACGTTCAATAAAAACAAATATATATTCTAAAAATAAGTGCTTAATTTCAATTTTCAGACTGTTTGTTTTATAACTAAAGGGTCTGCTTATAACTTAGCAGTTTCTCTCTTTGACAAGACTCAAGCTGCAATGGTTTTTTTCCCCACAATACTAAAGCAAATAATCTTTTTGATTCTTGCAGTCAAGACACTTGCAAGCCTTCAAGTTATTCCTATCACTTATTTGCTACTTCAAGTGTTTCAGTATCCTGCATTTTAGGATCAGTCTTCCAAGGGCCACACTTAGCAGCAAAAAAACCACATAAAAATCACTTTCTTTATTTCTATTCTCTTGTTTATTCATCCCAGTAGTTCAACTGCTCCTTCTGCCACTTCTTTGTGTTGGGAGGCTCCTGTTCAAACTACCTGTCCACTATCACACCTCAAGATTTTGTATTTTAAGATAATGTCTCTCTCATTCACTTCCCAGCATTTTTACCACATTAGTATTTTCTTAACAAGGATTGCAAGTGCACAACAGCTAATTTAATGTCAACCTGTGGCAAACAAAACCAATCAGGAGAGTGCAGTGTTACATCAAGGAGGGCACTTCTAGAACCATTTCCAAACCTGACACTCCTCTCAGGATGTTGCAGCAGCCCTCTTGTTCTTACCTCTTTGCAGAAAAAACTCAGTGACACGATCCAATCAGCGAGGGAAACAATTAATGTGAGTATATAAGCCATTAGCCATTTATTTTTCCAAAATTCTTTCCATCCAATTAAGTAACTCTGGACAAGGGGAAAAAAAAGAGTAACCATAACTTACTTTAATAATAAAATCCAATACCCTAGTAAGGCAGCACCGATTTTTTTCCAAGTATTTGCAATTTTACATTAGTGCTCTTAAAAAGCTCTCCTTAAAATCCAAACAAAATACATTGTTGAGGCATTTTTTCCTACAAGAACTAAAAAAAGGCCAGTAAAATAAGAGGTGCACATAGGCCATGTAAGAGAAATCCTTTGAATGCAAAACAATTCTCCACTTAATAAGCATAATAAGGGATTTTCCAAAAATAAGTATCCCAAGAGAGGTTAGTTTCTGACAACTTTTGTGTAAATGAACTGACACATCTTTAATATATACCCTGATACAAGCAGCTGAGCCAAAACACCTGCACTCTTAGAAAAAAATATTTCACATTATTTCACACAATTAGGAAAATTAGGTTTAAAAAAAGGGAATAAATGTCTTAATTTAGTAAATATACACTTGATAATTTCTCCTGAAATGAGGCTCTAACATAGCAAGGCGATTTCACCCTGCAAACACCCTCTTGTACATTGCTGTGTGCCTACTGCTTCACTGAACAGCAGATGAAGGATGTGCTCACCTTCACAGACACATCAACCACGAACACAAGGAAGCAGAGCAGCTCCAGGCTCTCCGTGAGGCCACAGGGAGGATTCCAGGCGGGAAGGCGGTACCGCACATCCGACGTGATGGTGAGCGAGGAAGGCTCCTCGATGAAAGCCAAAGCCAAGATTACAGTAATGGTTAAGCTCAAAATCCTGTTTGGATAGAGATGAAATTAAAAATAAAGCCAACAAAACCATTAAAAAAACGAACAAGAAAAACCATGTCAAAACAAACCCCGAAAAACAGCCACAAAAGGAGTCAAAATAATAACAAAATACTTACAGTAAAGCAATTTTCTTTGAAGCAAACCATTATGATATCATATTTCACTAAATGGGTTAGACCACAAGGCAGCACTTGACTAGCATGTTGTTGCCTGCACTGGAGATGTAACTGCTGACCACCAAATAACCTGAGGTGGTGTCCTTTTGAAACTAACAGTAAACAAGCTTGCTGGTAGCCAACATGTTTAGAAACTGCCACTTTGAAAACTCTTAAGGCACAGTGCTGTAAATCATGCTAATTAGTCCACTCATGCAACAGTCCTGTGGCTGTTCCAAAGAGCCATCTGCGTCATCACACTTCCAGAAATTTTGCTGCTTTCCACTTTTATCATGTTCACATGTGGTCAACCCCCTTGCTTCCCACAGCAAGTTCTTATAAAGATAAAAACACAGTTATCTAGTTACCTAACAAGCAAGAAGGATGAAGAGTAGTTTTTCAGAAAGACTAACTACTACACCAAAAAGCAAAGAGAATAACCAAGTTCTTACCACTGGCAAGTCCTGGAATAGTACCATCGATAAAGCCACAGGGATTTGGAGTCCACACGGTGATTTATAGATCGATACTGAAGGCAGGAAGCAAAAAGGCTAATTCAAACATTGCATTCAGTCTGTCTCAAAGACAAAGATCAAGTGACCAAAGCAAACTGAATTAGTACATGTTACTAATTATTAGAGTATCAGGTCACTCATGAGCACAGATGTACTCTACATGTGTGAAAATTGAATGATTTTAAAGGAGTTCTGCTATCTAAAGATCACACAGACAATTAAACTGTGTGCCAGTCATCTGAAGTAAGCAATGCCATCATTTCAAATAACAGCATTTGTAATAATTTGGTGACTATTTTATCTACTCGCCAAAATCGTCCACCCACTTAATCCCCCCTCTCCAACATTCATTCCACTCATGGATCTTCTTTTGTCTTTCTCTTCCAACAGGTCATAAGATGCAAACAAATTAATTCTGAATAGAAGAGACCTCAACCTATGTCTTTGAATAAAACATGCTTGCAGATCAGGAAGTGCCTGCGATTCTTCAGGAATTCCCAAAATCTGTCCCTCTTCTGTGACAGCTCTTGAGCTGCCCTTACTCTGCCCCCACTGAGTGGATGCTTCCAGAATGGTGGCCACACCTTAAATACATCTGACCCCCAGAAATCTCCCAACCAAAAGCCATTTAGATGCAGCAAGAGAGCTCAAGAACTGCCCTTCAGCATTCCCACTGGGAGAAAACAGAATCTAGGAACCTGCAGTAATGGCCAGTAAAGGAGAGACCAAGAGGGAATCAAGACTCCCAAAGGCACCAAGTTCAGCTGAAGAGTTCCAGCTTCACACTTGAAGCCAGCCTTAAACTCTTTAGCTTTTACCAGCTCTTGAGATGTGCAAGTAGTCAGACTGAGAGGCAAATGACAAGGTTTGCTCAAATAGTTTCTCTTAGCAGCAGGTTAGTCACTATCAAAACACCCACAATCAAACCAACCCAAACAAATAAACAAAAAAAAAAAACCCACCATGAAAATCACTCCACAAACCAGCATGTCTTCTGAAACCCTTAAAGAGATTACTTCATTGTGGGGGAAAATATATTTCTCCTAGGCAGAAGTTCACTGAGACTTGCATACCACAGGAATTTGAAATTCTGATTTTGCTTTGTGAATCGAGATGGTGGTTTACAAACGTTGCCTGGACACAGAAAAACTTAAAAACTGGCAGAGCATGTGGCAAACACCCAGCACAGGAAGCATAACAGCTAACAAAAAAATTTTTACTTACTTGTATTGCATCTTCAATAAATACTATGGCTTGGTTTATATAAAGGTCATTATCAGCTCCAGCACCTATGAAGTCAAAAAGAAACAAGAATCACCTGGTGTATTTTGGATAAAACAGCTTATCAGTTAACAGAAGGTGCACAACCATGGGTCTCAAGAAAAAGGGCACTGTGCACACACAAAAAAAGAGTTCCTGCCACGTTTGCTCTGTCACCAGCACTGTGCATTACATTAAATAAGCAGTAATAATATCAAACACACCATGCATCTTTCTGTGTTTTGTTAAAAGGTTCTCTTTTAGGTTTAAGGAGCCAGGTGACAATGGTAGTTAAGTATCACAAAACTACAGAGAGGCAAGTCCTAGCAGGCAAAATAATGGAGATTCAAATTGTTCTTTGACAGAGTGTACAGTCAGGTGGAGCCAGCAAAATAATGGAGATTCAAATTGTTCTTTGACAGAGTGTACAGTCAGGTGGAGCCAGCAAAATAATGGAGATTCAAATTGTTCTTTGACAGAGTGTACAGTCAGGTGGAGCCAGAAAAATCAGGTACTACTATTATAGCAATTTTTATTTTTGTTTAATAAAGATACTGTGGTTTAGCACGATCTTGATCCTCCAAAACCAACAGGAATCTCCAGTCATATGAGAACTAAATTAAGTGCTTTTTAAATTTGTTCTGAGAGTTACTATTTCCATACCGAACAGATCAGAGTTCAAGATAGAGCAAGGGGTGAAAGAACTTAAATTGAAATAAAGTTCCTATGCCACTTTTCAAAAACTCATTATTAAGAAATCTATGTGGAGATAGACACATAAAAAATGTGTCAGCCACTCATGTTTACTTGAAGTAACACCTTTCAGGAACTAATCTGGCAATTAAGCCAAAAAGAGAAATAAAGGCAGTTGAGGTCAAAATAAGGGGAAAAAAAAAGAAGAAGAGAACAGAGAGATAAAAAAAGAAATAAAAAACTGAGGGTGACTCAAAATATGAAAAACATATGCTAGTGTAACCTTCCCACAGAGGAGAAGAGTCCCAAAGAGCACCTCATACCATCTCCACCAAGGAGACAGCAATCACAACCTGGGCTACAACAGGAAAGAGCCCATCCCAGCAGCAGCACAATGCCCTCCTCCAGACACCAAGCAATGCCCAAAACACCACTGATTAGAGTCACAGGCAATTTTATGTTCCACATGATTCAGTAGCATCAATTTCCTTCAAAGACTGCAGACGGTTTTTAAATGTCACCCTTTATCTGAGCATCAGCAACAACAGTTTTGTACTGATCCTGATATGAACCATGAAAGAGCTGAGCATAAACAGGAGGTAAGGCAGGCTCACACAGTAAAGAAAAAAAAAATAATGATTTTTTTTTCATGACAACTCACACTAGTGAGATAAAAATAAAAGTTGCTTAAAGGAACCATTAGCTAAAAGGATTGCAAAGCCAGCAAAAGCTTTAGGTACTTGAAGCACACAGCAAGCCACTAGTGTTGATGCCCAAGGATTTTGGAAGGGCAGAATCTAAATGCCTGTTCATAGTACAAAAATAAAACAGGGAAATTAGCCAAAAATGTTTACTTTAGCAATTTCTCCATGCATTCTACTATGGATATCCAACTTATTCTGCAACTCTTAGTCACGGCAAGTGACACTTAGTCACAAATGATGATTAAAACACTGCTCGGTTTGGGCACACAGGATCCATCCGAGACCCCAAGGCACTTCTGGCACTGCACAAAAGAGCAATAAAAAGTGAAGGTTCCCTTAGGTGATGCGATACCCTTAGAAGAGACAACCTGAGGTCTCCAAAGGATTCCATCCTGGGGAAATTGAGATGTCAGACAGTCACCGGCTTCGAGAGAAACTTGTCAGCGCTTTAGAGGAAACCCCTACAATTACATAAGGAACTAAAGAAGCCTGGGGCTGCAGCCGCAGAGCGAGGCTCGCACCTGAGCCCGGCGCTAGCGGCTCCCTCAGAGCCGTCCCCGCCGGAGCCGCCGGGAGCAGCCCGGGCAGGGCGGCCGAGCCCCGCCGAGCCCCTCGGCAGCCCGGGGGGCTTCCTGCCCCTCTGGCTCCGCCAGCTCTGCGGGAAAGGCGACAGCTCCGCCCGCTCCAGCGCCCCGGGCACCGCCCGCCCCGGGCACTCACCGTCCTCGGCGGCCGAGCGGGCACCGCCGCGCTCCCGCCACAGCCCCCGGCCCGCCCGCCAGCGCCGCGGGGGCAGCAGCGGCTCCGCCTCAGCGCCGGCCTCCATCGGCACCACCGACCGCGCTCCCGCCGCGCCGCCGCCGGGCTGCGATGGGGCAGGACGGGGCGGGAGGGGAGGGAACAGGGGGCGGCCCGGCCCCGAAGGCTCCGCCCACCGCATGTGACCGGCTGCGGGGGCGGGCGGGAGCCGCCGCTCCGCCGGGCTCCTCCCGCCGCGGCCCCGGCCCCGCCGCTGCCCCGGCTGTCGCCCCCTGGCCGCCATTACCCGCCCGCCCCTGGCGACCGGGAGTGCTGAGGCGGGCGGGGTGAGATGAGAGATGTGGTGGTGTGGGGCAGGAAAGTGTCGCGTTTTCATCTGAACTTCCGAGGAAGGATCCCACACGTCATTTGTGGGTTTAATAATATAGCCCTGATGAGGAGTTGCTTCTTTTTTGCCTCACGCCAGCTGCAGGCTTCTGAGGGCAGCTGCGGGGCCGCTTCCCGCATATATCACAGTCCTAAATAACTATTTACATCCCTGGTCGCAGAAAGCACTTAGTATTTAATCACCTAGGCATCCCATAAGCAACTGTGAACTTCACTCATGTTGCTTTTACTGTTAAAAGATGATTCACTTGTGCTGCTTGACCTTTTTTCTCTTTTTTTTTTTGTCTCCTTGGCACGTCCTTCCTCCGATCAGTTTCACAAAGCTGCGATTTCAAAAGAGGCATAAGGACAATTTGGCAACGCTTTCCTGCCACACACTGGGATCTGTGGCAGCATAATGATGAACATGAGAATGTATCAATCTCTCATTTTAGTATTCCAACCTGGTAAGTAGAAGCTGACCCATCCTTTGCTCCTTAATTGAAAGTTACACGTTGTTTATCAAACAGGGTGGTCTTTACTTCAGTGAATATTTTACACATTCACTAGTCAAAATTGTTATAAGGTGACTCTTAATTGTAAGAATGAGTGGAATTGCAAATAAAATGGACCAGGGAGCAATGTTCACCATGGACAATGGTGTTGCCATAGGCCAGCTCTCTTTCAGGGAGCTGGTGGTATGAAGGGATAATAAGATGCTCATAGTCATGATGTGTCACAAATTCAGCCAAATGACAAAAAACTGATTGGTCTCTATGGGCCACCTTTATTTAACTCTGAAAAGGAACATGTATCATTTTATATATGTTTGATAAATAGCAACAGGGTAGCTTTTGCTGTCATCTGCACCACTGTTTAGTGAAAAATGAGTTTAAAACTGACTTTCAAATAAGTACTAGCCAAAGATTTAAAAAAAGACTCTTTGATGTTATCTTTAACATAACGGTTGTGCAGTGGATTGACCTGGGCTGCTCCATCACTCCTTTCTTCAGCTGGACATGGAGAGAAAATATGAATTAAGGGCAGGGAGAGGTCACTCACTGAACACCATCACAGGCAAAAAGCAATTGACATAGCAAAATTATTTGAATTTATTACCTATCATAATAGGATGATGAGAAATTAAATCCTAAAAACAACCCAACCCTCCCTCCTTCCTGAGCTTCCATTTATTCCTGATTCTCTACCCCACTCTCTCAGTGGCATAGTGAGAGAGGGCACAAGATTACGGTCAGTTCTCGTTGTTTCTGCCACTGCTTCCTCCTCAGGGCAATGAGTCCTTCCCTTCCTTCAGCATGGGGGTTTCCCTCCCACAGAGAAGTCTTTCATGAACTTTTCCAACATGAGTCCTTCCCATGGGCTGCAGTTCTTCAGGAACAGCCTGTTCCAGTGTGGGTTTCCCGCAGTGCCACGAGTCCTGCCAGGACCCTGCTCCAGCATGGGCTCCCCTCTCCACGGGTCGGCAGGTCCCTGCCAGGACCCTGCTGCAGCATGGGCTTCCCACAGGTTCACAACCTCCTTTGGGCATCCCCCTGCTCTGGTGTGGGCCCCTCCATGGGCTGCAGGTGGATCTGTGCATCCCTGTGCCCTCCACGTGCTGTAGGGACACAGCTGTCTCACCAGGGGCTGCAGGGGAATCTCAGCTCCTACCCTCCTTGTGTCCTGAGCTGGATGGCTGCAGGGCTGTTCCCCTCACAGGTTCTCACCCTGCTCTTCTCTGGCTGCAATTACTGCTGCACAACACCTTTTTCTCCCTCTTCAATCTGTTATCAGGGCCATTACTCCCATTACTGGTTGGCTTGGCCTCCACCAGCGCTGGGTCCATCCAGCTGGGATTGGCTCTGCCAGACACAGAGGAAGCTTCCAGAAGCTTCTCAAAGAAGCCACCTCTGTAGCCCTCCCCCACTAAAACCTGGCCACACAAACCCAATACAAGTTGTCTCCAGTGAAAAATGAACATCAGTGAGAATTATTTCTCATTCTCAGTAGGCAACAATGCACTGATAACATTGGAGTTAAGTGTTGATAACAGTCGAACTAGAGGCATCAGATGGAGCAGACACAGTGAAAATTTCTGGATAGTTAAAGGAAAATAGAAGAGATCTGGTACAATCTGTAGTCAGAAATAAAATGCAATTTGTACACATGCTATAAATGCCATCACTAGGAAAGGCAAGTGTCTGAGATAGTCATGGTAACAACACTAGCAGTAACTGTAACAACACAGGAGACAGGTAAATTTTGTATTTTTGTGCTATTATTTTCTATTTTAATAAAAGCAAATGTCTCCTCTTTCCTCTTCTATGATTGTCCAGAAAGAGAAACCAGTAACTTCCGGAGGAAACAAAGAAATAAGAAAAGTCTTCAAATGTACAACAAATTCTTGAACTCCTGTTTGGAATTCATCCACTCCCTCTGGCTGGAATGGGAAGTGGAAGTGCCCAACTAACTGTGAAGGAAAGCAAATTGCAGCTGGGGTTTTCCATCCTTCCTACCAGCAGCACTCATTAAGGTAAGTTAGTTATTTTTTAAAATTAGTACCATATAACAAACACACAATGAACAATTCAGTATCTTTAACTCCAAGTGAATCAACTGCCAAGTTGTGGAAAACAAATGTGGAGAATGTGCCCTTTTTAGCAGACATTTTCCACTACCACAATGTGAGGCTACTTTAACAGAAGTCTCGCTGGGCCTAAGCTCTCTAAGTTGTTGCAGTTAAGAATGATTTTTGCTCAGAACTGCAGAAATGCATTTCTAGTTTTCCCTATTAGAAGTGCACCTTTCAAATCAAGGTTTAAAGAAGAAATGGGAACAGCCAAACATTAAATGAAAAGGCAGAAAAAGGCCTCAGGCAAAGGAACAAGCCCATCCTTTTTTATTGCTCCACAGCACTGAACAAATGTAAAAGATCAGTTGAAGTCATGAGGTTAAAAATTACATTTTTGCAAACCATAGGTGGGATGTGGGTAACATTCTAAGTGAGCTCAGAGGATACTGGTTTTATACTTCATTCTGCATTGGCATTCATTCAAACAAAACAAGAAGCTGAACTCTAAATTCGATCCCACTAACATGAAGATTATCCATTTGCTTCAAGATAGACATGCTTCCAAATACCTTGTGGAGTTAGACCCTGTGGCCACTCAAAACACTGGACCAGTCTACAAAGCCAGTGGCAGGTAAATAAAAAACATGTAGAGTAAGAACTGAGTTTATTGCAAGTTTATTGCAAAGTAAGGGGTTTTCCCCCTCAGCAGCACATGCCAGAACTGTTAAAATTTTACACATTCAGCTGAACGTTACTGAAAAGTCACATCCAAATTATCAGAACTAAACAAAAGACTTCCCTGGGTTTATTTATGATTATCCAAATATTTTAAATTAAATGCAATTCACTCACGAAATTGAAGAAAATCCTTAATAAATGATCCCTTAGCCAAAGTACAGTTTAAGTATATTGGGAGTAAAACAGGGAGTCAATTTAAAAAATTGATTACAATGGTCAGCTCAAGAACTGTTAAGCAGGTCATCCCTGCTCATTATCACAGTATAATCCAGTTTTGAACATTCTGTTTGGCAAATTAGTTACCAGAGTTAAACAAGACAGGAAGTCAGTCCACATCTTCAGCTACAGAAATTCCTTCCTTTTTTTCTAGCTTGGATACCTGCAAGTAAAAAGGAAACCAATTCAGTAGCAAAAATAAGCTTTTTCTTCCATCAACATCTGCTACTGGTTGTAAAAGAGACACACAAAGGTCAGGTTTTTATGAAGTGTGTAGATGTTTTGGTTTGACCAAATGCAGCTAATCTTGTGGTGTGGCACTGGAAAAAGCAGAAGACAGCCTGCAGATATCTCGTCCTTGCAGGTAAGTGTGCCAGCTTTCTTCTGAGCTGCATCACAGCTCCTTCAAATTATTAAAATCCCAGTGAATACTCTGGCACCTGGAAGTGCATCACTTGTGCTCTGACCACAAATCCTTTACTGGAGACACAGCTCCAAGGCAGAAGCTACAGACAGCACTGCCAGAGCTCCTAGGCTTGTTCTCAACCCCCTCAGCCAGGCAGAGCTGAATGACATGAAGACTCAAAGTCTGGCAATTCCCAGCAAATGCTATGATCTCAAATTCCTTTTACCCCTGTTCCTTCTGTAGCAAATATGAAGGGAATTTTGCACTAAAAATGAGTGGATAACTAAACTGCCTTGACTGCATTACAGACATCCAAAGCAGAAAAGTACTTTCCTACAAATCCAACAGATTTCTCTACCATTAGCACTCCAAATTGTTTCCACTCACAAATGAACTCGAGCTGTAACATGACTCTCCCACAGGAAAACCTGGCATTACCTAACTAAAAGTGGGGTTTATGTCAAGTTTATGCCATATTTTCACAGTCTTGTTACTATGCCAGAAAAATCTTATGTGCAGATTGAGTCCCAGGAGCAGAATCACCAGTGGGACACTGTCCTAGAGAGTGATTCTCTTCAGAATTACAATTGTGCTGAACACCTACAATAGGAGGAAACTCTTCCTGTGTTCCTTTTCTTGAATAGGGCAGATTTCACTCAGACCACTGCAAGTTATTATTTTCCAGTCTTGCAAAGTGCTGCAGGAGTTATCAGTTCAGGTTACTCTTATCTACACAATAAAATCTTCTCCAAACTTGTCTCCCAGTTTCCAGGAACAGGTTGCAATGGCCACTACCCTTGCAGAGCACAACTGCTATTACATACAAATCTAGTTAGAGAGTGTAACAGTATCCTGCATCATTAAAAGATCTTAATCACATTTACTGTAAGCATAAAATAATTACATTTTGGTCCAGACCCTACAAAAACATTTTGCCTGACTCCCACTGAGGCCAAAAGAACTTTTGTCCTGGACTTCAGTGGGAAAAAGTCTAATATGATGTAAAAAATGCCCCACCATACATATTTTACAATAAAGTACTGCACATGGTAGCTTTTATCCCAGGTTTCAAGGTAGTAAAATACTATTACAACATGTCTGGCATTTCACAGATGAAGGAATTAATATTTTATTACACATATAAACATATTCTTAAAAGCAACTGGGGTGTAAAATCTCTGGCAGAAAAAGCTTCAAGGTGCTGGAATTCTTCACCCCAGCACTTCTGCCATAAAAGAGGCATTAAAATAAGTTTGAAGGGGTGGCTAAAAACTATAAAAAGTGAAGCATGGTTCCAATAATCGCCTGAGCCCCTCCCCATCTCAGTGCTCAAAGCGAGCAGGTACCATTACTGCTGCTGTGTTTGAGCAAACATGTATTTGTGAGTCAACTAACTTGAGATTCAAAAAAGGAATTGCTGCAGAAGCAGGTGGGAGAAGCACCCACAGTGAATTTCTGCCTCTTACACTGGCTTTCTCCACGCTGATGTAGGTCAAGTCTTAATTCTGCAATTAAGCAGATCCCTTCAGACAGGTCCTGAACTGAAACCAAAACACAAAAGCTTGTTTCTCCCATTAGCACAGGACTTCATGAGTCTGGGTACACCTAGTACTTTCCATCCTCAATACACATGTTCTTTTATTTTTTTCTTGTTTTCACAGCAGTATAACAAAAAAGAACCTAAACAGCCTACACTAAGATCAGAGGATTTAGCCTCACAGTTACGTGAAAAGAACAATCACAATTATTTCTGTAATAAGAGCTACCCTAAACTTTAGTTGTCTTTTTCTGGAGATTCACTGGAACCAGGCTTGACCCGCTTTGAGTAATTTAAATACAAAATCATTCCAGAAGCAGAGGGCACTTACCTGTCTGTCTATACACCTGAACTGCCAGGACCATGAGGTGTTGTAGAGAAATGGCCTCAGGTCAAAGCGGTTGTCATCTGGACTGTAGTTTTCAGCGTGGTAGGAAGGGGTGAGGGTGGTCATTTTGTGCCTGTTGACCGAATACATCCTGAAGAAATGCTTAACCTTGGATGCCACCTGGTGTACAAAGAACGTAGCTTTTAATCAGATGAAGTTTCTTAGTGTTTTAATTTAAAAATTCAGAGTACAGTATTTTGGAGACTGTTTTCTACCTTTACACAGTCTAGATATTCTTTCAAAGCAAGAGCCATTTTTTGTCTCAGAAAACATATCCAAAAACATATCTCAGAAAACATATCAGAAGTAGTTGGTCATCTGTATTACAGAGAACAATTTTCCCTGAGGTATAGTTCTGAAGTAATTGTTTTCAAATTACCCAATTAACAACTGCTTTAACAATTTGCAGCACAAAACAAGCTCCATTTGAGAGATGCAGACCAGCTTTTCCAGCATATTCTGCTGCAGCTGTAGAATAATCTCTAAACACAAAATAATGAACCAATTCCTTTCAGTTAAAAAAAACCTGACCTTTCTCCAAACATACTCTATTTTGGCAGTTATAAAAGCATTAAACTATTTGATTTTTTTTAATATATATATTACCTCTCTTGGAGTACAAATTTCCTTCCACATATTAATCAGCTTACAGAACATACTGTATGGTCCAGCTTTTGCAATTTTCCTTAATTTCCCATAGACTGAGAGCTCTGCATATGTCATCCCCATATCTGCCTGAAAACACACACACACAGAGAAAGTCACTGAAAATCTTAACTATGTGGATTTTAATGAATACTTTCATGGAGCAATTAAAATAACCCAGTTAAATCAAAGAAACACCAAAATTAAATAGTCAGTGTCAAAAAGACGTAGCAATATTATGAACAGAAATAAAAAAACCACTGGAATCACTCTGAACTGGGAGACTGGAGGCTACAGAGGTAGTTTTATCAGTCCTCTCCTTTCCAAAGGGACAGCAAAGAGAAGGGTGTGGGGAGAAGAGGGCTTTGCCACCACTCATTTTCATAGCAGTAAGGCCCTGACTTTCTTTTGCTATTAAAAAAAACTTTAAACAAACTGCATTTTACCACACCCATCCTTCTAAGTGTCCAAAAATCTAAAATAACTAAAAAATGTTCATTTGCTGTTTTGGAAACTATTGTCAACACAGCTAGGGCAGGTGTGGGAAACAAATGCCTTGTTGGCAGCTTTAAGACTGTTTATAACATGCTTGTCAATAAGCATGGTTACATACAAGAGTAAACAGTTATGGGACAACTCCAAATTTTGGGGTAAGGCTTACCAGAGCATTTTACAGGCACTGCTCATTATTACCTCATCAGTTTGAGCCACTTGTCCATCCACCAGGGGCTCCAGCTCCGCAGTGGGTGGAGCTGACATGATACTGCAAGGGAGAGGGAAAAGGAAGAACATGGATTCTATGCAGTCTTAGGAGTGTTGGTTTGTTAAAACAGCACCTCATGCCAAAAATGAAGCACCTGGCTCAGACAGCTCCTCCAGTGGAACTGAATCAGTGCTCACCTCCTGAGGGCCGTGAGCTGGAAGTTTTCAATGCAGTACTGAATGAAGTTCTTCAAATCAGTCTTGCTGATGCCACCAATGGGGTTGATATCAGCACTGGAGCAGTCGTACTTGGTCAAGTAACCACGGAGACTGAGCAAAACAGGAAATTTTAGACAGCAGCAGTTCATAATAATGTAACTGCAGCACAATATATAATCCTTGACACTACAGAGAATTTATATGTAACATGCAGAAAGGGAGAAACTGAAGATTGGAGATTAGTAACATATTTATACCTAAAGGGCAAACATGTTTAACTGCAACAGGGCTCTCCTAAAGCCCTGAAATTTCCAGAAGATGATACTTTAAACAATCATAAAGCACTGCAAAACTGTCCATGCTGAGGCAATATGTGCAAAACAATTAAAATACTGCGCTGACCAATTAAAACAATAGATCTCAAAACACCCACACAACCAGCACACACTACTCTCACAGTTTTAGAGGGACTCCCACAGTCTTAAAGGGATTGTTTTAATCTTCAAATACTCAGCTCTAATAACAGTACTCCAGATTTTAAAGTCTGTTTTTTCAGCTCAAAGTTCACATCTTAATTCCTAATACAGTAATTGAAAATTCAACAAATTGGGAAGTTAGGCTAGTGAACACACAGGTAAGCTCTACTGAAAACAGCCTTTTATGGGAAAGCTAAGCAATACTTTGGCTAAACCTCTGAAAAATACACAATTTCCCATTCAGGCTGATTTGACTATTTTCATTAATTTCACTGTTACCAGTGTATTCTTAGGTTGTTACTTCTTCTGAGTATTAATCTACAGTGGGATTTGGTAGAGTTGCTAGGAAATGACAGTGACCTGTTCCACCTGGGTTTGGATTTCTAATTCTTACCAACCTTTCATCCACATTGGCTGATCCCAGCACCAGCAGCCCCCCTGGCATCCCACGAGCCCACAGTGTCAGCTGAGCAAACAGGTAGGCAAGGACCATTCTTATTCTGGCCTGCAAAGCAAAATGAAAAGGAAAGCAAAATTTACATTGCAGAGTGATTTCTCCCCCATCACTTTTATTAATCAATTGTCTAAACAAACTCATGAAGAGCAAAATGCAGGCAGGGTAAGCACAGCTGAAAGAAGGATGGTCTTGTGGAGAAATTGCTGAACACATTCAGGAAATCCAGGTTCAGTGTCTGCTGCTGCCACAGACTGAGGAAGTTTCTCCTGGCCAACTGCAAACTGGGGAGCAGCTGCCATTTGCTACCTCTAATATCACTAACAAGAATCCATGATGGAGGAAGTATGCAGATAAACCATAGCCTTTTATAGAATAAATCCCTCTAGTCTAATAGAAAACATTTGTAAAAAGTTCACTTTGCCTTTGTCCCCATTCTGAAACTCAGCTTTTTCTAAGGATTATTCCTTATTATTATTATTATTATTATTATTATTATTATTATTATTATTATTATTATTCCTTATTATTTTCTAAGGATGGCAGTAATGCCAAACCAACCTGGGATCCAGCCTCCAGCTCCAGCCACAACTGTGGGTGATGTTAAGCAAATACCCACACTCCTCTGTGACTTAAGCCTCTCCTGTTGCCAAAAAGCAGATAAAGGATTCAATGTTTGCTTCCAGAGCAAACAGCTGGATTTCTCCAGTAACAGGGAGAGAAAGATCAAGTCCTCAAATTAACAAAAACTATCAAACAGGATAACGAACACTCGGAATTAAAGCAGAGTTGCTGGTTAGGTTGGAAAACCAAAAAAATCAACCCAAACCCCACAGAACCAAAAGAGTGTGAGCTGATTCAGCCTACAGGACACACACCTGCACATTCTGGAGTGCCAAGCTCTCTCTGCTGCTCCCTCCATGGACAGAGAAGCGAGGAGTTCGACCTGTCACCACACTGAAGATCCCCACAACAGCTTTCACAGCCGCATCGATGTTCAGGTTGATGTGGTAGCTGAGAAGAATTCAAGCACAAGTGACTCAACCAGCACAGTCTGACTACATAAAATAGAAAAAAAAAAACCAAAAATCCACCCATCAAATGAGGTTTTAAAGCTGCTGAAATCTCAGATCCCGTATGAAGAAACTTAGGAAAGAATAACGCTTTTCAGAATCTGTTTCCAAAATTCCATGTCCTTTGCCAAATGCTTCTAAGTTTACCTCACTTTAACACTTAATAATATCTGTAGCATTCCTACTTAACCCATCTCCTATTCCTCTCTTATTTTTTTCCCATTTTTGTGTTGAATGTTTTTAGCTGCAAGTCTTTGCAGTTCTTTTGCAGAACATGATGTTTTTCTCCCAGCGCTTCAGAGCTTGTACCTGCCTATTTGCTCAGCCAGCAGTTTAGCCCTGTTGCAGGTATCCTGGGAGGAGTTCTCACTAGCCATGTAGCACGTGGTGAAGACACGCTTGCAGAATTCCCGAGGATCCTCAGGGATGTAGGTCTCATCATTCACAATCCTGCGTGCATCAGCCAGCACATCTGCATCTGAGGACAGAGAAAAAGAAACAGAGCAAGACTGGAAATGATTGTGCTCCCCCATTTGCAGGAAATGCAAATATCTTGTACATCTCTTGTATTCCAATTGAGCTTTACATGATAAATAAGATGACTACATCTAACTTCCCCCCAAAACTTTTTATCTATCAAATAAAAGAATTACTGATTTTGCCCTTGATTTTGAGCACAGAAATATTATATCCTTTTGATCTACTGAAGAATTTTCATAGAAAACATGATCCAGTATGTACAAAGACTTAGCTAAAAGCATGAAGTCTGCTTAAAGCCAGTTTAAGAACTTAAACCATTCCTAACCATGCTTTGTAGTGCTGGTTTTAATAGAAGGGGAAAATTTTCATAATAAACTGAAGACTACATCAGCCAACATTTGAACAATAGTCTAGACAGAAACTAGTCCAAGTTCCACATCCAATTCTTAAACCCAAAACGAAAACCATTATGGCAGTTCAGAGAATCTGAATCTGGACACACCTTTTCACTGGAATTTCTGAAGAGATGCAAAGGACTCCATTAGAACAACAGGAAAAGGGTCTGCCATTAATGAGCTCTTGCAGCTACTGCACCCAGCTAATATTAACTTGTCCATCACCATTAATAAACACAGCTGGACAGACACATAGATCTACTTACTGCCATTCTTGACTGCCAGGCAAACCTGGTGGCACATGGAATACACTATGCAAGCTGTAGCAGAGCTGTCAATTCCACCACTCAGAGGTAGGAGAAATCCTGCCTTGAAAACAGAGCAAGGAAGAGGTTCCACATAGCAAAATTAGAAAAAAATATGGATTGTACCACTCAGAAACACACTCCTGTAGAAGAATGACAGGTGCATTGCTCAAGGCTGTTTATATTCTGCTGGGGAAAAACAGAACAAACCACCCAGAGCAAATCCTCTGAAACTCTCAACTGGATAATCAAACAAGTAGTCAGTGTAAAACCCTTTGGCTAGAAAAAATTCCAGTTGTCTTCACCCTCTACTAAGACAGAACAGCTAGTAATAAGGATGGCATTGTTCACATATACTTTACTGTTACACTGAATGACTACTTCATGTCACTCTGCTGCACCCAAGGAAGAACAACTCCTAAAGGAAAGGTGCACAGAGCACACTGAATGAGCTACCTCAAAACTCAAACCTTGTACCTTGCACTAACATCAGTCTGGGTTACCAGCAGCACAGGATAACAATTTGGATTGTGCCTGTGGCACAAAAGAAGCTGTGTATGCCAAGGGAAAAACAAACTGAGTTGTCCTTACCTGTTTGCTGCGCCTTAAATAGTCCCAGAGCCAACATGCAGGTCCAAGGCTGAAATTACAGAACATCATAGTTCTAAGGAGGTTAGGTAATAACACCTAAGCAAATCAACATATTTACTGTGGTCTTCCAATGAGAGACTTCCTTTACTTAAATCTAAACAACATCTTATGTTTATCTCTGAGTTTTGGTTAGTTTTTTAAATGGAAATAATTTTCAAGCAACAGATTCAGTGTTTGATTACCTGATCTCCTCCTCAGGACTGTGGTGTCTCCACTGGATTGGCATACAAGTAGGAACAGCTACTTCATCAGGACACGACAGAGCAAAGTTCACTTTTACCCTGGGATAAGGATTCACTTTACTTGCCTAAGCAATAGTACAGAAGAATTCAGAAGACACCAATTTTAACGTAGCATATACCTATAAAACATCAGCTCTATAAGACACTGTGAAAATCAAGACATACAAATACTTTTTACATCCAGTAACTGTTCAAACTTGGTACAGTTTACAAACACAAAGAGTTCTTACCGCCAAGTTACGAGATGAGATCTCTGCTCTGTAACTTCGAACGTCCTCCAGGTCCAGAGTGGCAACCAGCACCTCCTATGGAAAGGCTTTCAACATTAGATCACTCTACACAAACAGATAAACAGTGCTTGGCAAAAGATTCAGCATCAGCTGTGGCAAAGGAAAAGGCAAGAAACTTTACTGGGGAAAGAGATGGGTCTGGCACATAATGTGAAGAAATCTAGATGACAAACCTACTTTTTTCTGAAATCAAAGTGAAACCTTGTGTCTACAAAACTGTGTCATAATTAGAAAATTGCAGGTTTTGACCTTTCTCCTTTAGATAAGGGAATCTCAATTAACAGGGTCTCTCCTCCTCATGGTGATTGCACACAAAAATATTTTCATTACATTCTTTCACTGTGAGAGTTTTTTTCCTCACAAAAGCAGGAGAGCTACTGTAAGTAATCTGACCAGGAAAACACTCGGATCTAATTGAATAGAATAATTTAAATACATCCTTTTTAGTCTAGAGACGTGGACCTAGAGTCTGGAATGTCTGGGAAGTGTTGAGCATAAGTGTCCTAGCAGCTATGGGGTGAATACATTACCACATCATCGAGTGAAAACTGGGATCCTTGGGCAACCGTTTCTCCATTCATGGAAATCATGGCACAGCCATCATAATACAGACGATCACCATCACAGCCTTTCTGGTTTGCTAAAATATATATTCCACCATTCTGCCAGGGAAACAAACATGCAGGGAAGGAAAAAAAAAGCTGTTCAGAATATGCACCTGACAGGATGTTAAAAATCAAAATGCTGTTTCTCTGTTCCTGCCCTTCTTACAAACTTCCTCTCCCTTTACATTGTGAATGATTTATGGCTGGGATTCTCTCTTGACAGGAGGCTCTATGAGTAGCAAGAGTCATTCCCTCAACCCAAATGGAGAGAGCTGCACTCCTAAATTGAAAATCTGAGTTGAAATTGAGATTGGGAAGAGCAGGAAGGTGATAACAGAAGCCGTGTTTGGATATCAGAGGAGAGAGCAGATACTGTTATATATAAGCAAAGCACATTAAATTACAGTGACAAAGCAGCTTTTTCACAGTGTAATGTACACTCATAGCTTTATTTTTGTCCCCATCACTGTTAGATAGGATTACAGTATAAACACTTAATGCCTTCTCATTTTTAAAACAAACAGAACTTTCCAAGCAGAGAGGTGCACACCTTTGCTGTGGCAGAATTCACCAGATCCACCCTGGCATGAGCCTTCCGCAGCACGTGGTGACTCCCAGATGAATTGGTGAAAATTTCCACACCATCAAGTCCCATCTCAATGTGAGGGCTGTCAAAGCAAAAGGCACAAAAATAAATCACTACTGTGCTGTGAAAACTGCAAATATCATTAAAAAATCACTGGCAAACAGAAACATCTACATCACTGTCAGTTTTTTGCATGCCTTAGCTCAAACGAGGATAGGGCTTTCAAAAATATCTATTTTCTTGCATTGCCCAACTCTTCTGTCAAAGACCAGCAGTGGCTGCAGAGGTCAGGAGGGCTTTTGCTCATTCTGTTCTAAATGAAATCCCTTCTTCTCTATAGAAGGCCAGGTATCAAAGAAAGAGAGAATAACATCATCTTGGTCTGAAAAGGCAACATGGATAAACACTGCAAAGTCAGTTGTCCCATTTTCCTTGCCTCTTCGTAAAACCAAAAACAGAACCATAGGGAGAAGATTTTTACTCCTTTTTTCTTTTTCCAAAGTCATAAGAAAGAACAACTGGGAAAAAACATCACATCTTTGATACACCACAACCTCTGCAGTTACAAGGAAATTCATGTAACTGGGAGATTTGGAAAAATATCAGGAATGTGAGCACTAGAGTTACCCATCATTTGTTTCCTTAGGTGACTCTTTTCACTCTGCTTCATTTTGGTATTTCTCCCCTACCTTCTGTTTTGAATTGATTTAGCTTAACCACCTACATTTCTTTGCCATCCTGCACCTAGCCTAGTGAGGTCTTTCCCATGATGTATTTATTGCTCCTAATTATATTTTATCTTAATGGCACTTTCTGAAAGATAAATCTTTTCAAACATTTATTTCAGCTCCAGGACATGTTTTAGTTTACTTTTTATTCCCTTTTCTCCTTTACCTGTTTGGTGCCCAAAGTTCTTCACAAATTTCTGCTCCTAGGCAGGTATCTTTGGTTGCTAGCACTGCATCACCAAAAGGAACAGTTTCCTGAGGAAAAACAAGAACATTCTTACACACGTGCAGTAGAACAAGCGATTCAATTCAAAAACCTAACTACAAATCTTAAGAAAATATAAAAATTGAATGCTCACTTATGTGAAATTAGTGACATAATATCAATCACATTATACCTTTTTTCATTTTATACCAAGTCTGAGTAAAAAAACCCAAAAAATTCTGAAATGCAAATTTCTGGACTGATTGAAATTTTGTGTTTCAATTTCAGTAGTATTCATATCCAGTGCTTTGCTTAAGGACAGGAATTAAACAATTTACAAAGCAGAGGCTGTCTGTTGCTAGGAATCACACTCATGCTTTAGTGGGAATTAACATAAATTTTAGATCCTTCTGAACTAAGAAGGTATAAATGATTTTTAATTCAATTTTTTTAACCTCAGAACACATACTCAATTCTAGTCTCAAGCACAGATAAACTCAGTACCAAAATTGTGCAAAATATGTTCTGTATCAATCAGTGTCCTGTATGTACAAATAGCTGAGGCAAATTTAAAACTTATTTCCTTTGTTGTCATATACTAACACAAAAATGTTAAATTAATGTAACTCTCATTTAATGTAACTTAGAACCACCACTGAAACATATGAATCTACAACATGATTGGCAGAAGAATTTTGTGGGCTACAGTTTTTAATTTCTGAATCTGAAAGATGCTAAAGTTAAAAAAAAAAAACAACTTTACCTGTCCAGTCACTTCCTGAATGATCCTGGGTAGAAAATATTCCTCCACATGCCTAAATCAAGTTCATAGATTGTTAATACATCATTACATAAATCACAGCACAAGAACTGGTTCTCATCTCACCTTCTAACGTTGGTTAAAGAAACTGTATTGAAGTTATAAGGGCTGTGTATGTTTAAAAAATGAAAAAATACCTTCATATTCTCTGTGGAATTAATCAGAAATGCTAACATTTCAAGATAGCAACAGCTGTGCCTCAGAAAGGCACGGTAAGCAATGCCCCATCCTGGCTGGAATGCAGACCTAACAAAGACCACAGCATCCAAGTCAAATGCTAGCTGAAGTTTCTCTTTTTGCAGGGTTACTACACAAGCAATGCAGAACCTGGGGCTCAGAGGAGGGACCAGAAGTGCTGAACTGAGACCCTCAAGCTGGAAACATTCCCTGACTACAGGATGAGTGCACAGCATCAGAGATGAGTGCCAGGCATGTTCTGCAGCATCATAAGGTAGGCAGCTTTTATTCTCTGCAGTTGTTGAAGTTCTGAGAGAGCTCATCCATTTCAATGTCTGGGATGCAGCAATCCAGCAGACAAACACAGCCCCTTCCAGTCCTGAGCTGGGTGTTCTCAGAAAGCACACACCAGGACAATGACACTTTACACTGGCTGTAGGATCAGGCAGCCCCACTTTTTATTCCAGCTCAGCAGCTCAGAGTCTGACTGCTCAATAAGCTTCCTAACCAAGCTGCAACCACATCACGTGGCTGCCTCTGTCTTGCTGCTCTCCCTGTAGCAGCCAGGGATGCTTTGCTGTAGATATTTCAACCCTGTTGCTGTGGCTGCTAACAGCAAGCTGCGTTTTTTAACACAATTCTAACAGTTGCCAGCATACCTTGCTTTGCTCCATGGGGTGAACCATCTAAGTTCCCTGTAGTTTCCTGCATTTGCCAGTGATATTTTTGGTCTGATGAGAAGAATCTTCCTTAAATCATTAAAAAAAATCAGAAAAGCTGAGTTAACACATGATGTACAGCCAAACAAGGCTATATATGAACACTGATAAACATCAAATCTTTTTTTTCTTTTATAATGTAACATTTTTAAAGTTTCTGTTTGCAGACTCAAGGGTTTTTTCTGCAGTCTTTCAGAAAGCAGTGGGAATTTAGTTTCCACAAATCAGAAAAGAAAAAATACATCATGGAAAACCTTAGTTGTCTCTCTCAAAATTTAGCAAATAGGAAGATAAATCCATCACTCTACATAGCACTGAAGAATCTTGCTTGAAGGCCAAACTGAAAAAATGTGTTACCTGACAACACATCAAGAACTACTTACTTATTTAAAAAGATCACTCGACAATTGTAGCGAACATTTCTGTGCAGAACAGGCCTGTGAAAATAAGAAGCAAAATTAGCAGTGACTACACTCACTAAATGAAATTATAAAAAGCTACAGGATCTACTTTACTGCATAAGAACTACTCATAAGACCTCACTAGAGGGAATCAAGCAAAACAATATATCAAGTTCTAGCTTCTAATTTTTAGTTAAAGTAGTTGTTTGAAAAAATCAGTTACTGACTGTGCTGTCAATCTCAGACACATCAAATACCTACCTGAGTCTTAGGAACATGAGCAGACCAGAAGATTCCCCATGGCTGGACCAGGTTATTTAATCAAACATGACCTCCTGTGATACTGCCAACCCAGTCCAAAATCAAACTAGCTTTACACATTTGTATCAATACTAACACCTTCATTTTACAGATATAATTTGTCACCCTTCTGTGTCAGCACAAGGCTTACAATGCCTTCAGTGATTTTCACATACACTTATGTTGCTTTAAGATGTCTGTCAGTGAAAGCAGCCCCCACATTCCTACAAGAAAGTCAATTTATAAAAGCCCTTTGAGTTATACCTCACACAGAGTCTAACTCGTGGCAATAAGGAGCAGACATTAAGATTTCCAATACAGAACAGTAGTTATCCTATTTCTCTCTTGAAGGGCTCAGCCACCAGCAATCTTTGGAAAGATTACCTTTCAGAAAGTGTTCCGCACGTTGCAGTCCTGGTCATGATAATCAAAAGGGGAAAAGTCATGCAGTTCCCAAGATATGTTTGGAAGTTTGGTGCAGAGCCCTCACTGTCCAGAGCATGGCACAAGCAGCATTCCCTAAGGACTTACCCCTTTACCACAGGTACACAAAAAAAAAGAAACAACTTACATTCCCACATCACAGATAATATCTTGAGTAGCTGGAGACTCCAAGAGCTTTTCCAGAACTTGAAACGAATGCAAGAGTGTGTCTGACTCATAATAGTGATCTGAGCAGCCGTAACCACTGTGTATAGAAACAAGGAGGAATTAAAACTTCAGCCAGATCAGCACCAGAGACAAAGAACCAAAGAACCAAAACTACATTTTGGCAGGGAACATTTCACCCACACAGATAATTTATAGGGAAAATGAAGAAGCAGAGCTGTCAACACCATCCCTACTGACAGCATTTAAAACTCTGGTGTTTTGTATCACCCCATGATACTCCTTCCAAGAACAGCAGCCTGGGCCCAGGCAGAAATCAAAGCACTACAATTCCCTTGAAGGAAAACTCACTGGAACAGGTCAAAAATTATCTGTAGCAGTCAGGTTTCCAAGACAAGAGACCCAATCCTGCGCTCACTACAGTGCTGTAAGTTCGGCTTTGTGCACTGCAGCACCACGGGGCTGATGCTTTTCCTGACTGTTCCTCCCCGGTTAACTGGAATGGCACCAAACCCAGCGCCAGCAAAGCGCCCTTACCAGATTTCCAGCTCTGGCCCAAGCCGGTACCGAGCTCCTTTGCTCTTGGCGATGTCGATACCTGCAAGAGTGTTGGGAGCGCAGTGCGTGAAACAGGCACGGGCTGCGCTGCCCCGCCCGCGGGAGAAGCGAAGGAAGGAGGGAGCGGGACAGGCTCCCCGATGGCCGGGGGCAGCCAGCCATCTCGGCACTCACTTCTGAAAATCCTCTCCAGGTTGCCCTCAAAGTCCAGAGCCCACTGGTTGAGGGCGCAGGTGGCCACAGTCACTGCCCGGCCCATGGCAGCCCCGCCGCCTTCCCCGCTGCTTCCGGGGCGGCGCCGGGCCGGGGCTGCCGGGGCTGCCGGTCCCTCCTCCCGGCCCCTCCTCCGGCCGCACCTCCCGGTCCCTTCTCCCGGTCCCTCCTCCCGGTCCCTCCTCCCGGTCCCTCCTCCGGCCCCGGCAGCAGCACCCGCGCCGTCAGCGCTCAAGCACCGGCTCCACCCATACCCGGTGTCCACCCGCTCCGTGTGCTGCTGCACACCCTTAGCGCTTTCCGCAGTTTTATCTCCCCAGAGCCCTGAATAACGGGAATGCAGCTTTAGCCCGCTTCGTAGCCCTGCAGCTTCTTTTAAGAGGTGTCCCTCAAACTGAGTTCAGAGTGTGAGTGCTCAAAGTGACTGGAGCAGGGTGCAACGTTCTGTGTGTTGCTTATCCCGGGTGCTGACCCCAGAGAGGATGACTTCTTCAAAGTCCGATCATCTCTCTTATGTCCCTCATCACGTATTTGGCTGCTGTTCTTTCTGTACTAGAGTCAGGATCATTTAGGTTGGAAAAGACCTGTAAGATCTCTGAGTCCAGCCACTAATCCAGCACTGCCAAGCCCGCCACTGAAGCATGTCCCCAAGCACCACTATATACGGCTTTTACCTCCAGCAATGGTGACTCCACCACCGCCCTGGGCAGTCTGTTCCAATGCCTGCCAACCCTTTCCATAAAGAAACTTTTTAATATCTGATCTAAACAAGCCTTGGCGCAACTTGAGGCCATTTCCTCTTCTCCTGTCGCTTGTCACTTGGGAGAAGAGCCTACAGGCTACAACCTCCCTTCAGGGAGTTGTTGAGTGTGAGATCCCCTCCTTGAGCCTCCTTTTCCCCAGGATGAGACCTCCCTCCCCACCTCGCTCCCCCCACCGATCCTGCCCCAGATTCATTCCCTTCTTTGCACACACTCCAGCAATTCAATGTCTTGGATTAAGGTGCCCAAACCTGACCCCAGGATTCAAGGCGGGGGCCCCGCGGTGCCCAGAACAGGGGGACAGTCACTGCCCTGTCCTGCTGGCCAGACTATTGCTGACACAGGCCAGGATGCCATGGTCCTTCTTGGCCACCTGGGCACACCTGGGCTTGTGTTCCGCAGCTCTCGGCCAGCACCCCCCGGTCTTTTTCTGCGGGGCCATTGGACATTGCACAGAACGGTCAGCGGGATGTGGAGAGTTTAATAACGACTCAAGGCGGCCCAGTGTGGCTTAGGGGCTCTGTGGCCGCAGAGGGGGATGTTGTGACCCAGGTGCGGGTGTGAGCTATCTCCTCGGACAGGAGTTCCCGCTCCTTCCGCACGCCCGGGTTTATTCCGCCATCGCTCCCGGCGGCGGCCGGAGCGCGGGTCCCGGGGCAGGGGGCGGAGCCGGCGCCCCTCGCGCTCCTCGGCCCATGGGACGAGCGCGCCCCACCAATGGGGAGCGGCGGGGCGGGCGGGGCGCGCCGGGGATTGGCTGAGGCCGTGGGGCGGGGGCGGGGCCCGGAGGGGCCGGGCCCGGCTGAGGGGCCGCTGGGGAGGCACAATCGGAGCGGCGGCGGCCGGGGGGGCTTCGGGTACCGAGCTCCGGTGCGAAAGGGACCCGCTGTCAGTGACCCCCGGCGGGAGAGCGACCCCGGGCCCGTAGGTGGGTGCGTTCCTTCCTTGTCGTGTCTGGGATCGGGCCTGGAAGGGAGCCAGCCGTGTGGGCAAAGGGGAGCGACGAGCCGCCTTCCCCTCAGATCGCTTCTGAATAGAAGCCTGCAGGTGGAGGACTAAAGGCTGCCTTAAGGCGAGGTAGTGGAGATTCGGATTAGATGCGAGAAAATATTTTTTTTCCGTGTCGGTGTGATGAGGCGGTGGAACAGGTTGCCCAGGAGATGGGGATGAAGAAGGTACGGCCAGGCTCAGTCAATGTCCAGATAATGCATCAGGGTCGCCGTGATGAGGCACGCGGGGCCGGGAAGTCAGTCCATTGTTCAGATCGTAGGGTGATGATCTTTAACGTAACAAGTGTTTGACGAGACTGAAAGACAGCTACAGTGCATGTTCCACAGAGAGAATTAGGTGGTGACGAGTAAATCATTCTCCATTCCCACTGATTTTTGACTGAGATAGGATTATGTCCTGTTTTCTATGGTGTAAATGACATTTAGGGAGCAAGGATTCTGGGCAAAAGTATCTAATTGACAAGGTCCGGTACCAATAATGTAACAGCAGTAGCAATTTCTCAAGAAAGGCAGTTTAGTTACAGAGCTTTATGAGAATGGGATGAAACTTTTTTTTTTCCTTTTACATCTACGTGTAAGTAATAAGCTATATATTATCTATGCATCTTAAAAGAAAGTTCCAGTTAGCAAGAAGTTTAATGGATTACTTAGATATCAGTGTTTTGGTCATGCTTTGCTGAATGTAAGTTCACAGGGAATAAATCAGTGAAATTTTTTTGCTTTGTCTCCACCCCCAAATTTCACGTGGTCTGGAGGCTATATAATAGATTTTAGTAACTGGTATTTGTCATTCTGTTGTAGATGCATAAGACTTACTGAGAAGCAGCTGGAGTAACAGGATTCCTATTTTCTTTCCTATAGGACATCATGGCAGCCCATCAGGAGAAAAAACTTGCTGAAGAAAGAAAACACCAAAACATGCAAAATGGTACTAAAGCATCTCAAGGCCAGTGGGGAAGAGCATGGTGAGAGAAGCTGATGACCCTAAGTAGTCCTTGTATTTCCAATTGCTTCATTCTTACTCTTAAAGATGCTGTATTCCCTTTAGACTTCCCTCTGTTAATAACAGATTTTTGTGTTGCCCTGCTCTGGGAAGCTCATGGGGAATTTGCTGTAGCAACAGGTGCTGAAGAAGAGTTCTTCAAGTTTTTGAAGGCAGAGAGTTTGCCAGGTGGTTTGGGTTAAAACACACTCCTTGCAAAAAAGAAAAGCAAATCATAATAATTTGTAAAATTTCTGGTTCCTTCAAGGAAATAAATATTTCCCAAGATTTGGAAAAGAGGCATCCTGGCGTCTGTGGCACTGCCAGCTGACAGTCCTGCTGCTTTAGCAAGATTTCTGACTCATGTTCCAGTTCTCAAAGGGTTGGGCAAGTATTAATAGGGCATTCCCAGCACTGCAGCTGGGAACAGCAACAGTGGCACAGCAAGTTCAACATGTGGCTGTCCAAGGTGTGTCTTTTCCAAGTTTCCAAGCTTTGCATAACGTTCTTGGGATTCCATTATCACTTCCAACTCAATACCCCACCAGTTAGAGCCATGGTTGCCATCCAAAAACATGAAGTCTGTAATAATAATCTGGTTTTTTTGAGGGGAAATTTTATCTAATCTCTTGCTCTGAGCAACTAGCATAATTTTAGAGCAGTTTGTGGCAAAGTTTGTTCTGTGCTGAATTTTTTATGGCTGTGTGGCCCCCAGACATGTCTGTGCCCTGAACACATTTTCAGTTTTCATCCAAGTCTAGAAGGTCCACTGAAAAAATTGTCTGCTGTAACTCATCTCTCTGAAACCTGGGAAAACAAAATGCTCTGTTTTGGATTCCAGGGAGGTGGACTGGTTTTCCTTGGCGAGCATCCTTTTCCTGCTCATGTTTGCACCACTGATTGTGTATTACTTCATCATGTCCTGTGCCCAGTACCAGTGCTCTCTGACTGATCCCCTGCTGGACTTGCTGACGGGGAACAAACATCTGTCTGACATCTGGAACAGGACTCCCATGCTGACCTATAGGGCTGCTGGCATCTATGCCCTTTGGGTCACTTTCCAGGTACGTGGTTGAGTTATGCTCTGGATGCAGTGTCTGCTTTCTCACACAGCTGTTGGATGAATCCTTTTGCACAAGGATGGTGGAATGTTGCACTGGCATTTACTCTTTGGTGTTTCACACTTTCCAAGGCATTTTGCAATGCAAATGAAGCCTATGTACTTGGAAAATAAGTATGATGGGAATATACACAAATATTCTTGGTGTGACATATTCCTTAATGAGGTTTTTAAGAAAAAGCAGCTATGTAACAACAATACCCATTTGTTTTAAATCAATACACAAAAAATAGATCAAAATAAAAGAATGAGGACCTGAATGTAGTTACCAACTGTCCTGCCTCCCCACCAAAAAAGGATGACAGCCTTACATAAAATGCATCTTTAGAGCTGTAGAATAGCTTAGATGTATTACTAGTCTGAAATCACAACAGCTAAATATTGCCATGTTGGCTTACCTAATACTTACCAAAAACTTAATAAAAATGTTATATTTGGAATATGTATGTAAGGGATAGTGTTTTGAGGGGTTTTGTATTGTCTGCATTTACTGTGAATACATTTTCTCTCTTTTGTAGGTGTTTTTGTACATGTCCATTCCTGATTTCTGCCATAAATTTCTCCCTGGCTATGTGGGAGGTGTACAAGAAGGTGCTGTCACCCCTGCTGGTAAGGCCTTCCTTGGAATACATGCACTCCATGCAATCTTCTGAAATTACAGAATTTCTGTTCTTTGAGTGATTAATAACCCATGTGTAGCCAGAGGAAACATGGACATAAATGCTCTCACCTTCCTCACATGTTCAGTTCCAACAAAACTAGAAAGCAATCCAGGTCATCTTTTGGAATAAGTGATAGCATGTCTATCTCTTATAATTAGTAAAACTGTTGATCTGATAGGCACCACACCATCAGTGGAAAAGTCCTGGTTGATAATTTTGGCACTGAAAATTGTCAGTGGACTATTGCTGGTATTTGACAAGACAGTTTTACCTGCTCAAGCTCTGTTAACCCAAGGGACTTGGACAAAATGTGTGATGTGAACTGTTACTGCTGCCTTTTTACTCTGGTCAGCTTTGGAGTGAGTCTAAATTCAGTTTTGTGAGGAGAAAAACTCAGCCTAAGAAAGCCTGATGGGTACAGCAGTGTCCCTAAACCAGGACAAGCAGAGTCTAATGGAATTTTCAGAAAAGTGCCTCAGGGTATTTAGGGTATTTAACTGGGAGGATGAGGGAAGAGAAGTCATTTCATGAGCACTTGATGGAGCTTCTGTGTATTCTGTGCGTGCCCATATTAATTAAAAGCTGTGTTAATGCAGAGTCACTAACACTCCATTTTTTCTTCATATTTTAGGTGTTGTGAATAAGTATCAAATCAATGGACTTCAGGCCTGGATCATTACCCATGTGCTTTGGTTTGCAAATGCTTATTGCTTGCACTTCTTCTCACCTACCATCATTTTTGACAACTGGATTCCTCTGCTGTGGTGTGCCAATATCTTGGGATATGCAGTGTCCACGTTTGCAATGATCAAAGGCTACTTTTTCCCTACCAATGCCAAAGACTGGTATGTGAAGTTTAGTCATGCCAGAATACTAGGTATCAGAGATTAAAATAGTGAAATAAAAATGGGATCTATAAATTGTATGACAGAGTACATTTCACTGGGAGCTAGGCTAGTGTGTGGCAGTGACTCTTTGCTTCACCAGCACCATTCCCTGTGATTGCTGATCCCACAATGGGACTGGTAGCCTCAGTGTCACAGATACACCCATCCTAAAAACAGATACACCCATCCTAAGGACAGTTATACTGTTCAGAGGTGTTACCAAGAGTAAACTCTGAAATCCTACAATTTCTGTCTATTCATGTCATACTTTGGTCAGGTCAGTTTGTGTTACCTTGCACAATGTTACATGGTTTTATGATTTTTGTTATCACTGCATCAAATTAATCTGAATTGTGTAGGCACAGTAGCAATTACCTGTATTTGTATATAACTCTTTACATTTCTGATTTTTTTTATGTTTTACAGCAAATTCACTGGAAACTTCTTTTATGACTACATGATGGGGATTGAATTTAACCCTCGAATAGGGAAGTGGTTTGATTTCAAGCTGTTCTTCAATGGGCGCCCTGGGATTGTGGCCTGGACTCTGATCAACCTTTCCTTTGCTGCCAAACAACAGGAGCTCTACGGTGAAGTGACAAACTCCATGATCCTTGTCAATGTCCTCCAGGTAAATTCCAAGGAGCAAATTAAGAAACCAGTTTGGAAATAAGCTAGTATGAAAGTAGGAAAAAAACTTCTTCCATGGAAATGAAACTGAGGCATTTTTTCCTGGCCTGAGACAAGCTCATTCAGCAATGGGACTTCTTTGGATTTATTCCCTGGTCTGTGTAAATGGAAGCCTGCCCAATAGAAACTGTCTCCCTTCTTTTTTTAACCCTGTGACTCTAAGCTGAAGAGAGATCAGGGTGGTCAGTTGTGAGTTCACTTCCCAAGTGTTTGTCCTTGAGTTGTACACTTGCCTTAGTCATCCTAGTATTGCTTTATCTGTCTGGAGAGAGAGATGTTGTGTATCCAGGTAGGTTGTATTTATGTGATGGTTCCTCTTAACCATGTTCAGAAGTGTCTGGGTTTGAAGTGCTAACATGAAAACAAGGAATTTTGAGAACACATCACAAGGCAGCACAGACCTTAAGTTGATGCTGTTAAACAGGGTAACTGGTGTCAGTGCTCTGTTATTAATGTGAAATTATTCTGTTGCAGGGTGTTTATGTCCTGGACTTCTTTTGGAATGAAGCCTGGTACTTGAAAACCATTGATATTTGCCATGATCATTTTGGATGGTATTTGGGCTGGGGAGACTGTGTTTGGTTGCCTTACCTCTACACTTTGCAGGTAAAAATGTGTACTTTGTGTCTTTGGGCTAACAGGAATGAAATTTTGCAGAAACATTCTTTCTAGCAGTTTAATTTGTACCTTAAATGCTTCTATGTAGTTCCGCTGCGGAGAAATTATTGCAACATTCTCTGTAACAATTCTCCTGTAGGAAGGCTTCCTGTCCCTGCATGGATTTGACATCTTTTCCTCTCCTGCCCTTCTTTTGTGCCTCTTTCTGTCACTATCCATTGTGTCTGCATACTTTTCTAAATCCTTTCAGGTTTTTTTTACTCCTGCTTGTTGAGGGTCTTTTGGTTAGTGGTGGCTTGTTTGGGTTTTGTTCCTTGGGTTTTTCCTTCTGTCCGGTTTGCGTCCTTCTTGTTTCACAAAGAAGTGCAGCTTGGAGAGAGAAAGAGAGAAGGAAACTCTAGGATGCAGAGTCTTTTTTTTTTAGGATGCAACTTTTAGGATGCAGAGTTTTACTATGGCAGTAGATTTTTCTACTCCTCCTTCTGGTCTGTTGTGAGAAATTGAAAGTCAGGAGATTGACTTGGCAGTTGGCAAGGCGCGCTGAGCCTCTGTTGGAAGTAAAGGGCTGCTTGTTTTTGTGCTCCCCAGGGCCTGTACTTGGTTTACCACCCCGTCCAGCTGTGCACAGCTCATGCCCTGGGGGTGCTGCTGTTGGGCTTGCTGGGCTATTACATCTTCAGAGCCACCAACCACCAGAAGGATCTGTTCCGCCGCACCAACGGCAACTGCCGGATCTGGGGGAAGCGGCCGGAGCACATCGAGTGCTCCTACACCTCCGTGGACGGCACCAAGTACTACAGCAAGCTGCTGACCTCGGGCTTCTGGGGCTGGGCACGTCACTTCAACTACACGGGAGACCTGATGGGCTCGCTGGCCTACTGCCTGGCCTGTGGCTTTGGGCACATCCTGCCCTACTTCTACATCATCTACATGGCCATCCTGCTCACCCACCGCTGCATCCGGGACGAGCACCGCTGCAGCAGCAAGTACGGCAAGGACTGGGAGCGCTACGCCGCCGCCGTGCCCTACCGCCTCCTGCCCGGGGTATTTTAAGGGTGCAGGGGAAGGGAAATGGAAGAAACATGCAGGCATGCTGTGGTTGAAGTGACTGAAGTGAAGCACTGAACTGCCCTGGTTTTTTTTAGAAGATTTTTTTAATTGGAATAGCCCTCCGAATCTCCCCGTTTCTAAATTAACTTGGAGCCTAAGAAAGGATGCATGTATTGAGACTCCTGAGAAATCCCAAAGCTGGGAGGTGGCCTTACCCTTGATAGTTGCAGGGTTCTGGAAGCAGTTTGCAGTGCTTCAGGAGAGAAGGAAAAGAGTTCTGTCATCTCTTTAGGAAAAGTTTTCTTTTCCTAAATGCAGTTGCTTGTGACCATCAGAACCTACAGTTGGGAACAACGGCAAAGGAGATTTGATTGTTGGTTGCTTGTCAAGAGATGAGCGATGGAAATACTGAACTGCAGAATCTGGTCTGAAATAACTGTTATAATAATTGAAAACAAAAGTGAAAACTGTTATAAATTAGTGCAATTTTCAGCACCTGACAATAGGGAACGTGACCAACTGAGGATTATTTTGATACTGAAACCAGACTTTGTGGAGCTACTGAGCTGTGCTGCTTGGGCTGGAGTAGAGTGAGTTTTTTTCATAGTAGCTGGTATGGGCGTAGTTTTGGATTTGAGCTGAGACAGTGTTGATAACACAGGGATGTTTTCACTGTTGCTGAGCAGTGTTTACACAGCATCAAGGCCTTTTCTGCATCTCACCCCACCCACCAGGGAGTTGTGGGTGTAAGCATTTGGGAGGGGACACGGGCAGGACAGCTGACCCCACATGACCCAAGGAATATCCCAGGCCATATGGCATCGTGCTCAGCACATAAAGCTGGAGGAAGAAGGAAGTGGGGGATGTCAGGAGTGATGGTATTTGTCATTCCAAATCACCATTACATGTGCTGGAGCCCTGCTTTCCTGGACATGGCTGAACATCTGCCTGCAGGGGGCAGGTGGGGAGTATAGATCCCTTATTTTGCTTTGTTTGTGTGCACTTTTTCCTTTACCTATTAAACGGTGTTTATCTCAGCCCAGGGATTCTCTCCCTTTCCTGATTCTCTCCCCCATCCCACAGTGGGGGAGTGAACAAGCAGCTGTGTGGAGCTGAGTTGCCAGCTGGGGAGAGACTGCCACAGCAGCTCAGAGCCAAGGCCATGGATAAACCCCTGGCAGAGCAGTTACAGCCTTGGAGGGACTGCAGCCGTGGGCAAGGCCACATCCACTCCTTTAGTGTGGGTGGAAAACTTCATTCCCTGTAGTTCGTATAAAATCATGTTTGTAAAAATTTAAGGTTCTAAATTCTTAGGTTAAGGACAAATAAAATACTGTTAATTTTCCTTCAGCTCTTTCTTTTCTTGTTTCAGAGTGACTAAAGGATACAAAAGGAGCTCTTCAAAAAGTTTGAAAGCTCCTTGGAATTGTGTTATCCAAGGTGAACCAAATAAAAAGAAAGAGGGATCATAATATGAACTATGCGGTTTGTAACAAGCTTGGTATTACCTTTAAGCTAAACCACTTGTTTTAATTATTGCATATAAATATACTTTTAGTCTTTAGAGTAAGTAGAAAAGTGTAAATTGATGTTTTGGAGAAGCAGCTGAAGGCACTGATCTTTGTGGCAGGTTTGGCTGAGTTGTGTTGTGAGTGTGTGTTTAGGTCGTGTTGCAGTCACCCTGGTCTGGGCAGGCGAAAAAGGCTCTGCAGACCTAGAAAACAAATGTATCTCATAGCTGGGCTTTGTTTCAGAGCTGGATCTACACACATCCTTTTCTTACACAGCCTTGGAAATTGCACTGCCCCTTTGCTGTTAATGCCAAGGTTATTTAAACATTGCAAAATCATCTGCACTCCTAAATCATGGTGGCCTTGCACAGCACAGTGTGGTCCCTCCTGTTCCCTGAGAAATCTTGGATGTTTTGTGGAAGAAATTTCCCCTTCCATACCAACAAAAACCCCATATTCTATTCTGTCAACTTCATCCTAATATAAGCACTGTGTGAGCAGTGCTCCACGCAGTGTCCCACTAATGTCACCCTTGAAAACTGGAATCTGAAGGACCACTAGCTTGCTCATCTTCATGCCTGGGTCACTTTGTTGCATGCAGGGAAGTGCTGTTAAATTTGTTTCTTCCAGAACACAAAAAAAAAAAAAAAAATTGAGGATATTTGGGGGTATGTATTGGATTAACTTTTGTCCTGATATTTCCTATTTATTGATACTCTGTGGTCAATATCATTTACCAAGTTTTAAAAATCACCTAGCCAATCTTTGCAGTATGATGAGAAATTCAAATATAGAAGTTTCAATATTTTCAAAATGGTACTTATTTAATTTTGGTTAAGTAAAACATAATGGGGAAACACAGCAAAATCTTCCAGTGACTCTTGGAGCAGTAACCAAGTAGTTTGGTTGGATTATTGTAGGAGGAAAAGTTACAAATGTTCATTTGAAGAGAGCACAAGAGGCTGAGCAATTTCCAGCATGCTTTAGATCTACCTAAGGAAAAAAAACCCCAAACACCCCAGTGCTGCAGTGTGTAACATTTATGGATTGTCAGTGTTCAGTTTAGGGATGGAATGAAGTGGGGAGAGAGGAACTTGCAATACCTCTGGGGAGAGAGGATGCCTTCACACATGGAAAAGCTCTGCCCCAAATGGCACTTCTGAGATCAGGGCTCCACCTTTGCAGCACAAGGATGGTTGGAATGGATTGGGATTGCTTGGTCCCAGTTTTGCTCTGACAGTGGGAATGACAGCAGGAGAATGTGCTGCTGCCTCACAGTGGCAACCAAACTCTTCTCTGCTTTTAATTACTAGTCTAAGGTTCTGATCATGTGGTAATCTAGAGCTGCACTGCCTAAATTGGTTGTCTTCATAAATGCAGAGCCTTCACTCAAAGTTAAAATGATGTGCAGTTGAAGATAAAACAGAAATAACATCTTTGTTCAACTTTCTTTCATACAGGATAAAAAAGTCCAAATGTGTGTGTCAAATCAAAGGCTTGCTTTATTTTTAGATGGCAGATACAGATCTACTTTATGGCTACTGGACAGGTAATGAATCTGGTTTTATTAATGACATTATCTAAATTTTTTGTAACACATTTTCCCTTGCAAATGTAAAAAAATTTTGCAGTCCAAGGAAATGTAAAAATACACGTTTTCTCATCTTACCATAGCATAAATTAAAACAAAAAATACATAATAGGTCTGTGTTAAAACAGCTACATCTCTATAAAGTAGTATGGACTGACTGGACAATCATTACTAAAATAAAGATGAAGAGTTTTGTCAGAGCTCAACCTGAAATGAAGTTTTGCCACATCTGACTGTTCTCACAGCTTTGGAGAGGAGCAACATCTCAGTTCCTGCCACCCGATGGCCCCTGGAGTGCACACGCAGCCCTTGTTTCGATTCAGGAGACACCAAGAGGCTGTGTCAGTTTGAAGGGGCAGCTGTTGTTTCACTGTTGCATGTCTTGCCTTGTTAAAGTCCCTCCTAACCTGTACTGCAGCCTGTGCTTGAAGACACAAAAGTACCAGCCCAGAGGAAAGGCAGCAAAAGCCTGAGGGGAACACTCTGATTACCCCTTTTCCCAAGAGGTTTCTTTAGCTGAAGTTGCTGACAAGGAGCAGACTTGAGAGCCCAGGATGGGTTTCTGGCTGTTTTATTTTTTTGGTTTTGGTTGTTTTATTTTTGGAGTCCTGCGTGGGACTGGGTAACTGGGTGCTGCAGAGGCTCCGGGGAGGCATCAAAAGCGCCTGCTCTGCACCCAAGGGTGGCACAAGATCTGCTCCAGACGCGGCCTGTCCTCGGGGTGCTTGGACAAACAGCAGCAGATGAGGTGTCGGCACTCTGGGGAGAGAAGCCACAAAGAGCCGGTCACTTGCAGAAGGCTCCTGCCCGGCAGGGCCCGGGCCGCGCCGCGTGTGCTCGGAGCCGCGCCGGCCTCCCGAGCGAGCGTGCCCCGTGCGGGAGAGCGGCACGGCGGGACACGGCCGCCTCCTGCAGCCACGCGTGCCGCACCGACCCCGTCGGCACGGGCCGCCTCCTGCCTGGGGCCGGACTCCCACCTGGAGAGACGTGCATCCCGAAGAAGAGCTGCCCCCGCACGATGTCACGGTCGTCCCTGAAGGGGAGGCTCCCGCACACCATGACGTACAGCAGCACGCCCAGGGACCAGACGGTCGCCGAGTCGCCGCGGTAGCAGCCGAGGCCGATCCACTCGGGCGGGCAGTACGCGCGTGTTCCTAGGGGACGCAGGCAGCGCTGTCCAGCCGCAGGCTGCTGCCTTCCAGAGCCTGGCGCCAGCCTCCTGCCAGAGGCAGGGGCTGCACCCGCGGCCGAGGAGGGAACGGGGCCCTGCAGTGCCCGGCAGCGGGAGCAGGGCCCGGGCCGTGGCTCACCGGCAAACGTTGTCAAGGCCGGCTCCTGGAGGAAGGTGCCGCAACCGAAGTCGATGAGCTTCAGGTCGCCGCTCTGCGGGTCCACGAGGAGATTCTCGGGCTTGATGTCGCGGTGCAGGACGCCGCAGGCGGTGCAGTGCCGCACGGCCTCCAGCACCTGGCAGAACAGCCAGCGCGCCATCTCCTCGCACAGGCACCCCTGCTCCAGCAGGAACTGCAGGAGATCTTGCCACTGCTCCGGACGCTCCAGGACCAGCGCGAAGCCCTCAGGCAGCTCAAACCAGTCGAGGAGCTCGATGATGTTGTAGCAGCCGGAGCCCACCGTCTCCATGAGCACGATCTCCATGGGAACACGCGTGCCGTCGGGCTGTGAGGACGAGACAATGCCTCCGGCAGGCCTGCGGCTGCCCTGTGCCTGCGCTGAGCCTGCCTGGGACGCCGCAGTGCCCCAGAATGCCCAGGGCAGCCTCCCCGCTGATGGGGATTCCTCCCGCCCAAGGGATGCTCGGGCGCCGCGCCCCGCTCTGTCCCGCTGGCCCCGCTCACTCACCAGCTCGACCCACTGCAGGACGCTCTCCCGGGCCACGAGTTTGATGGCCACCTGCAAGGCACGGGGAGAGGGGGGCTGAGCTCAAGCCCTGCCCCTCCCCGCCGCTGCCCCTCCCGGCACTTAGCCCGGCCCTCCCGGCCGCTTACCGGCCTCCCGTCCGAGAGGCGGATGCCCGCGAAGACGGTGCTGAAGCCACCGCTGCCCAGCTGCGGGCCCAGCTGGTACAGCTCCTGCAGCTCCTTCTTTGGGCCAGGGCAGCGCGCAGTGGCGGCTGCAGGAGCCGCGGGGCAGCGGGGCAGGGCGGCACCGTCGCTCTCCCCGGCGTCCTGGGCTGCGCTCAGCTCTTGGGGACGGCCGGGGCTACAGCCCGCAGCTTGGCTCGGGGGGCTTCCAGGAGCAGCTGCAAACCAGAGAGGGGTGTTGGAAGCCGTGGCATCAGAGGCACTGCAAACAGCCAGGGACCAGGCCGCTCTCAGGGGGCCTGGCCTGGCCTGAGGACGCCCCAGGGGAGCCTTGAAATCTCACCTGGTATTAGAAAGGCTTTGGAGGTAGTCGAGGGCTGTGGTGAGGCAGCTTCCTGGAGATGGAGGGACCTCCGTGGTGTCTCAAGGATGGTCTCCACCACCAGGCTCGAGCTGTTGCCAGCCGGCACAGCTGGCACAGCGTCCTGGGAGCTGTGGGATGACAACTGCTGGCTCCAGGACGCTTGCTGCTCCACCAGCTGCTCCTGAGAAGGCTCCCCTGGATCGGGCTGGGCTCCCATTTGGACTCCTGGGCTTTCCCTGACCACGTCGTCAAGGGCCAGGGTTGTGCCCGTGTGCCCGCTGTTGTCCGTGAGTCCAAGGGAGCTGGGAGACCTGTCCATGGGCTCTGCGGCTTCTGCAGGCTGACGGGTCTCACTGAGCCTCTGCGAGGGATGGAGGCTGTCAGAGACAGCAGAGGCTCCTGGCAGCGTGGAGGGTCTCTGACAGCCTGAGCTTCCTACAAGGATGGCGGGTGTCCGCTGCTCTGCCATCCTTGCAGGGCTTGAGGCTCTCCCAGGGATGGAGAATCTTGCTGGGAGCAGCCTCTTGGAGGGATGGAGGCGTTTGCAGGCGCTGGACAGGCCACAGCAGGAAAGGTGGCCTCGCTTGCCCAGCTCCTGCAGTTCGTTCCACAACGCCTGCCACATCCCAGAGTAGAAGGGCACACGTGTCCCATGGCCAGCCCAGAGCAGCAGCATCAGTCCCTGCAGCTCCTGGGCCAGTGCCAGGCCGAGGCAGCAGCTGCAGGGGCCTTCCAGGGGGCTGGCGGGAGCACGTGGCCGCTTGCGAGGGGTCGCCCGAGGCCTGGAGCACCTGGGAGCCGCAGGGGCTCGGCGCTTCCTCCGTGAGCCTCGGGGCCGGACCCAGGGACGCTCGCTCCTCTTCGCTGTCCGTGTCTGCTGCCACCGTGGGTGCCGGAGGCCAAGGGCCCACCAGACAGCCACGGCGGCCAGCAGCAGGACAAGTGCAGCCAGCAGGACACCACCGTCGCTCATGGCTCCGGCGCGTTCCATCGTCGCCGCACTGGCGGCTGCGGGGGCTGGCCCGGCTTATATAGGCACGGCGCGGTGATGTCACAGTGCTGTGGCCAGGACACCGTGGGACATCACAGCCCTGCCTCGCGCCAGCGCGCGGCCCCTTTGTGCCATCACGGCCCCGCCCGCCTCAGGGATCAGCAGCCCTGTCTCATCATCCCGCAAGATGGAGATGGCCTGAAAAAGCCTGGAAGTAAGAACCGGAGCTCGGCCTGTTGCAATGAATCCTTTCCTGGAGCAAATGGGCTCGCAGCAGGAAGAGCGCTGGTTCCTGCCGTGTCAAGTGCACAGCTCCCAGGCCGCTGCAGCATTGCCAACTGGAAACACCCACTACTCTGTGCCTGGGAAGATCCTCCAGAGGCAAAGGAGTTGAAGTTCCTCTGTCCCCAGAGAGCTCTCCTGAAATGGAGAGCTGTCAAGGGCTGGAAGAGTTTTTTGTTAGCAGCTCCCTGACTTCTGCAGTGCCTCTGTTGTAAATAAATCAGGCTTTGCCAAAGACCGCTCATGGTGCTCCCGCTGCTCTGGTGTTGCCTGGGATAGGGTTCCTTTCCTCCCAACAGCTGGCACGTGTTGGGTCTGACTGTTCTCACAGCTTTGGAGAGGAGCAGCATCTCTGTTC
The DNA here is from genome assembly GCA_910950805.1 of Acrocephalus scirpaceus scirpaceus. Classification (NCBI taxonomy): domain Eukaryota; kingdom Metazoa; phylum Chordata; class Aves; order Passeriformes; family Sylviidae; genus Acrocephalus; species Acrocephalus scirpaceus. The sequence continues at coordinate 61,615,588 of OU383780.1, forward strand.
CTGCCACCCGATGGCCCCTGGAGTGCACACGCAGCCCTTGTTTCGATTCAGGAGACACCAAGAGGCTGTGTCAGTTTGAAGGGGCAGCTGTTGTTTCACTGTTGCATGTCTTGCCTTGTTAAAGCCCCTCCTAACCTGTACTGCAGCCTGTGCTTGAAGACACAAAAGTACCAGCCTGGAGGAAAGGCAGCAAAAGCCTGAGGGGAACACTCTGATTACCCCTTTTCCCAGGAGGTTTCTTTAGCTGAAGTTGCTGACAAGGAGCAGACTTGAGAGCCCAGGATGGGGTTCTGGTTGTTTTATTTTTTTGGTTTCTGGTGGTTTGATTTTTGGAGTCCTGCGTGGGACTGGGTAACTGGGTGCTGCAGAGGCTCCGGGGAGGCATCAAAAGCGCCTGCTCTGCACCCAAGGGTGGCACAAGATCTGCTCCAGACGCGGCCTGTCCTCGGGGTGCTTGGACAAACAGCAGCAGATGAGGTGCCGGCACTCTGGGGAGAGAAGCCACAAAGAGCCGGTCACTTGCAGAAGGCTCCTGCCCGGCAGGGCCCGGGCCGCGCCGCGTGTGCTCGGAGCCGCGCCGGCCTCCCGAGCGAGCGTGGCCCGTGCGGGAGAGCGGCACGGCGGGACACGGCCGCCTCCTGCAGCCACGCGTGCCGCACCGACCCCGTCGGCACGGGCCGCCTCCTGCCTGGGGCCGGACACCCACCTGGAGAGACGTGCATCCCGAAGAAGAGCTGCCCCCGCACGATGTCACGGTCGTCCCTGAAGGGGAGGCTCCCGCACACCATGACGTACAGCAGCACGCCCAGGGACCAGACGGTCGCCGAGTGGCCGCGGTAGCAGCCGAGGCCGATCCACTCGGGCGGGCAGTACGCGCGTGTTCCTAGGGGACGCAGGCAGAGCTGTCCAGCCGCAGGCTGCTGCCTTCCAGAGCCTGGCGCCAGCCTCCTGCCAGAGGCAGGGGCTGCACCCGCGGCCGAGGAGGGAACGGGGCCCTGCAGTGCCCGGCAGCGGGAGCAGGGCCCGGGCCGTGGCTCACCGGCAAACGTTGTCAAGGCCGGCTCCTGGAGGAAGGTGCCGCAACCGAAGTCGATGAGCTTCAGGTCGCCGCTCTGCGGGTCCACGAGGAGATTCTCGGGCTTGATGTCGCGGTGCAGGACGCCGCAGGCGGTGCAGTGCCGCACGGCCTCCAGCACCTGGCAGAACAGCCAGCGCGCCATCTCCTCGCACAGGCACCCCTGCTCCAGCAGGAACTGCAGGAGATCTTGCCACTGCTCCGGACGCTCCAGGACCAGCGCGAAGCCCTCAGGCAGCTCAAACCAGTCGAGGAGCTCGATGATGTTGTAGCAGCCGGAGCCCACCGTCTCCATGAGCACGATCTCCATGGGAACACGCGTGCCGTCGGGCTGTGAGGACGAGACAATGCCTCCGGCAGGCCTGCGGCTGCCCTGTGCCTGCGCTGAGCCTGCCTGCGACGCCGCAGTGCCCCAGAATGCCCAGGACAGCCTCCCCGCTGATGGGGATTCCTCCCGCCCAAGGGATGCTCGGGCGCCGCGCCCCGCTCTGTCCCGCTGGCCCCGCTCACTCACCAGCTCGACCCACTGCAGGACGCTCTCCCGGGCCACGAGTTTGATGGCCACCTGCAAGGCACGGGGAGAGGAGGGCTGAGCTCAAGCCCTGCCCCTCCCCGCCTCTGCCCCTCCCGGCACGCCCGGCCCTCCCGGCCGCTTACCGGCCTCCCGTCCGAGAGGCGGATGCCCGCGAAGACGGTGCTGAAGCCACCGCTGCCCAGCTGCGGGCCCAGCTGGTACAGCTCCTGCAGCTCCTTCTTTGGGCCAGGGCAGCGCGCAGTGGCGGCTGCAGGAGCCGCGGGGCAGCGGGGCAGGGCGGCACCGTCGCTGTCCCCGGCGTCCTGGGCTGCGCTCAGCTCTTGGGGACGGCCGGGGCTACAGCCCGCAGCTTGGCTCGGGGGGCTTCCAGGAGCAGCTGCAAACCAGAGAGGGGTGTTGGAAGCCGTGGCATCAGGGGCACTGCAAACAGCCAGGGACCAGGCCGCTCTCAGGGGCCCTGGCCTGGCCTGAGGACGCCCCAGGGGAGCCTTGAAAGCTCCTGGGGAGATCTCACCTGGTATTAGAAAGGCCTCCGAGGTAGTCGATGGTTGTGGTGAGGCAGCTTCCTGGAGATGGAGGGACCTCCGTGGTGTCTCAAGGATGGTCTCCACCACCAGCCTCGAGCTGTTGCCAGCCGGCACAGCCGGCACAGCGTCCTGGGAGCTGTGGGATGACAACTGCTGGCTCCAGGACGCTTGCTGCTCCACCAGCTGCTCCTGGGAAGGCTCCCCTGGATCGGGCTGGGCTCCCATTTGGACTCCTGGGCTTTCCCTGACCACGTCGTCAAGGGCCAGGGTTGTGCCCGTGTGCCCGCTGTTGTCCGTGAGTCCAAGGGAGCTGGGAGACCTGTCCATGGGCTCTGCGGCTTCTGCAGGCTGACGGGTCTCACTGAGCCTCTGCGAGGGATGGAGGCTGTCAGAGACAGCAGAGGCTCCTGGCAGCGTGGAGGGTCTCTGACAGCCTGAGCTTCCTGCAAGGATGGCGGGTGTCCGCTGCTCTGCCATCCTTGCAGGGCTTGAGGCTCTCCCAGGGATGGAGAATCTTGCTGGGAGCAGCCTCTTGGAGGGATGGAGGCGTTTGCAGGCGCTGGACAGGCCACAGCAGGAAAGGTGGCCTCGCTTGCCCAGCTCCTGCAGTTCGTTCCACAACGCCTGCCACATCCCAGAGTAGAGCGGCACACGTGTCCCATGGCCAGCCCAGAGCAGCAGCATCAGTCCCTGCAGCTCCTGGGCCAGTGCCAGGCCGAGGCAGCAGCTGCAGGGGCCTTCCAGGGGGCTGGCGGGAGCACGTGGCCGCTTGCGAGGGGTCGCCCGAGGCCTGGAGCACCTGGGAGCCGCAGGGGCTCGGCGCTTCCTCCGTGAGCCTCGGGGCCGGACCCCGGGACGCTCGCTCCTCTTCGCTGTCCGTGTCTGCCGCCACCGTGGGTGCCGGAGGCCAAGGGCCCACCAGACAGCCACGGCGGCCAGCAGCAGGACAAGTGCAGCCAGCAGGACACCACCGTCGCTCATGGCTCCGGCGCGTTCCATCGTCACCGCACTGGCGGCTGCGGGGGCTGGCCCGGCTTATATAGGCACGGCGCGGTGATGTCACAGTGCTGTGGCCAGGACACCGTGGGACATCACAGCCCTGCCTCGCGCCAGCGCGCAGCCCCTTTGTGCCATCACGGCCCCGCCTCACCCCAGTGCTGTGAGACACAAAATAAAAACAAAGATACTCCAAGATTCTCAGAAAGCAAAGAATAGAAGCTTTATTTTCTAATTCTTCCTCTATTTTACAAGGTGTTCCGATATAAAATGAACATGATTGGTACATGGGAACAACACCTCTGTAATTACATTTGTTAAACTATAGAAATAAAAAACACCACCTGGCAAGTGAATGTTATGAGAAAGAAATGTTGTTTTTACAAGATTGTTTTGAGAAAGAAGACCTAGTTGTGAAGTTTCCTTTGGGAAAGAGCTAACAATTGTTAGCAAGCTAAAATACCTCTCAGGCTCAGAAATATCAGGCCCCCATGTTGGGGATTAGGTTTCTTTCCTTTTGTTCCTCTTTACTTATAGAATTTTTTCCCATAAGTTGATAGGAAACACTAACAACTGGGTACTTAAGAAAACAAAACAAGTTACGAAGCTCAAGGGAGGAGTGCAGCTGGTTGTACTTCTTTTACCTGGGAGTTTCTCTCCAAGGGGCAGAAATATCATGAGAATTGGGCAGGTAAAAGACAGGGCTGGGGAAGGGGAAAGTGCCTGTGGCCAAGAAGGGGTCACTGGGTTCCTGGTTCTGTTTGTTCTTAACACCATAGCTGTTGTTTGTTTGCTTTATTATACATACTAGTAAAGAACTGGAATTCCTGTTCTCATATCTTTGCCTGAGAGCCCCATAACTTCAGAATTGCAGTAATTCGGAAGGAGGGGGTTTATATTTTCCATTCCAAGGGAGTCTCCTGCCTTCCTTAGCAGAAACCTGTCTTTCAAACCAAGACAGCAGATGATTTAGGGGCTTCCTGCTGGGATATATCCTGACAAATCCCATCCAATGCCACAGCCCCATAGATATTGTTCTGGTTCAAGTTGTCCCCAGAAATCCCAAATGGAAGATGACTGTCCCTCACACCAGTGTGCCTCCCCCCTTGGACACCCTTTGGCACCCAGAGAAGCTGGTGGTACGTGGCAGAGCCAGGGTTTGTGGGACAAGGACACTGGGAACAGCTAAAACAGAGAGGGCGCCCAGAGAGCTGAATTCCTACAGGATTCTGCCACCCCAAGTGGGTCAACCTGTCCTGAGAGGATGCTTGGCATGGCTTTGGGCATCGGGGTCCTGCTGGCCGTGCTGAGCTGCACAGCTGAGTGTCAGCCACCCACAGAGAGCTGGGACAGGCTGTGGGCAGGACAGGGGATCCCAGTGTCCTCCTATCCCCAGTGCCAATGTGGTGGCCACATCTGTCCTTCCAGTGGTCCCACAGCTGGTGTCCCAGTTGCTTCAGTCCTGGAGGGATCCCTCAACCCCAGCATCCAGCTGGCCATGAACCTCGGGGTTATGGCCTCTGAGGATCATCCATAAGTGGCTGCTGCAGGAGGTCAAAGAGGAGGCAGTGAGGAGAGCCCAGCAAGACAGGGAGGGGAGGAGATGAGGCAGGGGAGGGAAGGGGAGGGAAGGCACTTGGCCCCAGAGGACCACGCACTGCAGGCTCGGCACTGCTGGCTCTCAGGGTGTCCTGGATGGGCAAGGTGGTGCCAGGTGCCATCCCACCATGTGCCCCAACTTTCATCTTGTCCCCAAAGCCATGACCTCAGGACAGATGGCTCTGCACATCCTCTCCCTCCTCTTCTGCCAACACAGTGCAGGGAAAATACTTCCATTACCACTACTCGCAAATGGGGGAATAGGTTTGAAATGCATGAATTTCTGTTTGTTCCTAACTGTGACTGTAATTTAGTGGGAAGGGATTTGATGGCTAAAGTGGGAATGTAAATTATTATTGTAAAAGCTGATAAGGAAGCTACCACCACTGTAATTTTGTGTCAAACGTCTGAGAAGGTCTGTGCCGAAGGAAACCCAGAAGAGTGGCCAGTCCCAGAAATGTGAAAAATTAGATATGGAACCTCTCCAAATCACTTTGAGGCCACCAGGACAAGTGGTGTATAAAAAGCAATACCCTATTTCAAGGGAGGGAAGGAAGAGTTTACAGCCTGTGTTTGAGTTCCTGTTAAATGCAGGACTTTTGGATCCACAGATATCTCCCTATAACACTGCTATCCTGCCAGGTAAGAGCCTGGCAGAATTTTAAGCAGATGAACTGAGGCTCCTGCCTCAGAGAAAAAGAATTTGAATTTTAGGTGGATGTTGAACACAAGCATGCCAAAGGAGTTCTAGTGCAACAACACCATGGGGCTCTACTTGAAGACCGATGGCCCATTTTTTAAAAATGTTAAACCCCTCAGCAAGGTGTGACCCTATTATTTGCAAAATTGTAGGGCCACAGTTTCAATTCTAACAGAGGACGGCAGGAGGAACTCTTAATTTTAAAGCTTCGCATCAAATTATTTCTTTGTTAACCAAAGGATCCTCTCCTGGAATGGGAGGATTTAGAATTAAGAAGCAGGGAAGGGTTTAACCCTGCCTCCAGTTAAACTGGTCCTAGGGGAGGACACCTGAAGGAAACTCATGACTGGATTCAGGTAATAGATCTCCAGATGCCAAGGAGACATTCAGTTGTCCCCCTTGGAATTAATGTTTGGGATTTTTCCTTTTCTGAAGCAGTAAATTAGGATGTTGATGGAGGTGTCTGGTTCTGTTCCAAGCAGGGCAGCCATTTGGTGCAGCCCATGAACACGGCATCGGAGTCCACGCAGGTGTAGGAGAGATCCTTGTTTTCCAATTCTTTCCCTCTGCCACTCCCCACTGCCACCAGCTCTCCCTGGGCAATGAGGGAGTTCCCGGCTGTGCGAACGTGCAGCAGCTCAAGGATCGGCTCCATGTGCACATCCCGGGACAGGGCTGCCCTGGGCCTTGGCATGGACAGAGGGTGCCCCTTCTCTGCTCGGTCTGACCCTGCTGCCCCAGTCTCGCTCAGTTCGCTTCAGGTTCCTCCTGTGAGGGACGATCTCCACACAGATCCTGCTTCTGATTCCTTGCATCCACAGTATTTTTTTCCTGTATTTTAGCCAGGGCTTCCCCTGTGTAAGAGATAGGGATATGTAGGAGATAGAGATATGCAGGAGTGTGTTGGGCTTTCCCTAGCCATCGTTAGTGGTTTCAGGCCCCCAAGAGCTCTCGTATCTCCCTTTTCCCCACCAATATCCCTCTGTCCCCTCCTGCCCGACGTTTCCCCTCAGCAGAGCCAAGCCTCTTCCCGCCCTTTTCCCCTCAGCGCTGGCCACGCCCCCACAGCGCCGCCATAGCCTGGCCACGCCCACAGCTGTGACCACGCCCCTCAGCTGGCTCCCCGCCATTCCCGCTCAAATTAACGCCCTTAGGTTCTCCCTCGTTAACATCTCACTAATTAATCCCCAGGTAGCCAAGAGCAGGGGTTTGAAGAAGCTCTGTGGGACACCCTGGCTGCGTGGGGCAGGGCAGAGATCCCAGTGTAGCCCCTCCATTCAGGGGCACCATGACGGCCTGGGAAAGATGCTCCGTCCCAGCCCACACCTCCAGGAAAGGGAGAGGAGGAAAGCAGGGTGCCAGAGACACAAAACCCCTCAAGAGTTCCTCAGCTGTGTGTTCTCCCCACCACTCCACCCCTTCCAGCTCCATGCCATGCTTACAGGAGCTCAGAAAGAGGAGAAAAAAAACAAGCTCCACAGCAAATTCCTGGAAGAAAAATCCATTAAAGGCCTGGAGGCTCCTCTGGCTCCTTCATGGAAATTGGGGCAGGTGATTCCCAAATATTGGAAGGCAAGCAGGCGAGGCAGAAGGCTGGCTTGCCTGAACAGCCATTGTCTCTGGCAAAGAGGATGGAAAAGGAAGCTGTGTGCCCAGTGGAATTCAGGTCAGGACAAGAATACCCAGATGCTTCTTGCCACTGAAGGGAGAAATTTGGTGTGGTAAAAGCTCAACTGGAGATGAAGGTGGCCAGAAATGAGGGGCACAATAAAAACAGTGGTTTTATAACATTAATGGGAAAAACGTTGTAAAAATAGCATTGTCCCCTAGAAGGATGTGGATGGTCACCTCCCAAACAGGGACAGACACACCGTAAAGGTGTTTGATGCCTTCTTTGCCTCTGTCTTCAACACTCATCCCTCCCTTCCTTGCGGACAACATTGCATTGTACCAAGGACACAGCAAAGTTCTCAAAGAGGGCGAGCCCTGCTCAGCAGAAACCAAACCACCCCTGTTAATTGACAGCATTCCCATCCAAACCAGACACATGCCAGCTATTGGGAGGAAAGGAACCCTATCCCAGGCAACACCAGAGCAGCGGGAGCACCATGAGCCGTCCTTGGCAAATCCTGATTTATTTAGAACAGAGGCACTGCAGAAGTCAGGGAGCTGCTAACAAAAAACTCTTCCAGCCCTTGACAGCATTTCAGGAGAGCTCTCCGGGACAGAGGAACTTCAACTCCTTTGCCTCTGGAGGATCTTCCCAGGCACAGAGCAGTGGGTGTTTCCAGTTGGCAATGCTGCAGCGGCCTGGGAGCTGTGCACTTGACACGGCAGGAACCAGCGCTCTTCCTGCTGCCAGCCCATTTGCTCCAGAAAGGATTCATTGCAACAGGACCGATCTCCGGTTCTTACTTCCAGGCTTTTTCTGGCCATCTCCATCTTGAGGGATGATGAGCCAGGGCTGCTGATCCCTGAGGCGGGCGGGGCCGTGATGGCACAAAGGGGTTGCGCGCTGGAGCGAGGCAGGGCTGTGATGTCCCACGGTGTCCTGGCCACAGCACTGTGACATCACCGCGCCGTGCCTATATAAGCCAGGCCAGACCCCGCAGCCGCCAGTGCGGTGACGATGGAACGCGCCGGAGCCATGAGTGACGGTGGTGTCCTGCTGGCTGCACTTGTCCTGCTGCTGGCCGCCGTGGCTGTCTGGTGGGCCCTTGGCCTCCGGCACCCACGGTGGCGACAGACACGGACAGCGAAGAGGCGCAAGCGTCCCGGGGTCCGGCCCCGAGGCTCATGGAGGAAGCGCTGAGCCCCTGCGGCTCCCAGGTGCCTCATGAAACGTGGGCAGAAATAAAACTCCAGAACTAGTGATAGTTGTTAGAATCGTATGTATTTAATCAGCACCGAGATGCGTGGGGAATATTTTCGCCAAAGACACACATACCCTCCCAAAGGTGTTTCAATTATTATTCCCCAGGGTCTTACATATGCATAATCTGCCTCATACATATTCATTTCCTGGCCCCGCCCATCCTCGCCTCGTATTGTAATTAACTCGACACCCATCTGGGCACGTTCAGTTTGTTGTGGTGGTCGTCTGGGGTCTCAGGAGATGAAGAAACGGAGTCTTCTTCAGGGAACTCTTCACCTTTATCTCTCCTGCGCGGCTTCTGGTTCTCTTTGGCATTGTTTTAAGGAAATATTCAGTTTATGCTAGCTATAGGTCTGTGTCCTCCATTTTATCTGCATTCTTGGCCTTGTTGTCCCGGGATGCTTGCAATATTCCCTTTATTGTCACCAAGAAGTCCTAGATGCTTGTAATCATGCAAAAGGTTAACAGACACAGCGTTCGGTATCCACTAAATGCTTCTAAAATGGATTTAATATATTCTACAGAACTATTGGAAATACATCCTAAATATCAAGAGGCCTAAAGGACTATCTAAAATTCTCACATCTCTGTGTCACTCCAGGCTTTGGGCAAGCCCTCGCAACATTTGCTGGTGAGCCACAGCCTGGGCCCTGCTCCCAGTGCCGGGCACTGCAGGGCCCCATTCCCTCCTCGGCTGCGGGGTGTGGCCTTCAGCCACTGCCAGCTGTCCGGGGGCACGGGGCAGACGCTGTGCCCTGTGAGCCGGCTGCCTGCCGTGCCCACACAGGAGGGCTGCAAAAGCCAGGCTCTTTCTGGCTTCTCTCCTAGAGTGCCGACACCTCATCTGCTGCTGTTTGTGCAAGCACCCCTAGGACAGGCTGCGTCTGGAGCAGATCTTGTGCCACCCTTGGGTGCAGAGCAGGCGCTTTTGATGCCTTCCCGGAGCCTCTGCAGCACCCAGTTACCCAGTCCCACGCAGGTCTCCAAAAATAAAACCACCAGAAAGCAAAAAATAAAACAACCAGAACCCCATCCTGGGCTCTCAAGTCTGCTCCTTGTCAGCAAATTCAGCTAAAGAAACCTCTTGGAAAAGGGGTAATCAGAGTGTTCCCCTCAGGCTTTTGCTGCCTTTCCTCCAGGCTGGTACTTTTGTGTCTTCAAGCACAGGCTGCAGTACAGGTTAGGAGGGGCTTTAACAAGGCAAGACATGCAACAGTGAAACAACAGCTGCCCCTTCAAACTGACACAGCCTCTTGGTGTCTCCTGAATCGAAACAAGGGCTGCGTGTGCACTCCAGGGGCCATCGGGTGGCAGGAACTGAGATGCTGCTCCTCTCCAAAGCTGTGAGAACAGTCAGATGTGGCAAAACTTCATTTCAGCTTGAGCTCTGACAAAACTCTTCCTCTTTCTTCCCCAGAAATGGGAGGCAGGGCTGGGCCTTTGGCCAGGTGGCTCCAGAGCCTCATAAGTCATGGGCATGGAGCCCACAGGAAGTGTTGAGATGCTGGAGTCACTCCCGTGGTGCTGGGATCATTGTGCCCCCTCAAAATATCTTTGTTTGCCTTAAAAACTACTGGAGATGGAGATGGAAAGTGCAGTAAGCAGTGCAGTCACAGGAAAGCACCCAGTTTCCTGCCCTGGCCCTGTGGGCAGGTGCCATCTGCTAAACCTGTGCCACCTTCTCTCTACTGCCCTGACCCACCCAAACAGGGTTTGGGAAAAAAACATTTTTTCTCATAAATTCACTTGCTTTTCCATTTCTCTTTTATTTCATGAGGGCTGCTAACCATCTTGTGCCCTGAATGCCTCTCCAAGGCTCTCCCTGAAGACTAACCTAAGCCTTGATCCTTCCAGCCAGGACCACACTGTGAAGGGATGGTGAGAGCTTTGTGTGTCAGGCCCGCTCTGGAGGCTGAGTTGGGAGCGATAATTATCTCTTTTCTGATTTGTGAGCGGTGACTGCCAACTCTCCAAGGGCCTTGACACATTTCCTGCAGGAGCAGGAGGTCCCCGTGTCCCCACAGCCCGGGATGACGGTGACCGCAGGCCCCGGCCTGCTCTTTCCTGGCCCTGGGCCATTGAGAGCTGGAGGTCTGCATCACTCCATGGTTTCTCCTCAGGCCAGAGGAGATGGCATCGCTCTGGGGGCTGCCAGGGTCCCACCTCACTTGGAAAGCTTGTGGGTGTTTGACATGTGTGGGTATTTTCCCAGATTATCCCCATTTCTTCGGGGGATGACCACTTGCCCCTCACGACTTGCCGTAAAATGGCAGCTCCTCCCTCAGCCTGGCGGTCATTATGAGGGGACATTAGGGCTGGGCTGGGAGTGGAAATGGTTCCAAATGGCCTTGAATTCCTGTGGGAACCATGGCAGCCCTGGTGAGGGAAGGGCTGTTCCTGGTGACGTGAAACTCTGCTCCTGCTGTATGCCAGGGTCTTTCTGCCTGCTGGCTGGGGGAACACCCTCGCAGAGCTCAGCCCCACAGCCACTCCTTCCCACAGCTCCTTCCAGACACCATCCACTGGGGATATGTTCCTCACTACCATCCCATGACCAGGGGCTTTGTGGCTCATGCCAGACCCTTCTTCCTCCTCTGGGAGTAAGGCCCCCACAGCTCAGGACTCTCCAGCTCAGCCCCTCTAGAGCCAGGCCGCAGTCTGAGCCCCATGTGTCCTGAGCCAGGAAGGATTGGCAGGCGTCCTGGCCACAGCAACCACAAGTAAATTGAGTTTCAAACCTCTGACAAGGGGAAATGGACCACCAAAACCTCAGCTATATAGGGGTATAAGGACAGCAGACTGCAGACTGCTCAGGGAACTGGTAAGCGAGGTCCCCAGGGAAAATGCTTTTGAAGGTGCAGGTGTCCATCAGTGCTGGTCACTTTTGAAACATCACCTCCTAAGGGGGTGGCACAGGAGCAGGTGATTCCCAAAGGTTGGAAGGCAAGCAGGCAAGAAGGCTGGCTTGCCTGAACAGCCATTGTCTCTGGCAAAGAGGATGGAAAAGGAAGCTGTGTGCCCAGTGGAATTCAGGTCAGGACAAGGATACCCAGATGCTTCTTTCCACTGAAGGGAGAAATTTGATGTGGTGAAAGCTCAACTGAGATGAAGGTGGCCAGAAATGTGGGGCACAATAAAAACAGTGGTTTTATAACACTAATGGGAAAAACGTTGTAAAAATAGCATTGTCCCCTAGCAGGATGTGGATGGTCACCTCCCAAACAGGGACAGACACACCGTAAAGGTGTTTCATGTCTTCTTTGCCTCTGTCTTCAACACTCATCCCTCCCTTCCTTGCAGACAACATGGCATTGTACCAAGGACACAGCAAAGTTCTCAAAGAGGGCGAGCCCTGCTCAGCAGAAACCAAACCACCCCTGTTTGATTCACAGCATTCCCATCCAAACCCAACACGTGCCAGCTGTTGGGAGGAAAGGACCTTATCCCAGGCAACACCAGAGCAGCGGGAGCACCATGAGCGGTCTTTGGCAAATCCTGATTTATTTACAACAGAGGCACTGCAGAAGTCAGGGAGCTGCTAACAAAAAACTCTTCCAGCCCTCAACAGGCATTTCAGGAGAGCTCTCTGGGGACAGAGGAACTTCAACTCCTTTGCCTCTGGAGGATCTTCCCAGGCACAGAGTAGTGGGTGTTTCCAGTTGGCAATGCTGCAGCGGCCTGGGAGCTGTGCACTTGACACGGCAGGAACCAGCCCAGCAAAGCCACTCTAATATGCCCATCCTTAGCTGCACATGGGACAGAAAATATAAATAAAGGCTCATGGTTTGTGACAAAGGCAGAGAGAAATCACTCACCAATTACCATCACAAATAAACTTAAAGACTTAACTCAGAGAAATTAGTTCAATTTATTTATAATCAAATCAAAGTAGGATAAAAAAAAAAAAAAAAAAAAAGAAAACAAATCACCTTTTCTCCAACCCTCCCTTCTTCTTGGATTCAAATTCACTCCCAATTTTCTCTCCCTCCTGCCCTCAGTGGTGCAATGGGATGGAGAGTGGGGGTTGCAGTAAGTTCATCCCATGTTGTCTCTGCTGCTTTTTCTTCCACAGGAAGGGGGCTCCTCACACTTTTCTCCTGCATCATCTGTGGGGTCCCTCCATGAACTATATGAGTTCTTCCAGTTCTTCATGAATTAGTCCAGCATGGGCCTCTTGCAAGGGAAACAGCCCTTCAGGGGCACACTCCTTCAGCATGGTCCCCACAGTCTCACAAGTCCTGCCAGGAAACCTTATACAGGATGAGCTCCTCTCCTCAGGAGGCCAAGGTTCTGCCAGGAGTCTGTTCCAGCATAGTCTTCCCATGGATCACAGCCTGGTTTGGGGATCCATCTGCTATGGTCTGTGGTCCTGCATGGACTTCAGGTGGATATCTGCTTCCCCGTGGCCCTTCATGGACTGCACAGGACAGCCTTTACCACAGGCTGCAGGGGAATCTCAGCTACATTTCCTAGAGCATTTCCTGCTTCCCTTTATGCACTGACCTTTGTGGCTCTGTATTTTTTGGGCTTCGGAATTCTGCTGCTACTATTGCATGCTGATTTTTATGGGAACAAGTTCCCGTTCCCATAACACTTTCTTTGCTATTTTGTAACTACTATGGGAGTTTCGCTCTTATTAAAATTTCCCAAAACAATTTCTGTCACCTGGTGTTTACTTAAGAGGAGGAGAGTGAGTCCTTCTCAGACCAATCACAGCCCTTTTTGTGGACCATGTTATACAAAGGGCACAAGGGGAAATAAACAAGCCTTCTGATCATCACCGAACTGTCTCTGTGTGTCCTTCATCGCCTTTTCCTACTGTGACAAACCTTGGTGACTGCAGGGTTGTTTCTTGTTGGAGGAAGGCCGCGGGAGACAAGTTTCAAGCTATCTTGATCAACTAGCCTCATTTATTGTGTTCTGTGTTATCACATTTATACAGGCAGTAATTAGCTCATACATATTGCAAAAGTATAGCTCATAATTGGTTATGTCTTTTATAAAGCACGTATTTTTTGCAGTTAGCCTTGCAGTTGCAACTTTCTCTGCTTTGTGTACTTTTCCCACATACAATGCATTCTCGATATATACAATGTATTCTTGACATCCCCTGTTGCTATGAAACATCTGTGCTCAAGGGCAGTATCTGCTTGCTTGGAGTCATGTAGCCCATAGCTACACTTTACCCATCTTGATATTAACATGGCCTTTGCTATGCAGCCATTCATCTGCTAAACTCTCCACAGTTTCTCTCTCATATTCTTTCTCCTCTTTCCTCTGACTGAAATTGCCCCTGAAATTGCAATTGAAAGTGACTTCTTTCCCATTTTTAAACCTATAATGCCAGGGGCACTACCAGCATTGATGATGGACTCATCCTTTGCTAGCAGTGAGTGCATCTTGGTGCTGGTTGGCATTGGCTATGTGGGACACAGGGGAAGCTTTCCAGCAGTTTCTCACAGGAGCCACCTCTGTAGTCCCCCACTACTGAAACCTTGCACATAAAACAATAATAACAGCATTTTTCTATGACATATAACCATGTTAAGGATCTGTAAACAGCTTCATTATTGATTAACCTATTTTTTAATTAGGCTGTTGGGTTTTAATTATGTTCTGTTGTTTTTTTCCTCCTTTTCTGAGGGAAAAGTGTCAGCCTTGCAAATATTTTTAGACTCTCTTTGATTCTCAAGTTGAAAGACGGATTATAAAACAGCAGCTAAATTATTTGAATCCTCTGCTTTTAAAATGTCTATCTAGTCTGTAGAATAGATTGCATTAAATAATAACACATTTACATAGATGAGGGCATGTACCTGAGGCCACAAGAATCCAGCTGCCTGAATTTGATCTCATGTTTCATGTTTTTTCCTCTTATTCTATGTCTTATGCATATGAATGGAAGTAAATGGCTGAAATGGAGAAGAAAGCTAGAATCTTAAACAAGACACAGGGATCTCATTCTCTTTTAACTCCTGCAACACTGTAGAGGCTGTTACCGTGCTCATGTTTATGGTAGTATTTGCAAATGGCTAATTTGTTGTTTCAACTGTTTGTTCTTGACAGTTAACAATCAGACAAATAGTATGCAGTTTTTTATCCATTGACATTTTTCTTCTGGCTCCCTAATATGGCGTTTTTGCCCTCCGTGGATCACTTTTCAGCGATCCCTTGCCTTGCCCGGCCTCTGGCAGCAGTCGGTAGGGCCCACTGGACAGTTCTGCAGCAACCCCCACGCGGTGGGCTTTCTGGCTGGCTAGCACTAGATGTAAATTAGCGGCGATGGCGAAGGAAAAGGAAGGCTCTCTTCTGAGGGTTAGCAGGAGATGTTTATTGCCTCATGGATGGTGGTGAGAGAGAGAGAAACCCCGCCCAGGCCCCCTTTAAGAGGACAGGTACCAGGGGGCGTGTACATAAACTTTCCACCAATAGGGGGATAGAAAGGGAGGAGTTGGGGGGTAGATTGACACACAAAAGGGCCAATCTCTGGAGAGGAGGGGGGGAGGGGATTCCCAGAACCTGTTCCAATCAGAAGCCCTGTCTCCCCGAGATTTCCAGAAGGGGGAGAGGCTTTTCCTGGATGGGCAGGCTCCGGGGGAGGGGACAAACCACTGCAAATGTAGCTATAAACAGAGGGGTTTAGAATAGACCTTTTTCCCAACATAAATAACATAAACCCAAAACTTGTGAGCACAGCTCACGCACGCTACACCCTAAGAACTTCAGATAAAAGAATATCTTCACTTTCACAAAAAATGACAGAAACTCACAGTGTGCTTATAGATAACAACACTAATATTTTTTAAAACAGTACATGAGGAATTGCCTTTCTGCAGCTTCTGTTTCAGCCAATGCATTACAAATAGTTTCAGACTCCCACCTTAAAGTATTGCAGACTGAGTCTCTAGCCACAATGCTCTAAAAAACTCCACCAAAATAAATTTTTTTTAGTCATCACAAAACTGAATATGGTAAGAGCTTCTCTGATCTGTAAGCATCATGTTTGACTTTGAAAAACAATGCCATAAAATGAGAACTTAGATTGTATGTCTTTCTGAAAGAAGTTCTGCCTGTAAGCATAGAAAATTGTTGACTTTTCTTTGCACAGTTAGTTGATAGCTACACAGATTTTGTTTTTTTAGTATAGCCATTTACTGTTTGAAATTAAGTATCTTAAAAGCAGAAGAGTGCTTTAGTCTTTCCTTATAGGATCAGTTGAAATTGCATTACTCTCAGTTGGGATTTTGTTTGATTTTCAAAAAAATCTTTTCCTGTTCCTTCTCTGAGTTTTCCAGGGATTTTCAAAGCATTTTCTTTACTTCTTGCAAAGACAAATAATTCCTGGAATCCAGGAACTCAGTGAAATATGAAAAAGGAAGATTAGGCATTCCTCATTTTTTTTCCGTAAAAATCTTATCTTAAAACAAGGTATCTTGTATTATTTTACCTCTTCTTCTTCTTCTCACCACAAGACTGAGGAGATTCTATTGGGATTTTCTGACTTTGAGGAGAAAGCATGGAAAAGTAAGCAAGGCCAATAGGACATCGTCTCCCAGCTTTGTCCTTATTTATAGGCCCTAAACAAGACTGACTTTCTCAGAGCATGTATCCACATGAATAGATGCAGGCAGAATCAAGATCATCTGACCACAACTTCATTCTGAGCTCTCTGAATTGCTCGTATATATGAAACTTATTAGTACAGATAATAACTTGATGTTTCTTCCTGACTGATTGGCAGCTCTGCCCTGAGTAGCACACACTACTAACACAGTAGGGTTCAAAGATATCTGCACTTATCCATCTCCCTACACTCAACAGGCTTTGATTTCTCCTGCTTCATCCAGTAGAAATTATCTGCTCTGCTCATGTTAATGAAAGACTGACTTCAGTCTTTCATTAACATGAACGATTAGTCTTGTGCATATTTAGGGGTTTGAAAACTCCTTTGAGAAGCCATAATTAAAAATTTGCAAATGATTTTTACAGGAACAGGCAGGGGGGGTTGGGGGCAGGAATTAAACAAGGTCTTTACACCACCATACTGATCAATTTTATGTCAGCGTAATTTTTGTGTATGTTTGTTTAATTCTGATTTTCTGTGTTTGACATGCAATAAGGAAAATTGAAATTAAATCTTCAATTAAAAGAAGTACAAGAAGAAATTGATTTTTTTTCTTTAATTATCCTATTCCTTAGGAAAATATGACCTTTGCAAATCAAACACAACAGGATTTGAAGAGCATCAAAAGACAGCAAATGTTGTCTTTTCATGACTATAATTTCCAAACTGTTTGTGCTCTCTTGACTACTTGCCTGGGAAAGAGAAAGTAGACTAATTTGCTATCTTTGTTTCTTTTCAGAGTATTTAGCTTTATACTGTTCACTAAACAGGTCAATTAGAACACCAATCTTTACAAGAAGCACATGATGTAGGTCTATTTAGAAAATGCTTGTTTCAACATTAATATTTAAAGAAATATTAATGATCTTCAATGAACAGGGTTTTTTTATTTTCCCTTTTAAATCTTGCCAGTATTTTTCAACATGTATATCAAGGGGACCCTCATGTACTAGTAATATTTCAAGCCCAGAAGATATTTCAAAACTCATTTATTTTTGCCTTAAATATCTAGTTATTAAGCATAATAATTTAAATGCTGAAATTAAACATTAAATTGACGGTTTTACTCATCTAGGTACAAAAGGAGAACAAACAGTTTACTGCAGTGGGTATGTATTTTTTTCTATATGACACGTCCCCTGAAGGACCTCTGGGAAATTCCATCTTGCTGTGCTACAAATGAAATGTCCTCTTGTAGTATACTGCACCATACTTCAGCAGCAGGCATCTTCCCAATGTCCTTCAAAATATAAAAAACGGCAGCAATGATGTGCCCGAGGGGAAACCTGGGAAGCTCTTGTTAAAATTCCATCACCAAATTAAGTGGAAGCTTGGAGTGATTTTCCATCTTCTGATGCAAATTGCAGGTTCATGCAGAATGTGAAACCATCTCTTTCAGAGATAAATTATTTCTAGTTTTAATACAATTACCTTGGAAGAGCAAATATTTTGCCTGTTGGATAGGGCTGCACTGCACCAAAGGGCAGATTAAAATACCTATCTACAGGCTTTCTTACATTGCCTTAATATCCTTGATACTGTAGCTGTTGGAAATTACACTTTTTTTTATTTACCATTGAAATTTTTTTCTTTTTCTTTTAATCAGCTCTTTAATAATTGTGGTCATTAAAATAAATTTCACTGAGAATGATAATTATCTTGTGTCTTGTAATACCTTTGAACCATTAGCACACATAGTTTAACTTAAAAAAACCCAAATAAACAATCAAAAGATTAGTTCTATTGCAACATAAGATAGTAGTCTTATGTTCCCAGTTGTTATGGGGAAATGGAGTGCATAAATTTTAATTATGTCTATTAAATGAAAAATACAGTAGCTAATGTTTTAGAATGAAAGATATTCCTTTGAGGGAAGGACAATAATGGTGACTATTTTTTCCCTAATCTGTATTGCACCTAAATTTAAATTTATCATGTAGAATGTCATATATTCCATCAAGTTTTGTAGACAGATGAATAAAGAATAAACTTATTGAAACACCTTTTGTTTCTTTCCTGAAAAAAAAAAATCGAAATAATTTCCAGAGTTATAAGGAAAAGGAAATATTTTTAAGACTTTTGAATAGCTAAAATCATAAGGAAAAAATATTTTACATAACAATGGAAAATTATATCTATCCTATTTAATGAAATCACTGTGGTCAGAGGTAATTTCTGTAAAATGTCTGACATAACCTCACTGCTCAGAGCAAAGTCAACACATATGCAGTTTGGTTTTGAAAATTTATGACATCTTTCTAGCACCCTTCCTCATCAGATATTTAAAAAAAAATATCCATCACTCCCTCAGTCCTCAGAGCCTTCTCCAGATTCAATAAACCAAACTCTTTCCTCCTTTCCTCATACAAAAAATCTTCCAAGCTCTTCATCTTTATGGCTCTTTCCTGGATGCACCATATTATGTCCATGTTTTGCTTCTACTGGCAAGGACTGAATTAGACCCCTATTCCAACTGTGTCCCACCAGAGATGAGTAGAGGGGACGGATCCTCTCCCTCAGCCTGCTGGCAATGGATTTTCACAATCCAGCCCAAAAGCTTGTTGGAACTCTTTTTTTGCAGGAACATTGATGCCTTATGAGCATCTTGGTGTCCATCTGGAGATCAGGCCTTCTCTGCAAAGCTGCTTCCCATACAGTTTGTCTCTAGGCTGTATTGGTGCATGAGGTTGTTTTCTAATGGCAGAGCTATTCACTTTCCACTGCTGAATTTCATGAGATTTCTACTGGTCCGTTTCTTCACTCTGTCCAGGTCCCTCTGTATGGCAACATTCCTGTTTGGTATATCAGCCACTACTCTGACTTTTGTGGAGCCTGAAAACTTGCTGAAAGTGTACTTTGGCACCCTGCAATCTCAGTCGGTAATGAAGGTGTTCAGCATCATTGAACACAGTATTGGTTCCTGGGAAACAACAGCAGATACTGACCTCCAGATGGAGTTCATGCCACTGATCACAGTGGTCTGAGCCCAGAAGTTCAGGCAGTTTTCAGTGCACCTCACTGTCCACTTATTGGAATTTTATGTGAGACAATGTCAAAAGCCTTGCTCAATTGAGAAAAACAAGCAGGGCTACCCACATACTGGTATTGCCTGCAACTGAGTAAATTTTCTTCACAACAGTCCTCATGGTGCTATATTTTTTTTAACTAAAGCTTAAATGATGCTTTAACTATTGCTGTGCAGTTCTTTCACAGCATCAAGGACTTCTCTGTTTCTCATTCTGGTCCCTCAGCAAGTAGACTGGGGGTGCACAAGAAATTGAGACAGCTGACCCAAATTGACCAAAGAGATATTTCATGCTATAAGATGCTGTGCTCAGCAGAAAACCTGGAAAGACACTGGCAGAAAGGGAGTTTTTCTAAAATTGCTATTGCTCAGGGACTGGCTGGACATTGGTCTGCTAATTGTGAACAAGAGCATTTACATCACTTACCGAGGTGTTGTTTTGTTATGTTTTTCTTTCACCAGTGAGTTTTCTCTTTGTCCTTTCAGTTCTCTCAGCCCTCTGACTGCATGGCAGGGGTATGCATGTAAGAGAAGGGCTGTGTGGTGCTTGGTGATCTTCAGGGGTTAACCCAGCACACCACCTCATTCCCTGAGCAAGTCATTCTGCTGTAGGGAGCAACCAGTTTGGTCAGGTATGATTTCACCCTTGCCAGTCCATGTTGACTATTCCCAGTATTGTATTTAATCTGTTTGGAAATTTTCTCAGGATTATTTACTCCATCATCTTCACAGGGATTCAGTGGGGCTGACCAGTCTGTAATTCCTTGGATTGTCTCAAATTTTGGATCTTGAGATGCAGCTGCTGCTTTCTCACTAATATTAAAGAAAGAAATAATGAAGAATTAAAATTAGATTAGATCACAGTAACAAACTAATCCCAAATTAATCTTTCCTTAGTCCCTTTGAACTCCTTAGTGTTGAAAAATTCTCTTGATCCTTCTTGCTATAATGAAAGTGTTTGGGTTAAATGGATAAGGAAAACAAACACACAAAAAACCCCAACATCCTTCTCCCCCTAAACCTCAAAATGGAAAGAAATTTACTTTTTAAAAATTTCCTGGCCAGCTGAGGACTTCTTGGTCACTGAAGCAGAGAACTTCATCAAAATAAGGAATATATTGTCACAGAAGGTTTCACTCTATATTTGACTGAGGGACAGCTAGGAGTGAAAAGTGATGGGTCTGTAATATGGAGAATCAGGCACTGTGACATCATTGTGGGGTTGCTTAAATACAAATGTAACTGAAGTCTGCAACTGATGTCTTTAGGTTTAAGAGACAATGACTTTGCTGAATTACAGCACAAAGAATCACAGAAAGATAGGGCAGGAAGAATTCTAATGAGACTACTTATCCCAAATATGCACAAGGCAAGATACAATATAGTGATAGTAATCCTGATGATTTTGCTGTACATATTTTTTTAAAGGCTTCTACTGAAGCGTGCTCTACAGAAATGAAAGAGTTCTTCATCACAGCCTTTAGCAGATCTAGTTGAAACGGAGGGTATAATAGTTTGCCTGAAATAAAATAGTAGTCCTTAGCACTAGAAATATTATAAATCATGTGATAAACTATCTCCTTGACCAAAACCACTGTTGAAGTATCTTTTATACATACATAGTTAAAAGAACTACAAAAAAACCCACAGTGATGTCAATCAATAGACTCCAATTGACTTCAACAGAACTAAGTCTATTTACAGCAGCTGAGACCCTGGCTTCAAATTTCGTAGCCCAATTTACCCTAAAACAGAAAGAAGTTTAAGGAGGCTAACAACCCACAAAATTAAATTGATCTGCAAATGTGGAGTATTTCTCACCATAAATTAATTTGTCAGCACATACTGGCTTTTATAAAGTAATTTCAAGAATCTCATTTAGCAGTGAAGGAACTGAAGTGTCAGTCAATTGCAGTTTGTATGTTTTACCCTTCAGCATCCCGAATATAAATGACTAAAAATAGGATTTTTAATGGAAAGCCCGCAAAATCCCTGAAACAACAGCAGAACAAATTCAGCTGCAGTAAATTTCAGCTGCAGTAAAACAGCATAAAGCAAATTTACTAGAATGATGGTAGCCAGTTCATCATCACAAGTGTAGTAACATTTTAAGTAACAGGACTTCTGCTCCCTGGGCACACTGCAATTAGAATGAGTTCACAACAAATGTGTTCATTAAACTGAAGCTGCTCACAAAAAAAAAAAAGTAAAAAGAGCTGTCAGAGAGATTATTTCTTTTAGTTTCCTTTGTTTACCTTTTCCTCTTCTTCGCCCTCTTCTGTATTTGAGAGAGAGATATTTTTCTTTTATAGACACACACTTTAGGTGTTAAGTTATGGTCATTTTATTGATTTTTTTCCCACATAAGCTTCATATGGGAATTTGTGTTTCTTCTATTAAGGTTCATTTTACTTATTCATTGGACTAGATTACAGGAAAAAGCACATGAGTTAACTATAAATACCTCATGTATGATTTTTGTGGTAGCTGCCTTTTTGCCAGCTGTATGAGTGATGTTTTCTTCCAGTTGCATGATAGAATTTTGTTATGCCGAGAATAAAAAACGTGTCACAGGCATTTAAAATCTCTTTAAAGGATCTGATTAATCTAATAGAGGAGAAGATGAGCTCTCCTTTATTTCTCTTTCTCTCCCTCTCCCTTCTACTGCTATATTTCCACACTTACTAGTGGCTTTTATTACGGCAATTTATCTAGATCTAGCAGAGCTGAAGGGGAATATAGAGGAAGAAGTGCCTTCCTATGTAGTTAATAGTTACTCTATGACATGAATGGTTGTTTCAGGTTACAGAAAGAGTGATGAAGATAATGCAGTTTCAAGTAATTGAACTTATTTGAACTGGTTTTGTTGTTGCTGAAAAATGATGTAAATTGGGTAGCTTTGGTTTCACATATAAGACTAGTGGAGGTGTACTGAAGATCAGGGTCAGATGCTATCTAAATAACAAACAATAAATTTGAGTGCTTTTTTCAGAGTTGTAAAGGAAACTGGCTATTTGTTGTAGGTCTGTGGAAGTTGTAATTATTTAATATTAATAGTTAAGTCTTTGGACTAATTAATTGTTAATGTTTTGGGGTTTTTTTTCTTTTAAATAAGTGAAGCCATAGTCTAACAAGAAATATGAAGTACTAAGTTTATGAGAAATAATGTTGGAAAACAGGGTTCCTACACCAAAAGTTTCAAAATGACTGATATTGTACTCTGCATTTTGACAGAATCAGGATGCCCACATTTGACCTCCTAGAAATCATTTGGGTGTGTAACTTCTTAATGATCTGTTCTAAAATATTAAATATGTAATACTTTCCATTGTCAGGAAAGGGAAAAAAATAAATTCAAGATTGGCCTAGACCTGATAAAGACTAGTTCACTTTGAGCAAATACTAAGTGGAGATGATGTCCTGAAGTTCTACAATTCTGTCTGAAAGAAAAAAAGATTTTTCTCAGAAACTTCATATCATGTAATATTTTTGCTTAACTTGAACAGTCACTGAGCCATTGCAATTCTGTCACTCCCTGAGCTCTAAGAATCTTCACAGTCAGCATAAAAGTCAGTGTACAGTCAGAAACTGAATATCCTCAGGACACACACACTCCAAGGTCACCTACTCACACAATGAAAACATTGCTTATGGACTTCCATTTTTCCTGCGCTGGGATAGCAAGAGGAGATGAAAAAGTACTGGGGGATGGGTCAATGGGAATTTGAATAGATCTAAGGTAGACAGTCTTAGGAACCTGCCTGTACTTTTTAACAGTTTTAGCTTCTAGGACACTCAAATAGGGCAGATATGACCTCTGAGTATGCTCCTAGCTTTTCTTTACAAGTTAGGATTTTCTTAAGTTGAATCTATTGGCTATCCTTAACAAAGAATTTTCTCTGCATCCTAAATGGAT